>JADKLZ010000130.1:35371188-35402997 GCA_021533235.1 Biomphalaria straminea | reverse complement strand
TAGTCCACAGAAAGTACCTGACATTCAATAATGTGCTGGCCACGACATCCTGGTTAACCCTAGTCCACAGAAGCAGATGACCTTCACCTTTACATCTTCTGCCCTATAGACTGCGAGGTCTTAAAGAGGAACTTTCATTGCAACTACAGAACTATCCAATAGACTTTTTTGTATGTAGTATTTTGTGTAAGTTGGCACTTTTGGGCCCATATAATAAACTGACCCAGACGCTGGTGTACAAGTGACAGTAAGAATAACACTAGAATATTTGTTGATCATGGGAACTACATCGTAGAATGATTGATCTGTTGTTCATGATTGCTGTCGGTGGAATGAGCTAGTTTTTGTTAGTTTCTTACTTTCTAGACATCATTAACAAACACATTCTTGGTAAAAGATCAAAATGTTGCTGCTGTTGACAAAACTAAAAAGTCTGCGATGTGGCCAAACTGTGTAACATTAACTTAACTTCTCCATTCAGTTTTTCGATGGCTCTTTTCTTTTTATGTTATTTGTTGTTGTTTTTTCCAAGAGCTTTTGCAGACGTTGTGTTTTTTATCCAACTTCATCTCCTTTTGAATTTTTTGTTGCAATAAACACTATTTCTGAAAGTGTCAGCATTTCTTATATAATACAGACATTACTTTGAAAAAGATGTTTTTATTCACTTTCTACACTATTTATTTATTTCCATTTTTTATTTTATTTTTTACATAGCCATATTTAATACCTTTCTATTGTTTCATTAACTTTTTAATGGTTCAAGTCAGTTTTAAAACTCAGTGCTAGTCTAAAAAAAAAAAAAAAAAAAAAGCCAATGACAAGTTCCAGTATTTGTTTATAGTAAACTAATTTGCGCTAAAAGAATTGAGCAATAATATTCAATCTTAAAGAATTGCATAATAGTATTCTACATTTTTTCTGTGAGTAGATGGCTCTAATACAGTGGTTCTCAACCTTTTAAGCTTGGCAACCCCCTTTTACAATCCCCCCACCCTGCCGCGACCCCCACCCACACAGAAATAGAAGAATAGACAAAAACAATCCATATTTTCGATGGTCTTAGGCGACCCTGGCAAATTGTCAATCGACACTAAATGAGGTCGCGACCAACAGGTTGAGAACCCCTGCTCAAATATAAAATTTTTTTTTTCTTTTGCTGAAAGCTGTAGTAGATTATGTCTCAATGTCTTGTGTATTATCAGTGTCCATACTAATGCTAATAACATGGTCTATAAGATCATAAAGTGATGCTTGAGTCAGTTGTATCATGCATGCGCTAAAACTACATTTTGTGTTCATGTATTGTACACTTCTACTGTAGCCTTAGGAAACAACAATTAAAACTTTAAATCTATTACCTTCAAATACTTAGTCAATATTTCATTTATTTATTTATTCTTTTTTTCCTTTTTTTTTCTTCATTCAATTGCAAAATTGTTAGTTTTTTCTCAATAATATTTTTAAAATATGCTTCACAATCAAGTTTCTCTTTTCTTTGTTTTTTTTTTTTTAACTTCATATAAGTGGCACTAATCTATTTCAACGAAATAAAAAAATAATTTTTTACCATTACCCCAAAATTACATCTGTACAGTTATACATTCTCACAGGTATTGGTGCTTTTTTAAATTAATTTTGTTGTGTCAAAAATCAAAGTTTAAAACAGACTGAAGGGCTTAAATAGGATCCTACAGATAGGGTTGACAGGAAATAGTTGGTCAATGCACATTACAAAATATGTCATCACTTATTAAACCAGAAGCTGATCAGCTGGAAAAGTCATGGACAGCAAAGATGATAACATGGACAACCCAAAGTTGTCTTCAGTTGGAAACTCAAAGCAAAGAAAAAGCCAAGATCTGCTGGCAGTCAACATGTCAGAAAGACAGTCTAATGTTAGAATGGAAGGATAAAACATACTGCAGGAAACACAATAACTAGTCTGGATGTCAACTTCTGTTATGCAGCATTAACTGTGAAATAGAATTTTAAAGAAAACTTGATGAGAAATAATTCTGATAATGGTGGCCCAAATTTTTCTGATGCTTATTGTTCTTGATATCTTGTGATTGCACAACTTATATATTAAAGGCATCTTTGGTCATTAGCAGATTTTTTCCAGTTTCTGTTCAACCTGAGCCTGGGCCCAGGCTTTAAATTCGAATATACTGAACGATATTAAAGTAGTGAGACGCTACTGCTTAAGTGTTGGTTAAACTCCTAATAGCGCTATTGATATTTCCAATGTTATTGTCCAAACAATTCTGTAAATTGTAAACATCTTTTTTCCTCAAAATTTTTTTTTCTTTAGAACCAGTAAAAATCTTCATAATAATTCTGTTTGAACAAATCATTATATAATGTGTTTTTTTTGTCTAACATAATTAACTAATTTTATAATTGTATAAATCAGAACATATTCTGTCCTTAAATGTTATGGTAAAAATGTGTCAAAATTATTTATTTTGTTACAATTTGAGATCTTAAACAAATTTGGCAGTTAACCAGTGTGCTTAATTATACTTTAACTTTGTATATATTTGCACAAAAAAGAAATACAAAATAATAATGCTTTATTAATATCAAATCTGTTCTTGGTTCTGTTTGCTAGTTAGTACTTTTTTTTTTTACTGACAGATCATTTTTTTACGTTTCATTTCTTCACTTTGATCTGCAGCTATCCTAAAGATACAGAGATCAAAGAATCCTGCCTGTTCCATCAAGACCGGCTGGCAGAGTGCCTACGCAGTGCTGGCCTGGATGTGACCCGATTGAGCACACCATTTTCTGCGCGACCTAATTTAGGATACGGAGGTTAGAAAATAGTGATTGCCACTCTTTTTTTTTCACTTTGTCTCAAGACTCAAGTCAGTGTTTTTAAAATAAAGTCATGTATTCCTGGGCTGTCCCCTCTTCCTCTTTCCTTGGGATTCCAGGTTAGGGCTTGCCTTGTTATGTTGGATGCAGGCTTGCACAGGGTGTGACCTATCCATCTCCAGATCTCTGAAGGATATCTACTAATCATATGCTAATCATATTGGTGAACATTTGTTTAAACTTCTGCGTAATCAACCTTTTAAATTCAGCTTTTTGTGCGAGCATAATCTAGTGTTTTTTTTTTACTATACTAGAAGACCAAGCCCTTATAGTCTGCAATATAGCAAATTATCAAATGGTTACAAGTACTTAGTCTAGTACTTGCAGTCTTAAAATGTGTTCAGTATTAGTGTGCTCAAATTTTTTTTATTTTTATCCAGTCATGTGTTCCCATGTAGCCTTAGTCCATTGTGAAATAAAGCAGTCATGTGTTTCCATGTTGTTTTTTTTTAGTTCCCCTTTCAGACCTTTTGGTCTATAGGGCAGAATCATCTGATTCTGTGGCCTACGGTTAACGAGGGTGTCATGTGGCCAGCACAACGACCAACCACCTTCACTTTTTACCCAACTAATATCAGGTACCCATTAGAGCTGGGTGGACTCAGAGACGCCCAAGGATATCGAAATAAAAATCCCAGTCTTCACCGGGATTCGAACCTGGGACCCAGGTTCAGAAGCCAAGCGCTTTACCGCTCAACCACTGCAACTCCTGTTTCCATGTAGCCTTAGTCTATTAAAAATAAAATAAATGTAGCCTTAGTGCATTGTTAAATAAAACACTCACGTGTTCCTATGTATCCTTAGTCCATTATGAAATAAAACAGTCATGTGTTCCTATGTAGCCTTAGTCCATTGTTAAATAAAAGTCATGTTTTAAATTGTTTTTAACTTTTTCTCACTCATTTTGTCAAGAAATTGATTTAAACATTTTTTTATTCTATATTAACTTTTGTCCTGTTTGTGTTTTCCAAGTAGTAGGCTCTGGTGAAGGAGGAACAAGTGTCAGCGATGTAGGATCCATCAATATTGATTTTGAAAATACAGATGGATCACCAAGGATACCTGTAAGTCTTATGCTGGTGAATAATTGAACTGAGTATAACAATGTTATCTTTGCCCAGTTAGCCCTTGGCTCTATAAAAAGTTCCCCTTTCAGACCTTGTGATCTATGATGTGGTCATCTGAGATGAACTCCGAAATGAAAATCAGGGCTGGAAGGATCAGTCCTCCTGTAGAGCCCTGGCGAGAAACTCTGCTGTTTAATGTAATGCCTTTAAGCCTCGATACAGATGATGTGGTCATCTGTTTTTGTGGCCCATAGTGGCTAGCACAATGACCAACTGCCTTAACTTTTCAACAACTAACGTAGGTACCCATGGGTGGACTCAGAGGCATCCTTAAGATCCCGAAAGTAAATATCCCAGTCTTAACCAGACTATACTGTCCATTAAAAAAAAAACCTGCAACTTCTCTGCTGTGTCCTAATGATAGCCTATGTAAAAAGGTTCTATTAAAGACACCTTGTAAACAAGGGTGGGCTTTAAAGAAAGCCACATTAAATTTTTTTTTCACCAAGTGGGAAGGTAGGGAGAACATCTATGTATGACAAATCAATCAAGATTCTGTTTTTAATGCTGGACTGTTGGAGAGATTCTATTCACTTTCATGCTACAGAATTGTATTATTTCGCTAAGACTAAATAGTATTAAGTAAATATATATTTGAAAATGTATTTTAAAAAATGCACATTTCTACTTATTTGAATGCACTAAATAAGGAAATAGAAAAACTAGAATTGATCATTTGGAAGAGCAAGTAGTTCAAGATAGAATTCTACTGCTGACTATTTATTTCCTTTTTTTTTAGTGCACTTAATTAAAGGTGTTTTGTTGTTGTTGTTGTTTTTCAACATTTTTATCAAATATAATTTAAATATTATTTTCCACAATGTTATTCTTACCTTACCACCTTCTTTAGGTTTTGAAGATGGAAAACTTCCAGGGTTACTTTTGAGTATAAACAGTTTTAAAAAATACTCCTATACTTTATCAATTGTTTAATCATAAAGGTTTTAATACCTATAATAACAAGGCTTGTCTTCGAGTCCGAAGATTAATTAGGAATGCAGTATTTCCAGTGGCTACGCAGCCCCAGCTGTGACCTACTTATATATATAGTTAGATAGATATGCAGTCCTACTGGTATATAGATATATATACCGGGAGGGGGGTATAGATATATATATATATATATGGCTCCTTCTGTCTCGGAAGACAATGGATGCGCCGAGATGAGTCACTGGCTTTGGTTACGTCTTGAGACGGGGCAGAATCTGGAGTGGCTGATCAAGCCAATTCTGGATCTGCATAGTTTGCCACAGTTCGTGCATTTATATTCCTCAGTTTTAGGGCTGGCTGACAGCAGGGAAGCTTTCTTTTTCATTCTCATATATGCAATGGCGCCTGGTGATCACATATGCCCAACCTGCCACTGCAGCTGTGTATCAAGGATTGGCCTCTTTAGTCACACAAGAAGTTGCAAAGGGAAATTATCGTCTCTCGAGACGTAAAATGCCACAACAAATATACCGGTCTGTTATAATATTTAACTAATTATTAATAACTTAAGTCGCTTTAATTGCTTTAATAACTTTTTTTTCTTCAATTAAAAAATAAAATATGCAGAAAAAATCGGAGGAGATAACAGTTGAGTCGCTCAAAAAAATGTTAGGTAAGTAATATCTTTTGTGACAGTTTTGTACAAAGACATATGCAACCAGATAAAGTAAAAAAAACAAACTCTAAAGACAATAGTACAATAGTATTTATTTATTGAGGCATAAGTGACTCACTTGTATTTTGACAGCTGAAGACAGCTCAGTTGGCAAAGCCGAAGAAGAAAAGCATCGCCGAGAAATAGTTCATATGTTTCGGTCGGCACCATTTGAAGAAATTGTTGCTCGCTCGGAAGCCATAGTAAGAGCATGGCCATTTTTTTCTCTTCTTGTAATCTCTAGTACTTATTAGAGAATAATGTTGATTTTTTTTCTTTATAAATCCTAATGCATTGATTTTTTTCTTTATAAGTCATACTATTCACAGCTTGACAAATTATTGTGTTCATTTTTTATCCCTTCCAGTCCAATCAGTTTCATAACAAATTGAATGAGATACTGGAAATAGTTTCACAAGACCGTATCGCCACTGAGCCACAGACTCAAGAAATTGTTTACCCCAAGCTATTTGTGTACTAGTGATAGCCTGTTAGAAAACTGTCCAGAGAAACCACAAGGTGCTAGAACTGATACTGGTACCAAAAAAAAAAAAACCCGGGCGGGGTTATTGTAAAGAGTGTGCACATTTATTTATATACTGGTACTGTACTATATTATGTGAATCATAAATGTGATATTACCAATAGACTGATATAATTATTTTTTTTTTGGACACTACATGCTATAGGAGGGAGCTTTAGTCAGATGTGAACCATCAAGCCTAGACCTTTAAAGTAGATTTATTTTCATTTGAAATTGTTTGGTGTGAAAGGAGCTTTATGACAAGAACAAATCCCAATATTGCTCTTTGTACACCATCAAATGTCCATGAACAGGTTGTTTTAACTTTATAGGACAATAGTTTGGTGATTTTAGGACTAAATATTGGTCTCTGTTCATCATCCAATGTCCATGTGTAGGTTGTTTAAATCTTTATGACAATTGTTATGTGATTTTAGGACTAAGTGGCTGTGATAAAAATGTCAACTTGTCCAGTATCTGGATGGCATCAGGTTTTGTAATGTTCTGTGACCCAGTGCTCCTGATGGCAAGTTATGTTTAGCTCAATTGTATTGCATATGTGTGTGTGTGTGGTCTTTTTACACTTTTAAGCTTTACTTAATAAAAATATTGACATACTTTGCCTTTGTTGTGACTTATTTATCCTTAGAACAATGTTAAGAAAAGTTCTAAAAGGCTGGTGCTCAACCTCAGTGTAGTAGGCCTACACTAGTGAAAAATAAAATCTACACTTCATTGTGGGCTCAAGTGTCTTGTGGTTTATCTGTCTACAGTGGTGAGAATAGAACAATTTTAGGAAATTTTCTGCACCCAAAGAAGTATTAATTTTATGAAATTATGTTAAACACTGAATGTAGTTACCGAACAGTTTACTGAGTACAGCTGTACCAGATAATTGGAAAATAAACCACACTGATCTAAAGGAGTACCCTGTTTAAATAAACAAAAATAGAAAATACCCCTTTATTAATAATACAATATTTTTTAAACAAAATAATGTTTGGTATTATTATTTTCATTATAAGGACATCCAAACCTAGACTTGATTTAGAACTTGTAAGGTTCTAGATCTAAATCCAGAGATATCTTTATTGGATTGACAAAAGTATAAAAAAAACCTTGATTTTCAATAATCTTGTGGCCAATTAAGTCCATGCACAAATTTTTGAGAACATTAATCAACTCTTGAATCAAATGCCTTACATTCAGAAATTCCTGAATGTGATAGTCCTTTCAAAACTAAGTCTAGTACCAGTGCTCATGCCAAATTTACATTTTTTAAATTTGAAAACTTTTCTCCATGTGGTCAACAAGCTGGCAATCTTTTCTCAGCTAAATACATCAGCTGTTCAATTTCTAAGAAAACCATACGAGCCATTTTCAGTTATTGAAGGCCACATGAAATTTTGACTTGAAGTGTAGTTCATAAAATTGTTTTCTGAATGTCCAAGAAAAACATTATGTATGTATGTTTCTATTTGTCCAATTGGAATTTCTGAAATTGTAATTGCAAATGTATTAACTTTAATAAAATTATTTGGTGTAATGGTGTTTTAAAATTGGGTAAAAAAAAACAATATAATTGCCCTCCCTACTGTGAGGATCAACAATATGAAATTATTTAGTTGCGGACAGTTGATATAATAAAATAAAAAAAAACAAAGCATGTAATTATTAAAATAATTTTATTGACAAAACAGACAAACAATGACATGCAGTTTGTACAAATACATAGACGGCCAACAGAAGGATTTGCAGGCGTTCCCCACTGCAAGTACATCCCCAACTTGTTAAACTAAAAAAAAAAAACCCAACCACATTAAAAATGCCCCTCCCTAGAAAACTAAAGAGTGATCAACTAAACCTGTCGCTAAACATCAAGAAAAGGACATCACAAACAATTACACATATTTAGAAACAAAAAAAAGTTTAAACTATAAGTAATGAAATATAAAATGTTTTTAAAGGTTAACAAAAAAATCTAGTTACTATGTAGACTGAATAGTACAATAACCAAATGATTTCTGTGTGCTAACAAGGATTGGTCCCCAGCACAAAATGAATGTGCCTAAACAGCACAGATTTTAGGTCCTTGACAATTGTGATGCTATGTAGCATAGTAACAGAAGATTTAAAGAACAATGAAAACATGTAAACAAAAAAACATGCAAAAAAAAAAATTAAAGATAGCTGAAAGTTTCAATGCTGACATGTCTAGGCCAAGACTAATTCATCCTCAATGCAAGAGATGGAGTTGGCTGCATGGCGGAGTGACCTGACATCAGGTCCAGCAGCCATCATGCTTGGATAGTCCATTTCAGAAGAGACACTTTCACATCGTCTCTTGGCTGAGCAATGTTCAGGGTAGATTTCATCCCTTAAAAATAAATTACAGAGTGAGAAAACTGACTATGCAAGTTACGTGGCTAATATATTGGTACACTAGATCAATATTACCCCTGGCAGATAATGGATTTAATTCAGAGCTAATCACAGCTAGCTCTGTGCTTGTGCGAAACTACATTAACCTAATTCAGATTATGTCACTTTCCTCACTACATTTCAGCCTTTTTCTAAAAAAGTTTATTAACACAGCAGCCAGGCTAAAACACCAGCAGTGTTACCTAGGCTAAGATGTACTTTTAGACATATAACAGTCTTCAACAGTAGATTTCTTTGTATTAGACATACTTGTAAATAAAATACTGGTCTCCTGAACAAATACTCATCCAGGGATGAAAAAGTAAAACAACTGCAGGTGTTAAATGGATCATCTCAAAGATTAGATACAGACCAAGACCAACTCTGACCAAGAAGTAATACTCAAGGAGTAAATGGACATATTTGTTCTCATATGTAATTGTTATATCTAGTCAGGGTTTTTTTAAAGATAAATTTAAATTTTACAAGAGGCATGAAGTGATCTTAATTGTTCTTAGTACTTACCAGATATCTTGACTACAAATGTAATTGATGGATGGTCTGGGCATTCCATTGAAAGTAGATCCAGCAGCAATGGTGTAGGCTCCCATATCAGGAAAATACATCCACTGTCCAACCTCCATCTCAGGCAGACGACATTCCTTTATGATGCAATCAAGTCCATCACATGTTGGACCCCATACAGATGAAGTAAATCTGAGAGGGGAGTCCTGTAAAAAAAAAGAAAAGTCAATAGAACTATGATATTGGCTACTTGTCACAATTGAAATGCATCTATTATGTTGATGTGTTGGCTACTTTTCAGAACTGATATTTCTACTACAATGTACTTACAGAGAAAACATGTGCCTCAGCATGAGCATGGTCGTACAAGATACAGTTGAAGGAACCATAGACACCATCGTTGACATAGTACATGTGCGAGGGCTCGTCATTCTTGGTCACTTCAGAGCAACCATCTGTGAAAAAGTCAAATTAATGAAACTAGTAAAAATACATGAACATATTTTAAAATTGTTTATTTCACAAAATACATCTAGTTAAGGGCTTGGAATAAAAAGGAAAAGTTCCTAAATGTCCAGTTAAAACTGCTTACTTTGAGACATTTCACAAGTAGTTGCAGCTACTACTAGACAACTAGAATGGCCCAGAATAACAAGCAATTGATAATTTGGGTTGTTTCATATTAGGTCTATTTCACCCTTAATTCTGACCTTAGAGAGCAACAGTAAAGCTATTTTTATTATTAAATATTTATGTTTTTTTTTTAAACACCTTTTTCCCCTTAGCTTATAAGATAATGTTTACACTTTATGGAATATAATTCCAATGTCAGATGTAAAATGGCAAAATACAATTGTAACCGATTAACAGCCAATTAAGACCTATTGCAATAACTGACGAATAAACCAGTGCAATATTGAGTAGGTCTAACTAAACTGAATTTGAATGTAACTTAAATCTGATATATTTATTTATTTTATTTATTTATTATTGAGCTCTATTAACCTTTTTTTAATATGATGCTTATCTTTAGGACTTTTTCTGTTGTTATAATAGGGTTGTTACAAAATTATTGACTGATGAATAGTTATATCCCTTCCCAAAGAAAGGGGTTAGACTATACCACGTTTTTGTATGCAGACAATAACTGACATGGCACAGTACAACTAGCTAGCATTGTAATCTCTAAATAGACGTACCAGCATCTGAGCTGTCTCTGGACACAGTTCTCTTAGCAATAATGTTAGCAGCTAGTGTATAAGCAGATGCAACAAAGTATCTTCCAGGCTCACTGATGATACGGACTCCCATCTCAGGGGGGAAGTAAGTGTCCAATGCATCATTCAAAATGGTAGCAATCTAAAAACAAATTTAAAAAAAAAATGTCAATAGCCAATCAATACTGAGCCGCAAAGTAGTAGTAGGAAGACATGTACTTGGCTATGAAATTTAAACAAAAAAATGACCTCTGGGAATGAGATTGGAGCAGACTTCTGGCCTGGGAATCCACCACCAATATCCAGCAAGGTCATGTTAAATCCCATCTGGACACAAATTTGCCAGGCATCATAAGCTTGCTTGACTGCTAAAGAAAAAGCTCTTGCTTCCTGGACACCACTGCCACAATGAAAGCTGAAAATTAAATGGTTGAAATTAGTTTCAAATAATATAGTTATGACACTAACAAATTATGTCAAGAGACTAACAAAGACCTATCTTACCTAATGCCCATGACATCCAGTTCAAGCTCTTTGGCTTTGGCAACCAGTTTTGAGACATTAGTTGGGTGACAACCAAATTTGTTTCCCAACTGGCATTGCACTTTGACTTGTGAAGTTGGCAGAATGCGCAACACAAGCCTAGTAAAGAAAATGTTACAACCATACAAGCCTGAGTTTAAAAAAAAAGTATACAACATAAATTTTAACTTTGTTTTTTTATTACTTTAGTCACAAGCATTTTTTTTAAACTTGGTAATTTTTTTTTTTTTTTCATTTTTCTACATAATTTTATTTCTTATTAACTTATATTAGCACATGTGTTAACAATGGGGCTATTCGTTATTTGAATAGTAATGGATGATGGTCGAATACACATTTTACAAGTCAATTTTAAAATGGCTACTATATAGTATTTCATGGGATAATTTCATCTTGGAATGAAAATAAAATACAGTAGATTTTGAGCTGGCTCAGAATAGAAATACAAGACAAATACTAAGAATTGTGCTAGCTGTCAACTTACTTGGCATTGGGATAAACCTCTTTAATCTTGACAAGTTCCATTTCATTGTCAAATGTCATCATGTCCACATTGTGTTTAGCTGCATATTTTATGAAAGATTTCTGCTTGCATGGATTGGCATAAATAATGCGCTCTGGAGGTACTCCCTGCTTCAGGATCAGAGAGATTTCTCCCTAAAAACAAAAAAAATGTACACATTTTATCAAATGTAATAGTGCCATATCATTGAATGGGTAAACTTTTAGCCAGAAGAAATTATTTCAGTTAAGATATAAGGTTAGGGTCTAAAATCCCAAGCTACTTATTAAGTATATTATAAAGAAAAGACCTATGACTTTAAAAGCACAAATTCAACATTCTAACTTAAAATGCTTTAAATTCTACAGGCTTCAGACTATGCTAAAGTGTCAACAACCAAATTAGTGAATTGGTTCAATCCAATTCTCATGATAAGTTTGTGGAAGAGCTCTGAGTGGAAAAACTATATACATTTGTTTATCTTGTCAACTATCCAGGGCATCTTGAATTCCATGGGATTCAAATAAAAGCACACTAGTAGATCTAGATTTATCTTTTACTAACTTTGTGATTTAATTTGGTAACTCCCTAAACTTTTCAATTGGCAACAATAAACAATGTGAATCAATTACCTTGCTGGCACAATCAAATCCTGCGCCAAGATCTGCAAGCGTCTTGACGACCACTTCATCAGTGTTACACTTGCATGCTGGAATAAAGAAATAAAAAGAGCTAAGTAAAAGAGAAACAAGACTTGCATGAGATGAAGTGACAATGAGCGCATAATGATGACAGTATCTAGTTTTTAAAAAGTTCCCTTTGATCTAGTTCTTGCCATGAAGTATAAGCTAATCCACAATTTGATGAACATAGATGTCATGCTAATTGGGAGAAAAATTGCATTAATTAAGAAAAAAAAACAAGACTTTTGTTTTATAAATTTTATTGATCTTATTTTTTGTTTAACTGATGGTTAATCTTTTATAAACAACTAAGTGAAATGAGAAAAACATGTATGACATACAAAAGATCACAATGAACATACCAAATGAAATGTTTTGAAAAAGCAATGAGATAGGAGGTAGATGATAAACCTGGTGTGAATCTGGTCCCGTTATGGCTGATTTATCTGGACACTTTGTAAGAGCAAGGCAATTAGATCCAAAGCAGCGGGCAAACTTCAAGTTAGGGGAGGATAAACCTTATCTGTGGCCAACTGGTCTGCTCTACAACTGGCCATGTATAAAAAGAATCGTAAGTTTAAAAATGTATGAAGGACTCAACAAATTTTTATTAAGATTTAAAAGAAAAAAAAAATGCATTTAAAAAAAAAAACTACCCAACTGTCAAGTTTTTACAAACTTGAAAATTGGTGTTAAAAAATAAACGTACCAGTGACAAAATTTGTTGAGCCCTTTAAAAAAAATGTCACAAGTGGCGAGATCTTGACTTGCTGTGTAAGTTACTTGTCACTTTTGACTACCTACCATAAAATGGCTCCACTCTTGGGAGTAGTTCTTTCCATGCTCTGAACTTCTTAACTACATCTCCAACATCACACACACAAAATGCATCTTCAGAGCCCTGAGAACAAAAAAAATGTCCAATAATACAAAACAGGGTATATAAACAGCTCTTCAATCTACTTGAAACATTGGTCAGTTTAAGAGAATTACAAAATGAGCTTACCCTCGCTTCGAGTGCTACAATCTTATCTTGAATAAGCTGAGTCATGCAGGGCATGGGGTCAGCAATGATTTCAACAGAAGAGATAGGTGAAAACTTGTGCTTCATATTGATTGATTGAAAATAATATATAAACCTCTAGACAAAAATAACAAGTTGGGGTTGTACCAGCAATCTGAAAAGAAAAAATGTCTTACAATAACTAGAAACTCATTAAATCTAAGGTCCAATTTATTAAGAATAGATACAAACTACTTATTAGGACTTGATACAAGTTTTGTAAATCATTTTGATTTTAGGCCATGTCGTGCCCAGTTTTGTAAATACCTGGCCCAAGGAAACGCCTGCTTTTGGTAAATACTAGCTTGGATCCCACGGCGGTTCGGCGTTGAAATTGAATGTCCTGCGTATCACACGAGCAGCCTCTGGACTTTGGCTGAAGAAGACAGTCGAGCTACTGCCCTGTAAACCAAAGAAAATCAACATTAACATGAGAAAATTTGAATTCACAAAGTTGTTCTTGATTCAAATACACTTCTTTGTCCTTATTGAAAAAAAAGGTTAAATCTGAAAGCTCTGATAATTTGAATAAAACATTTTCACAACTCTGTATGCTTTTCCCCCCAAACCCAAAGATGCCAGCAGGTTTATGGCATTCATGGTACAAATGAATGTGTAGTATCAATGTGGAAAATATGTCATGTGGCTCGGGATGGATGTGTCCGTTAAAGACTCAACCACTATAAATCTAGATGGCCATAGATCTTACTTCTTAACAGAATGGCATCAAGAAGATCTAATCCCTGAAAGAGCAAACCAATACCAGTACTCAACTACTTTAATAATATAATAAAAGGTTAAAATCTTCACAAGGGAAATATCTTGAAAGATCCATAGTTTTCATGTATTTTGCATAAGTGTAGTTCAAAGTTGTAAAGTCATACATATAGTATTCCCCAGTCACTTCAAACTAAGTTAATTACCTAGTTACCTCAAACTAAGATTGATTACCTAGTTACCTCTAAGATTGATTACCCAGTCACATAAAAAATGTCAACTAACCCTAATAATTCTAAGCCTCTGATACAGAATTTTAAATATCTTTTATTCTGCTTTTTCAAGTATAGAGGGAAGATGAACCTAACTACTAACTTCTATAATGTAAAAAAAAGAATTGACATACTTGAAATCAAAGGAGTTATGGCCTATTTCTAATAAAAATATACAGTAAAACTATTACAAAAAGTATATTTCAAAATCTATTTGTCTCCTGATACAACAAATTACAGATTTGTGATATATTATTAATGTGAATTATAAAATAGAAACATGATTCCAGGTATCTAGACTATTAAGTCAACTATATCTACAGTTACACTAAATGACACATCTTAACAGTTTATTATAAGCACAGAAAAAGTATTGATTTCCAGACTAAAGACGACTCAAAGATATATATATATCCATATGTATAATCCATACAAATTACAAAGTGAGAACTAAATTGTACAGCACACAAGGTAATATAAATATGCCCTGCACGTACAAAGGACTTGCCATAAAATACTGGTACATGTACTGTCATCTGTGTACTATTTGCTTTCTTGTTTATTAATGAGATAAATAAAGCTTTACTATGTACATCTCAGAACCACAAAGTTAAAGAAGGTATAAAGAGTCATCAGTATGTCCATAGTTCCCCTTATGCTATTGTTATGACATGAGCATAGATTTATTTCGGGAATAATTAAGGGGTAAGTTTTACTTAGTGACGGAAGTTAGATTAAAAAACACAGAACGCTTTTAGTCGACCCGAACAAGACGATTATTTTTTATAGAGGCTACGGAAAGACACTGACGGGTCCCTTATTAAATGTGTTGTACAGATGAATCGATTGTCGACTTACTCTATTGCTTGTTCGGCCTTCGTTGGTGTTTTGATTTGTGACAGTTTACCTCCCGTAACACAGCGAATAGGCATGTAACACTATGTATTAAGTAAACCCCACACCTTTGTAAATCCTGCACAACTGCCATTTTTTAGAAATTGTATAACCTGCATGTTATATACCCGCAAATAATGAACATGTATGTCAATCAATAAAATAAAATAGAACAATAACTCTGGACCTAGATTTCTAGAACTATTATTTATTATTCAGTCTACAGTTTAAAAATTATAAATACAGATCTACTCATGATCTAGAATAGATGTAATTGTAATGCTCATTCTCAATCATCATGACATGTAGACAAGTCTAGACTACCAGATTCTAGACTAATTCATGATTCACATTGATTTCATTGACATTGGGGGGGGGGGGGGGGGGATGTGGGTTCACATCAAGACTGAGTCACTATGCCCGATGGACAGTATAAATAAATACTAAAATAGCAAAAATCTAAATATAATTATAAAGTCAGTGACAGTTATCAGTGGATTTTCCATCTTGGCATCTACGACTATGATCTTTGATAGAGCTCTAGAATTAGAATACTCTAGTGACTAGTCTCTAGCACCTAGCACTTGATCTAAAAGTAGATGACTGCTAGAATCTAGATCTAGTAACTTTGGTAGTACTACTACTAGTTTAGTTACAATGAACATGAATATCAAACTACAGCAGTACTAGATCTAGTAAGTACTACTAAATCCATTAGTCTGATTAGTGGCATTAGGCATTATTTTATAACTTCATTTTCATATAGAAAGCCCTCGGTAACAACAAATAATATAATGTAACCATATACTAGTCTATAGAGATCTATAGAGACCTCAATTCTATATTATTACTTAGACTTTGATCTCGATTCTGAGTGACATCCTGGTTCATCATGATTTTAGATAACATCAACATGTAAGTTGTAACATATCATATGATATCATATGGATAGACTTCCGACCCAGACGAGGATCTACTGGAGCCATCTCTCCCAATCTCAGTAGAGGACGGACTTGTTTTTACGTTAATTTTTTTAATCCACACTTAGACTTAGATATCTCTATTAATCTATTATTAAAATGAAATATGAACTTACCTCCACAGAAGCTTCAGACTGAGCTTCTTTATTTTTTAAGGACGTAATTTTTGCAGCTTTTAGAAAGAGTAAGAGAGAAAAACAGAGAACGCGTAAACGGCTCCAGCGCGCCTGGTTTATGTTAAACGATCTACAAAGAAACTCAATAACGACTCGTGGAGCTCATGGCTTATATAGTTGCTACTGGCCTTGCCAGGTAGTTGTCAACTTTGAAGGTCATCATTAACAATGCAAAAGTAGGTCAAGTAGTGTCATGGCGCTATCACGCTATGTGACTGTGTTCATCAATACTATATAGGCTATATATATTATTTATCATCCGTTTTTATGGAAATTACAAAACTAAAGAAAGAAGTTAATTTTAATTGATTAATGGAGTGAATATGAAAAACATTTTCTTTAATCTGTAAATATACATATGAGAACAAATTAAAATGTCTTAATTGATTTCATTTAAAAAATAGTATAATTTTAAAATTAAATTATAAAGCGTTTCATGCTTAGAAAAGCTCTACACATATATTAATAAAAGCTATTATGAATATGTATTTTGGTGTACTTTAGTAATACAAAATATAATATCCATAAAGGTATATCTGGTGTAAGTTCGCATTGCGTGAACTTATTTTTTAATAAAGAAAAAGTTAGGTGTAGTAAAAATGATCAAACATGTGCATTCATCAAATGTTGTTTTTTTTAAATAACCAATTAAGATATTTCTAAAATACTCGTATTCTATCATGTTATTATACATCTACTTTTATTTTACTAGTACAACTTGGCCATTTTATCAATATTCATCATGTGTAATAGTCTATCCCAATTCTCTCAATATTCTTTTTGTTGAATTCATATTTTTCTCCTTTATCTTTTTTAATTGTTCGAAGGAAATCATTGTAATTATATCAGAAATAACAAATTAACAGAGATAAGGGGTAGAGGGGTTATTTTAAGAGGTTCTATTTCAATGTGCGCATTTAGATCTAGATTTAGATATGGTAAAGCTGTGAATGGTATGTGCTAAGGCTACAACCAGGCAGTCGCTAAAAATAGATCAAGTCAACACGCGTAAACGGGAGAGGTGGGACGATAGAAGGCGAGGATTACAGCTAGTTCTCTCCGGACCTGACTATGCTTTATTTTCATAATATATGCAGAGCGTACTGTAGCCCCTTAATTTTTGAAGAGCTCCTCTTTTTTTTGTCTAACTTTTGGCGGTTAGAGTTTAAATATCATTATCAAATTTCTTTTTAAAAACATTCTTATGTAAAAATGATTTGTTAGTTTACGCATGTATTGTAAATAGAAGCATCAGTATGTATCTCACCGACATATATAGGCCTATGGTCTATTCTAGGATATTCTATTCAAGGGTACATACACGTGACATACGAATACAATATATATATATATATAGCAAATATATGCCACGTATTAATAAATTAATTTATTAAATAAACATTTATTCATTTAATAACCAGCGAAAAAATGTGCATAAAATTTATTTTATTTTTTTTTTAAAAAAGGGGGACAATTGCCTAGCAACATACACTTAAATCAAAAGTGATTTTAAATTACCCTCCTCCACCTTTCCCTACTGAATCGTTTGAAAGACATCTTTTCTTTTAGTAGTCGATGGAAGGGAACGGGAAGATTTTTTCATTTGTCCTTGTTGTTAATAAGAAGCACTTGTGATATCCTCGTGTCTTGTATTAAACTGATGTTTTTTTTTTTCTTCGCTTTAAAAACCCGCCCTCACGAAAGTCAGGATAAGTAGTTTGGGATTTCCCGATAACTTGTGAATTTGTGCGCGAAATTTAAATTTCCTAGCACTCAACCGTACAATTCGACTATGGAGATTTTTCTGAAAAAATAAAAAAAAAACCTGCGTGGTTGCAACTTTATTTTACTGTATTCTTCTGCATTTGTTTTTTCTTTATAGATTTAGATAAATATATTACAGACGTTATATCATAAAATAAGATAATTACGTCCTACGCATTTCATGTCAATATAGTCATGTTTGTTAATTAATGACTTAAAGTTAAGTTGAGGTCTGCTAAGTCGTTAGTTTTTCGGGCTGATTCAGGCAACCCATTCCATTCTCTGATGGCACATGGAAGAAGGAGCAATTGTACGAGTAGCCTACAATTTGCTCTAGCGTACTATATCTATAGAAACTAAAAGAGAGAGAGAGAGACTTGGAGTCTCTCTATCCGAAATTTTTCATGTATATATATATTTGTGACCTATATAAGCTGCAGTAGAGTGGTTCTCAAACTGTGGTCATCGAACCCCTCGGGTCCAAAAGACGACAGTAAGGATCCACAGAAACATGAAAATTGTATACAATTACAATATCTTCTTCGCTAAAAGCCATTTAACCGATAGTATAATTTGAATAATGTTCAGCTTGCCCCTCAGTACTGTATAATATCATAATAATATGTATTCTATAAACTATTATATATCCTAAACCAAAAAATTGAAGACATTCTTCACTTGGATTTCCCGACTGGTTATTAAACCCTTTTCCCCAGTGGACAAGCTCAGATACCAATCACAGATGAATTCAAACTAATGTAGCAGCAGCTTATTGAAATATCCACAAATCAGCGTTGACACAATGTTTGTTTGAACAACGAGAACAATAATTCTGGTTACAAAGTCAGATTCCAATTTTATATCCTTCATTGGCAGCTTCACCGCCTTCTTATTTGGTTCAATGTGAATTCATTGCCGTAATGAGCCTCATCACAAAGAAACCGGGTAGAAATTTTTGCTCGTTGAGATTTGCGGTTGCTGCAAACAAAGATTAAACTGAGCTCTGCATCTCTGCTGGGCATAAAAATCCTCATAAATGTTTATAAACCTCACCTTAGTCAATAATTTCAATAAACACTCTTTCAACACATTTTTTTTATCAATTGTAATTATACGAGCCGACCCGCGGCGTAGCATACGCCCCCCCCCTCTTTTTTCTGAGCCTCGCTCTCTGTCACCGCGAAAGTTACTCTAGTCCGACTTGCAAAAATAAAAAAAAAGTTATCTTTCCATGACTTTTCCACCGTGGCGACCCGCATGATTAGGCCACGAAGAGAATTATATATAAAGATACTTTGCATTTATGTAGATGTTTCACTTACGTGTCCGTGGGAAAATCTTGACTAAATAAATGGGGCTCTGAGTCAAAAGAAAAGTATGAGAACCGGTGGATCAGTGGAAGCTGAGAAAATTATATAGGAACATATAGGAACTAAAAGTCTATCTAGGCGTACCATATGGTGCACATATTGAAAAATAACTGTAAATATTTTAAAACCCGGCCCTAACCAAATAAAAAACAATTGCAGATAACTTCGTGTATATTTATATTATATGGTTCCCCCGTCTTGGTCTAAGAGGAGCACATCCTCATTTCCTATCAACTCGAAGGTGGCTATGGAGTCCGAACTTCTCATTGAAAATCCGACATATATCAAATGTAAAGTGATTCACGCTTTAGGAATCCAACATTATTTAATTTAGAGCAGACACATGGGACAGGTCACCAGAGATTCGGTGGAAATGCTGATTGGACAAGGTCAGTAGGGGGTGGACAGGCTTGTTTACGATGCACAAGTAAATGTTGGTTTTGATCAGATTGACTGGAAATCTTTTGCTGCACGCATAGTCGAAGCACTTTCGCAATACATTAAGAGGTTTGAATGACAGCGGCATATTTGTACAAAGCTTATATCAGCTCACTTGGTCTGTCTGTCTGGTACAAATCTTGTACACATTGTTTCTTACACTTCACATTTTCAGACCAATTTGAAACTCTGAACAATTATTTATTGTCCCTAACAAAACACGAATAATAATTAAAAAAAAATCACTTATAATTACTGATTAATTTTATTTGATAATGGGTGAGAGATATGGCTGTAAATGTGTAATTCCAGTTCTTTCTCTTACATAACCTTTATATTTAGTACATATTTTGCTTTTTTTAAATTAATATATAGCCCTATGACATGGGTGTCGATGTGTCTGGGGCAGATATTTGTTTTAAATCTTTAGTTAATTAAAATTGGGGTTCAAAAACATTGTGCCTTACATGTTGGTGGCTTATTTTAAAAGAAACTTTTTTTACTCCCAAATGTATTGAGCATGACCCCACCATTTCTTAGTCATACCCCAACCCAACCAAGTCTTAGCCGTGCCCCACCCTACCATTTCTCAGGATCAAACCACGCCTTATTTGGTCATGTCCTAAGTCAAAATTGTCCTTGTAAATACCCAGCATATCTACCAGGCTATAGTCATGGTGGCTGGGTGGTAAAGCGCTTTGCTTTCGAACTGGATGTCCCGGGTTCGAATCCTGGTGATTTTAACGGCACTTTTAAGTCCAGCCAGCTCTAATGGATACCTGACATTAGTTGGGGAAAAGTAGTTAGTCGTTGGTTGGCTACATGACAGCCTCGTTAACTTTGGGCCACAGAAACAGATGGCCTTAACATTATCTGCCCGAAAGATCGCTAGGTCTGAAAAGAAAATTACCCAACCATTAAGGGAGCTTCTTGTCCTAACTATGTCCCGGCAGTTGCCACTTGCAATGGGACACTCTCTTTCATCATTAGTAAAAGTAACATTAAATGATGTATGGTGTTTACAACTGAAAAACATCAAAACATCTGCGAAACATCTTTCAATTCAACTGCATTGTAATTATACAAAGAAGTTGCAGTTCAGGGCTTCGTATAAACGTCGGTGAACATTGATCTTAAATCAACTAAACGAAGCTAAACCTACTAGCTTCCTGGCCAGATCTCCATCACGTTGACATTTCTCAACTCCAATCAGGCACATGCCTAATCATCCTGAAATCAGGATTACCCATGAGTGAAAACTAGAATCTAGGCCTACTTGTGAATTAACGTAAAGGTTGCTTTGAATGTTAATTTGAAAGATTTACAGTATGGCCAGGCCCCTAGTTACATACATATGTTAAAATGATAAGGCGAATATCTAGAACCTAATAAAACTGCTGAGCAAGTCAAAGAAAAGCTGATAAAGCTTTTTTTTTTTTTAATTATACAGTTTACAAAATTACCCATCATTATGGTGGTAGTTGATAAATGAGGCATATTGATGAATATTTGTAAGTATTGTTCTTCGTGTTTATCGATAAACAACACGTCCAACATTTTATTTCGCTTTTGTTGTTATTGTTATTTGTTGTTGTTTTTTTTTTTATCGTGCAGCTGTTACATTTTTGAGAGGCGAAACATTTTATTGAAGCATTCAGAAACAAAAGGCTTTTCAAGAACATGCGACCTTTAGAATTGTGTGTGTGTCTTTGTGTTTTTCTTTCCTATTTTGGATGCACTGAAAGCAGAGTGGTCGCAAAGTGAGACGGTAGACTAATTTTATCTTTAAACTTTTCTCCTCAAATTCTAATCAGAATAGCCCCCCACCTCCACATATCCCTGCAGGCACTGCGCTCACCTTTAAGAAACTGTCACAAATACTCTCTTTGAATGCCCCAATTTTATTCGTCACAGGCAGACCCTATTACCACAACAAGCCAAAAGTCACAGAAATCTGTATGGCAGGGGAAAAACAACTAATAAAAACTGCAAGCTATTTTTCCTTGGGACGGACTCCAAAAAGATCTTATAGCTCATCAGCTTGAAGATGAAGAGGAAAATAATCCGAAAAGTATGTGCTTCACAGTGTATGCTTCACCGTGTATGCTTCACAGTGTATGCTTCACCGTGTATGCTTCACCTTACGTACTTCACCGCGAATTGATCAAACACAAAACCTCACGAGAACAATGACAGCCCCCAATGTGCGTGACCGTTTAGAGATCCGACTTTGAAATCTAATGTCATTGTTAAGTCGAACGAAAGGCCCTGACCATTGACCGCTCTTTATTCGAAAATGGGGGTGTTTGGCGTCTTTCTTGCGGTACTGAAGGTAAAATGGTATTCAATTAGTTTCCGCCTAAAAGAAATTGATCGTTTCAGCCCCCACTCTTAGAGGCTCTGAAACTTTAGGTCAAAGTAACCAAAACAGTTTTTGTTTAGCAAGGAGTAAGTTAAGAAAGAAGAAAAATAAAGGGTGTTCTTTTAAGACTGACCGACATACGCAAGTAAAGCGACTTTGTGAACTGATCAAATTCTTTTTAAACCACTTCCAATTTACTTTTTTTCGAATGAGTAATGAGCAAGCCCACTAATACCTCAAAAAAATAAAAGATCTTAAATACTCAGATTGGACTTTCTTTTGGCTCTATAATCACCATTGTCCTGTGTACAATGGTGCAAGGAAAGGTGATAATTTATGCTAAGGGAAAGAGAGAGAGAGAGAGAGAGCACACCATCAATACATTGATAAATAAAATTTAAGTAGGATGTAAGGTGTATATATGTGTAGTTTGAGACAGACTTGATAATCTAATAATTTAAATTTAGGTTTGTGAACAGGTACTTACATAGATACATGTTTTTAATAGACATAGTCAAATAATTATTGCTTGAATTTGTGTGTGTTTTTAACAAATTAAAATTTTTATTTTGCTTTATTATTTTTTTTTAAACCAAATAGTGGATCTCGGCATCAAGGCTTTAGCATAAAACCGCCTTTACATATCCCTTAGTCTGTTGAACCTTTGGGGCATCACGCAAGATCTTTGGCCGTGTTTCTCCGTTCCTCCGTTTTTCACTTAAAGGCCTGTCGATGTATTTGTCTTCCCATCGTTTTCTCTGTTACCTATTCTTCTTTTTCCTGGTACTGTTCCCTGAAGGATGGTCTTTGCGATCACAGACGACCTTGTGATATGGCCGTAAAGTGTTTTTTTTTTTATTTACAGTAATTAGAAGGTCACAGTGGGTTCGATTGTCTAGGAACTTTTAAAGTGGAATCTATTTAATTGTGTGTTTAACCAAAGTAGATGTATTATTACCCGACTAGGCAACTGGAAAAAGAAATCATTAAAACAGTTACAATTTTCCACACTTCTATTGGATTCATTCGCTACATTGCTACCTGGTATGAATAATAAATAAACTTCCCCTTTCAGACCTTGTGGTCTATAGGGCAGATGATGAAAAGGTCATCTGATTTTATGGCCTATGGTTAACGAGGGTGTCATGTGGCCAGCACAACGACCAACCGCCTTTACTTTTCCCCAACTGATGTCATTAAAGCTGGGTGGACTCAGAGGCGCCCAAGGATCCCGAAATAAAAATCACAGTCTTCACCGGGATTCGAACCCGGGACCCCAGGTTCAGAAACGAAGCACTTTACCGCTCAGCAACCGCTCCTCCTGGTAGTATGGTATTATATGTCTCGCAAACTTGCCAAATTGTTTTTCATTTCGAACACTAGTCGTCATATCAGTTTGTTTGTTTTTTTCAAATTGTTTCTACGTAACAGGAAACTCTCAAAGAAAATTTCTTATTTCATGACCTGTCTCTTAATCTCTAACCTCCAAGGTCTATTAAAGCTCCCTTTCAAACCTTGTGATCTATAGGGCAGGTGATTTAAAAAGACATCTGTTTCTGTGGCCTACGGGGTGACCTACGGCGTGACCTACGAGACTATGTCGAAGGTGCCGCCTTCGGTTAAGAACCTCCAAGGTCTAGCATGTATTAATCTTACATTAAAATGTATGACAAAGAATTCTATTTTAATTTTTTTTTATTGTGATAAAAGTCAAGTATGTAATTATAAAGCCCATTCGGTGCAATATAAAATGGAAATAATTTTTTGAAAGAAAAACGAAGGATCGGAGTGACCTCCCCTTTTGCACGAAGTCCCAACGAATGACAAAAGATATTTATAGCTCGCAGCGGCTGAGAGACCTCCAGATGAATGCCTCCGCATTAGTCAACCGTGACTGGCAGGTTACTGACAATAATATTGAATTCTAGTGTCATTTCCATGTGTCAGTGAGTAGTAAGGGAACTTTGCCTTTGTGAGGGCGTAACATATGACTCACGTACAGGGATTCTCCATGTTTCCACTAACTCAATGCAGAGTCTCGGAATGACGTGGCTATAATCAATAGATTTGAACGTTAAAAAAAAAATCATACGGAATTAGGGATTTTTTTTTTAATTTTGAGTTAATCACAAGAATCTGCTCTTTGTTTATACTTTGAAATTTTTAAGATTCCGTTGAAGCTTTTTAAGCAATAAAATAGAGTAGCCTAGGAGAATTTTTTTTTTAACTCTCTCTATCTCTCCTAATTGACGATGTCAACGTTGATTTGACCCCATTAAACTAAATTGATTTTTGGATTCATTATCTTTAATTTTTGTTGTGTAAAAAGAGCTATATCCCTATAACTCGACACCAAATAAAACATTTTCAGATAACAAACAAACAAAAAAAATTATCGAAGTTTAATCATAACAGATAATAATAATAGGCTTGTCTTCGGATCCGAAGATTAGTGAGGAATACAGTGTTTCCCGTGGCTGTGTAGTCCCAGCTGTGACCTACATATTTTGCCACATCCAGGGAAAGCAAAACCATTGTCCGTAGGTGGTCGGTTTAGATTTTCTTTTCGTCGTCTGCGTTTGTCCTCGGCGGCAGATTTTCTTTTGGTCTCAAATGTGTAGCCCGCGGCCTTCGTGAGTGACCTCCAGCTGTCTCGTTCCGACGCCGCATGCAGCCAGGTGCTCTCTTCTATGTCAGCCAAGGAAAGTTGACGCCTAAGCTGGTCTTTGAAGCGCTTCCGTGGGGCGCCTCTGTTACGTCGACCACCTTTTAGCTCACCAAAAAAGACTGCCTTTGGCATACGTTCGTCTCCAATACGGGATACGTGCCCTGCCCAGCGTAGCTGTCGGATCATAAGAAGTCCCTCATAACAGAGAGTGAAATACAAATGAGCAAAATGAATAATACTATCAAAACGACGAAAATAATTACGGAGAGAAAGAGTTAAAATACTTTTTAAAAAAAGACAATACCTCCTTTATACGAATGTTTTTTTTTTCTCTTAATAACTAATGAATATTGGATTAAAAAACAATGTAACATTTTTTTTACCCCACTTTATTCCCTCCCTCGCCCCCCCCTCGCCCCTAGAAAATAACCCAGGTTAAGCGAATGTATATAAATCCACTACACTTGATAAAATTCCAATGACATGCCTTAAGAAAATTAGATCTAGACTTAGAAAGACGAGGCGCAAAATTTTCCTGACGATTACTCTCGAATCAATACTGTCTTGTTCGGAAATTCCCATACGCGAAGAACACTACAGTCTTTTCAAAACCGATGTTGAATCTAGATCTAGACCTAGTTCTGTAGCCAAATTTTAATAAACAATTTTTTTTTTTTTTTTTTTTTTTTTTTTTTTTTACTTTGAAAAACTCTAACGGTCAAACTAGAGTTTTTCTAGCTTGACCACGAGCTAGTAATTATTATTTGCAGCGATTTACGATTTAAATTTCTAGGAAAATCGTTAGAGCCGTTTTCGAGATCCGTGTCCAGGTTTTACCCACCCAGCTTCTATGAAGTTCTGAGTTGAATAGAGGTATTGTAAAAAGAAGAGAAAGCGATGTTGGAAAATGTGGCAATAAAATGGAACGTAAAAGAAAAACGCAAGGAAATGAAAACAAAAATATTGGGAGGGATACTGAAGAAAATAAAATAAACAATGACAAGGATACCATATTGAAAAGTCCTTGTTGCCAACTCAGAAACTAAATAAGAAAACAAAAATTGTTTTATGAGAAAAATAACGTAGAAATTTGATCCGACATTATTGAAAGAAGTGCAAACAATTAGAGTCTATGCACTTTGCTTTTCAGTTCCTCGGTGTTGGAGTTTTTCACGAACAATTACACAATGTCAAGGACGATTACTTAAGCTCCATTCTTGCCACCGTAATAGAAAACAGATGGCGCTACAATTCTAAACAATATTAATTCGTGACGTTTCAACTTTTGTATCTAATCTCATTAATTACCGCTAGTTAGTTGCCCATTTGTTTTCATTTAGCCATATAATGAAAGCCAACTGCATCCTACATATCGTAATTATTTTGTGTTATAAAAAAAGGTTCTGTGGTGCTAAAAAGTGTAACAAAATTATCATGTCCTTAAAGAAAAAACCTAGCTTATCAACACTTTCTTTCCTTGATATATCGGATACACCAAAAAGCAATCTATTTATAGTTCTCATCATGCATGAAACTGTTCTATATCATTACAGAGGCCGTATGATATGTTGGGATTCCCGCAAGATAGTATATACACACAATATATATATACAAAGTTGGTCTAATTTTATTTGTGAAACAAAATCATCGTGGGGCTTGTGTCAAACACAGTGACCTAGCTCAAGATGACACAAACCGGACCGTGTCCAGTAGAGTTAAAGGTCAACAGACCTTGACCTTTGTGTACTGTCTCGGTGTCTGTCACATTTGACATTTACCTGCCACTCTTTCTCCTTCAAACTAAACACACACACACACACACTCAAAGACATATTTAGTGAATTACGAGCTGGATGTGTGTGAGAGGTTTGTGTGTGTGTGTGTGTGTATGCGTGTGTATTTTCGATAATAATGGACTTTATCAACAGTCCGTTACCCGACTGGCAAATTGGGTGGTCTTGGTCAAGGGTATTCACAAGTCAAGAGGAAGGCCACCCGGAAAGTCGGCATAACCTCGTTTAAAGTAGTCCCTCTTTGGTAACCGAATAAAAAAAAAATGCCACGATTATTCTATTACATTAGCTACAAAACCAATTCTGTGAAGAATTCAACATACAACGAATTGGGCCACAAATTTCCTAGTCAAATGTGTATTTTGAAAAAATCGAAGTGGACATTGCAATACATTGTACTGTTATAATAATCTAATCATGTTTTTGAAAAACAGTGTTCAACATCCGGTGATCAAAACGAGGCTCTGAGTGCTATCTCTAATATTAGCCTACTTCTTACCAGGGCATTGAATGCCATCTGGACTTTAATGTCTGGTCGTGCGATTTTGCGCGCTGGACTGTCGTTCGAACGTACCGATGATCCCTGGTTCAAAACCTACCCGCTCCCATCCCCCGTCGTCCTGCGGGAGGTTTGGACTAGGATGTAAATTATCTTCAACTCTGAAGGAACATCCGAAACATGTCAAACATTTGACAAAGTCAAGTAAATACACGAGGACTATTGTTAAAATGTGAATGATGTCCAAAGACGTTGGCCTAGTTTGGGTAATGGAAGGGGGGGGGGAGGGCCAATTTGAAAAATCCCCCCCCCCAGGAACTCACTTGAGGAGACCCCATAATGAGTGTCCAAATTGTATTTTTACATTAAATATTAAGCCAATGCCATGCTATGTAAATTAGTAACCATGCTGCATGTATTCTACACATTAGACTTATATATTTATTTACATTACCTCATGTCATGATGTCGAATTTAAAAATGCAGGGGACCCCCCCCCCTAAAGAAGTTATAATGTCAACCTGGCCTACAGGAGTGGACTGGGTATCAAAATCGGCCCTGGCATTTCTATACCATCCGGCCCATAAATTGTGCATTATATGATTTATATCCAGTTCTAGGGCTATCTGTCCTCAAACCTTTAAGTTAAATATGATAACGTATTGTCCGACAGCTGTACACAAGCTTACAGTGAACACTATGTCCTTATAAGCAATAAAGGCTTTCTGTTGCTTTTTAATCGCAAAGTGTGCAGGCCCTAAAAGGATGAAGCTTTGCGGATGTAGGCTACTACATTATTTCGGAAAATGTGCTAAATTAGTAGGCCTTAGTGGAGATTTTTAAGAAATTACTTCGCTCATACTCAGAGGCCACTTTATAATATAAAACATTAAACAATTGAATAGTGGCATCCACGAGGCCCTTATCTTACAAAATGCAGACGTGATTTCAAAAAAGAAGATTCTATGGTCCTGCCGGCCCATTTGGATACCGGCCCACCGGGCATTTGCCCGAACGCCCATATAGCCAGTCCGCCCCTGCTGGCCTACCTGATGTCTTATAATGAGTAGCCTATCTCATTGATCTAATTGTTTGTAAATGGTTAATCTCCCATTCATAGCCTCAAGAAACAAAAAAACATTTCCGTAAAAAAAAAAAAAAAAAGTCCTTTAGTTCTGTGTACTGTGCATGGTATGGTTTAGCTGCAGGTCATGCGATAATATGAAAAACTACTTATTAATTGATGTTTTAAATTATGCCCAACTTATTAGCATAGTAAATAGATTTTTCTCTTTTAAAAAAAGTTAACTTTTTTTTTAAATGTAGTATTTAATATGCAATACCTTAGCAATACAATTGTAAAAAAATATTTTTTTGACCAAAAATCTAAAAACATTTGCATAAATGTGTTAAAAAAGGTAAATAGTTTTCATCCTTACTAAAAAAAAAAACCTCCAGTGTTTGTTACTATTAATAGTTGTAAAAAAAAAATGGTGTCCTTTTATGAAAAAAACTGCTTGCATAATTGATATAAAAAAATAGATTTTTTTTCTGTCAGAAAAGAAAAAAAATAGCCGTTGCATCAGAACTTTGAATGATCTAAAATATCATGATGCCAGATTTTCATTTTCTCTTCTAGTTTCTGAGATCTAAACGGGACGGATGGACAGACAAAAAACGTCTTTCCCCTTTCTGGGGCCGCTAAAAAAAAAAAAACAAAAAAAAAATTAACGAACTCAATTCATCTTCGCAAGAGTTGCCAGGTTAAAGGAATCAATTTTTCTTGGCCACAGCTGCCTGTATATGTGTGTGTCTATGTGTCGATTAATTTGGCGGTGCCTAATTTTACCAACATGCATGTATATGTGTGTCGGTGTTTCGATTAATTTAGCGGTGCCTAAAATTTGTTTTAAGTAGTTTAATTAATTGTTTGGCCTCTTAAAGCTTTATACAGTCTAAATGTCAAGGTCGCGACTAATGAACGAATTGTAGGACCATTGTTCCCATTGTTTTGGTGCTATACTAGGCTAGGGCGGGTTGTAGTGTCTGCCATATAAGGCATTGACTTGTCAATAGCACAACCTGCTCCGGGACGCCCCTCCTTCCACTGCAATCCCCCCCCTTCCCCACCACAGCCCTCCCCTCGATCTGCTCTTTGCTAAACAACGGACAGTAGCAGCCTAGCGGAGTGCATTTTAACTCGACCTGAGCCGTTTAGAACCAGTTATTTCCAGTTCATACTGCTACGTGGCGAGCGCGTTTCAGAGGCGGATCTCGGGGGTCCCATCTCTTTGTTTTTCTGTCGATATGTCTGAACTGAAGTCTTTGTTACAGCGCTTAGGAAATAGGATGTCTGACATCTTTCATGAATTAATAAAAAAAAAATCATTGGACACTGAACTTTGTTAACAATTTGAACTAAACAAATTTGGTTTCAAAAACTTACATACAGTCTAGTTTTTATTTATACGTTGAATAAAAAAAAATAGCAACATTAAAAATCAAAAAAAACAAATCAAAGTAAATAAGCATGAATGAAAACATTGAATTTTGTTAAATCCAGAAAAGCACAGAAATTCTTGGAGAATCTTTTTTTTTCCCTACCTAAGTAAGTGTGAGGCTGTCACGTGACTAAGTCACGTCTGCTGATACTTTCACTAGACAATTATACATTGCAATCACTCAACTTATCATCATCTCATTTTTAACATTTAGTAAGGCCTAAATATAACTTCGAATAGAAGATTTAAATTGCATAAACATGTTGTTATTTCTTTATGAAGAGATTAGAAACAGGATTATTAATAACTACTGTTAAAAAAACGCAAACTTCAACTCAATGACCATATCACAGTGTCAGGGTTAGGAAAGACTTTCCCTCAGGGCACTGTATCAGGAAAAAAGAAGAAGAGGCAGACTGAAGACAATATATATATAGTTCGTCCATCGTGGTTCGATGATGACCACTTTGTCATCCAGGGGCTGAGGGCTTTGCACTGGAGTTTTGTACCTCCTCATGTGGCTGGTGAGACCTATGCGAGCCCGGAATGTTCGGCCGCACTCTGGGCAGGTAACTCCAGCTGGAGCTAGTGTCGTTTGCCTTGCTTTCCTTCTCTGGCGTTTCTCTTTCGCCAGCGTTGTTCTCTTTTCCTCAGCAACCTGAGACTGAAGACAATATAAGAGAATGGACATGCCTTTCATTGAAAGAAACGCTGTCCAATCCAAAAGACAGAGAGGAATGGAGAAAGACGGTCAGCTGATCTTGTGTAATGCTCCAAGGATTCAGCAGGGCTGAAGGTGAAATATTTATTGCTCAATACATAGAAGGCCGAAAATACCGTGAAACCTGTTTTTCTACCGTATTTTGTGTGTGGTCCCCCCCACACACACCCACTAAGGCAAAAGACGCTTTATCATTCAGACCAACGTCGGTCTGTCACGTTTAAATCGCAAAAGTATTTTTGAAAATAGTATTTTATCATCGCTTTCGTCATACTGGACACATACGCAAGGTGTACCTTTTGTTTTCTGGTAGCCGTATGCTTTTTTTTTTTTTAATTCAATATTTATACTATGCCTGCATTACCCACAACTCTATTTGGACCACAAAAGAAGTAGAAAATAGCCTCATGACTCATTGTCATACAATATGCGTTAATGGAAATAACAATCTTATTGACCTAATAGTTAACACAAGATCAATAGTGTGAATGCCGTTTAGGTATGAGTTTGTTTGGGAATGTACGGAAGACCCGCAGGGGTAGCCTTGGAGTTTGTGTGATAGAAATGCCCATAGTGATTATATTTGGTATCTTGTCAGAAAGATAATAGAGGCCTCAAGCTCTCTCCCTTACCCCGTTTGCTTTTATTTTTTATTTATTTTATTTTTTTTTTATTTTTTGTATTTGCTTAAAAAACGTCCCTGGAATGTCATGGAAGGCTTCGTGTGCTATTTCTCACCAGACAACGTAACGGGGCGAGGTGGCTCAGTAGTAAAGCGCTTGGCTTCCAAACCGAGAGATCTCGCGTTCAAATCCAGGTGAAGACTGGGGGTTTTGAATTTCAGGATGTTCAGGGCGCCCCTGAGTAAAAGTACAAGAAAATTAAAGGCGGTCGGTCGTTGTGGTGGCCACGTGACCTCTCGTTGAACATGGGCCACAGAAACAGATAACCCTTACATCATCTGCCCTATAGATGGCAAAGTCTGAAAGGGTTACTTACAGAGTAACACACAAACAAGACTGAAGTTAATTATTACGTTTTAGCCTTATAGGCTTATAACAACAAATATGGCTATTAGGAATTTTAGGAGTCAGTTACAAAGATCGGGTCTCAAACAAGGAAATCCTATGCCGAATTGGGAGTTGACACTTTAATTAGGTAGCGATCAAGAGTAGCATGAGGTTCTCCGACTTAATGAATTACGGTACCAAGAGTTGCGATGACATGGAGGCCAATACGAGGAAAACGCAGACAGGGACTTCCTCGTATAACTTGACGCTACAGTTTCATAGAGGACCTCAGAGGCAGAGCAATGGATACCAGGTGGGAAGAGGCTTAAACATGCATTGCCAGGGGAGGATCTTTGTGGGGGACAACCTGCCGCCCAACGGCGTGGGAGGTTGTAAGTCTTGGGGAAGTAAGTAATTATTGGAAGAAGTGTCCAGATTCAGCGATGTTCTGAAGTAAATAATAATTGAAAGAAGTGTCCAGATTCAGCGATGTTCTGAAGTAAGTAATAATTGGA
>JADKLZ010000130.1:35356464-35367994 GCA_021533235.1 Biomphalaria straminea | reverse complement strand
AGATATCACGCACACTTTTTAAAATGAATTTCTGTCTGTCTGTCCGTCTGTCACACTCAGAGCGCCAAAACTAGAAGAGATACGAAAAATATTATTTCACCATTAAATGCGGCTTGAAAAGTTTAGGTGCAACGGCTACTTTTAGTTTTCTAAAAGCCAACCGTTTAATGTCTAAAATTAATTATGCAAGCTATTTTTTAATAACAAAACACCAATTCTAAAACAATTACGTAAATGTAAGGGAGGAAATGTTACTATAAGAAATGCTCCCAATATATAGATATCACGCACATTTTTAAAAATGAACTTTTAGCAGCGACTTTCGTGTAATAGCGTAAAGCCCGGCAATGACATGATTCTAAACTAATTTCTTAAATTTTTTTAAAAGTCAGATTTAAAAAAAAATTGTTTAGTGCCCCAATAGAATGAAAGAAGCATATTTTTGTGCCTTTTGTCTGTTGGTTGGTCTGTCTGTCACGGTTAGATAAAGAAAACACTAAAGGCTTTTGAAAATATGATTTAACCTTTACTATTCTTTCAGAAATATTGCGATAGTTTAAGGATGAGAGCATACAGGAATTGAGCCAGCGACCAACGATAAATCCGAACTAAAGTCTAGTGCGCAAACATCAAGATAAGGCAGGTTTATACCCTGCTCGCCATCCTCCGTCGTCCAGCGAGAAGTTAATTATTTTCAACTTAGAATGAACATCCGAAACATCTTGCGAATAGGCGGATCTGACAGGGATCCGACGGAGCCGCCTCTGAGTTTGTGTATCACACAAAACTCTCTTTGTAATCTTGTTTCTTCTGCCTTTACTTAGAGATGAAATCATATGTAGGCCTACTAGTCTAGTTAAGTATTCACTATTGACGCCAATATGCTAGGGATAACCACGCCCATCGGGGCTCACATAGGGCTTCAATTATGGCAATGAGGGATAACCCTAATCAAAACGGAACTGGCCATAAAGGGCAATTTTTGTGAAAAATGGATGTGGCATTATTTAAAACATGCACAAATAAAATAAATAACAATTACATAATCATATCTAAACAGGTTTCATCAGATGATGACTGTTTTTTTTTTTTTTAATAGGATTGGCTTGATGGTATCAGCGTATGGATGAATCATAATTAGGCCTTGATTCGTTTTATTTTTGTTATAAAAATGTCCCAATCTTTTTTATTACAAAATAGTTTATACTTTGGCCTTCAAAGGTAATTCCCACCAAAAATACTTCGTCGGTCTGATTGTATCAACAAAGCGACCACGGTAAAACCAATCTTTACAGTTTTCAGCAGGTATAGACTCCTGTGGTGGTAACAAGACCAATTGTAGCTTGAACTTGTTAAAGGGAATAGAGCATACTGATGAAAGGTAAATGTCACACGCAATGTTGTTAGTATTAGATAAACGTCCCTTCTACTGGACGACCTACTCTTCAGCTCTCTATCAACATTGACACCTAAGTCCACCACTAGGCTCACCTGGCTATTAGATCCATTTAGATCAGTGGCATTTCGTGGCAACTTGGCATGGCTCCAAACACCCCAAGGGAAGTAATTCAAACTATTTGTTTTGGCCAATAGAACTTAGTAGAGTGGTTCTTAACTTTTCTTTTGTCTTTCTCACGTGACAGGATGTTCCCCAGTGGGACTACCCATAAATTATACATTGCTTATCGCATCAAAGTACGTACACAATTTAGAAATTTAACAATTTCTTTAGCTACAACGCACAAAGGCAGTCAGAATTACAAAAGATAGCAATATAGAAATACACATAATCAAGATGAATGCAGATTAAAGTAGGCTAATATTACTGTAAATGGAACATTATTATGATTATAACAATACTATTGAAAAACAATACCGCATCTATCACATCCGGCGATTAACAAACTGTGAATCGATTATCTAGCAACTAATTAGAATGCAAGCCATCAACATAGTAACACCTCACATTAGCTTAATTAATGTGTCAGTTAATAATGATCAATGCAGTCAATAAATTCCCAACGTACATAAGCCCATAGAAAGTAGACTCTTATCCTCTTGCGAATGATTTATAAAATTCTCTTATTATTATAGTGTACATATATATATGGTATTGTCCCCTTTTGTTGAGAATAATTATTTATTAAAAAATACTGTTTTACATTTTAAAAACGCTTTAACTGTTATTGCATAATTATGGTTTTTCATCAATCAGATTAATAAATGAGACATCACGAGTATTTAAAGTTTGTGTTTTATATGTTTGAAATGTCCATTTAGAAATAAGGTTTTATCTCATCCTAGCCAAACCCCCATTCAGAATGGCTTAAGATGGAAGCGGGCTTAGCGGGTAAGAGTCGAACTCGGGGCCATCGTGACGATGAGCCTTAGCACATATCACACGACCAGGCAGCCGTGTGTGTGATCGTGTATATTTTTAGTTTATTGAGGTTCACTGAAAGGGGAGTATTGGGGGGCTCATACTGCCGTAAAACCGGCCTTGTAAAGTAGGCTCTACATTATGTCACACTACTAAGGTGCCCAGTTCGTCCCACAACCGTAAAAATGGCCTAAGTAAAGACCATGTTGGGAGACTACTGACAACCTTTAACGCATTTTAAAATATTAAACACAATTTTTGTTTTTAATTTTGTATCAAAGTCGAAAATAATGATAATGCCATTTTTTAAAACCAAACAAAAATACTTTTGAAAAAAAAAAAAAAAGCTTATAATAAAGGTAATTGTATCAATTAGTTTGGATCAGTCATGTAGTTATATTTGTGATTGCGCTAGACATATCAATCTGTGCAATAGAAATATTTTTACCAGTTGTTTACGCTTAGCTTTTAGCTTTCATTGTCTGGGCCAATTGTCAAAGGGGAAGAGAAGTGAGTATCTTTGTGAATGTTTGCACCATCGTTTTTAAAATGCATAAAAAAAAAGTTCACTCAAGATATCACCACATCGGTTCTTTTTCTTGTTCAAGATACCAAACAGAATAATTAGAACCAATAGTTAATTAGCTTATTGGTTAATTTTTTTTAATTGATTTTTTGTGTTGTCAAGTAGAAGAAATGATTTTGCCAAATTTTAGCTCAACACGAGTTGTGGGAGAAATAGAATGAACCAACTTTTTACCAGACTGACAGAGTTGATATAAACTTGGTAAAAACACAAACATTTGGATGAAACTAATTTGTACAGTGTCTTGCTGACACTCGTACAGGAACTCGTTAAGAAACGAATTCAAACAAGGATAAACAAAGATAATTAGATATTAGCTTGCGTCAACAAAACATGACATACGTGTTGTCATTACGAATGAATGCAAACAAGTTCTCATCACCTAACGATGTAATAGAGAGTGAGATTAATGCAAAGCACTCCCAGCTTTTCCGCAAAGGCAGTTTCTCTTGGCTAGAGAAACAAATCTGGAGGCTCTTTCAGTTCTAGATACACACAGTGTCGAGTTGTGAAAAGGATTCTTAGACTTGAATATGTGAAACTTAAAGTCACGTATCATCGCCACTGTTTACTGTGATATGGCTGCCTGGCAGTGTGGAATGCGATTTGGACTGTGATTCCACTGTCACACAATGCTTGTTTTTAAGTAAGTGGTTTAGACTAGGGCGTAATATTCTGCGTTCCTGAAGAAATGTCTAAAACAATTAAAAGAAAGAGAGGCTATTAGATTGTGCCTATTATGGAGCATTACATGAAACATAATACGCCAATGCCCTGACGGGACCAGCATTACAAACGGGTAAATCGTTGGCTGATCAGCAAGCCTTCTAACAAGAGGCTTCGAAAGTTTACGGCTTTGTCTTGAACTCACAAACTCCCACGCAGCCTTTGCTGTTTTTCACATTTTGAAATCACAACTTTCCTGCCAAGCAACACACAACAAGTTGAAGAACTTTTTTCTCTTTCTTCCCCCTCCCCCCTTTCCGTGCAATCTTCGTTGTTTTTCTAGTATAAAACAAATATTTCTTTGTAAGCACCTCACAGTAAAGACTGAAGATCTCTTTCTCCCTCTTTCTCTCCCTACTAATGATTCAGTTTTCTCTCTCCCCCTTTCTTTGTCTGCTAAGTAGAAAAACAATCACAAGAACTTGTACAACTGTTTTTATGTTGTTGTTATTGTTTTAAAACACTGAGACTCACTTTGATATTTCTGCTTTATTGCACGCCCTTCCAGAGCGTCTAATTCATCTGTTAGTTTTTTAATCGTCTTCTTTACATCAATACCCCACCCACCCACACATATTCTCCTGTATTTTGGACTAATATTAAGACTACAAAACTTTAATCTTCAGGTAAAGGCGAGGGACACTGGGACAACTCTTAAATAGTTTCCTGACAATGACAGACATTGCAGACTAGGGCACGACTTGGCACATCAACAACTAGGTTAGTAGAATGCCTTTTGAAGGAGATCTCAAGTTCCAGACCATATACATTTCAATCTGCCAGACTTTGCTTTATTGATCCCGAGAAAATTTATAACCATAAGAACAAAAGATTTGCTTGAAATTATTCAAATGAGCCACTACCTTAAAAAAAAAACAAGAATTATCATAATATTTTGAATTGAACAAGAGAATATGAAATACATAATAACAAAGTAATCTAACGCGATGTAACTATTTGGTTAGACTTTGTTTAAAGTTTCGGACGTTTCTTCAGAAATAAAGATTAGGGCGTCCTCGCCCAAGCCTTCTGTCGGACGGCAGTGGACGGTGTTTGAACTCGGGTCACCGAGACAACACTCCGAAATGCAAGACACTTGACCATGCAGAGTGATATTTGCATATATGGGTTAAATATGATCACTTTTCTACGATTGGGAACCACAACAAGACGCTGTATTTCATTTCTTCATACATGAAACCCTTTTTCAAAATGGGTTTTAATAATGCATAATTATGTTCTTATTTTGGTATTTAAAAAAAGCATTAAGGTCATCAAGATGTCTCCGCGGAAGCGACAAAACAAAGTGCTAAAGGAGTCGGAAAAAAAAACCGAGTTTACTCCTTAGGTTACTATTGAAAACACCAAAAGTTAAACCCAACAGGCGTGACCACAAAAAATATCTTCTGAGATTGTACCAGCCAATGAATCAATATCTGCACTCAGCACCCGCCACATACAAAGACAATTCAATGTGTATCTAGTATTAGATCTGATCGATTCCTGAACGGGGCAACCGCCTAGACGGTGCAATCTAAAAGAAAAGGGCAGTGTTGCTATATATAGTTCCAGCGAGGGGACTGATGGGGCGGGGAAGTAAGTAGTGATCAGACGGAATCAGTGTCAAGTTCATCCGCCATGTTGTCAAGTTTTACAGCCAAGCCAAAGCCAAGGAAGCGTCTCAGATCTGTCAAAATCCAGTTCAAACTCAATTTTCTCAAGTTATAAATAGACCAACTTCGACATGTGACTGTCTAACACAAGGGTCTACTTGCAGTGTCGAAGCAAAGACCTTTCTTCAAGAAACAGTACCTGATACAAGCAATAGAAAATATAATACTTTAAAAAAAAAGCAACAAAGTTTATGTGAGGGAGATACCGCTAATTACTGCCATTTATCTGAAAATTACAGAGTTTAGCTCCCTTTCTGCTGTATAAAATAAATTTAAATAATTAATTCTGAATGATTAAATAATTGTTTAATTTTTGGAATGATTCGTGTTTTGGTCAAGACTGAGTTCTGGTCAGCCTGGGTCTCCTGTTAGATTCAGAGGAGAAGAGGGGGGAATTTAAGATAGTTTTTGTTTTGGTTTGTTTTACTTTGTGAGATGTTTTTTTTAATGGAATGGAACTCACAGTAAAACTGTTGTTTTTGTTAAAAGTTCAGGACAGTTGGATTTTAGTTATAGAGTTGAAGTATAGACTCTTAATTTTTTTTTTGTATAGGTATTATTCAGTCTATGGGATATTGAGCTGTTATCTATTATTTGATACTGGATATTTCATTAGACTGTGAATGTATTCCATTTACATTTACAATACATAAGTTACATGTCAATGGATGGGCATCCGCGATACCCATTCTGTCTTTATATTTGTCATTACCTTATCTTCATGACTTGGTTACATTTGGTAGTCATCATTGAAATACACAGACGTATATCAAGAAGAAAAGAGCATTGACAACCGACTGTGAGTAATTATGCAAAATTTCAGCTTGATCCGAGAATTGAAAGTGGAAGAACCAACGTGTCAAAACGTAACAAGATGGCTAAATCCATATATACACCCACATCTCTCATTAAGTAGCATTTATTCCCCCTTATTTCGATATCAAACAAAACAATTAATAATCAACAATAATAAACTAATTGGTTATTCTTTAAAAGTTATTCACGTCTTGTCAGGCTCAATACATAATTGTGCAAAGTTTTCACTTGATCCTAGAAAGAGAAATGGGAGAAAAAAAGCATGTTCAAACTTTTTACCAGACAGACAGACAGAGTGACTTGATATACGCTTTGTAATAAAAAAAAAAAAGAGGCAGACAGAGAAAGCGATGGGAAGACAACATAAAAGAATGGACGGGCTTGTAAAAAATACACACACACACAAACAAACTATATCCAAGGCAAAGAACAGAGAGGAATGGAGAAAGACGGCCAACAAATCTTGTGTGGTGCCCCATCTGACTAAGGATTACGTGAAGGTGAACAACCTTGACATAAAAATAGGCAGCTTAATGACTTATATAAACTACTCTATAGCCCTCTCACTGAATGAAGTCAAATTTGAATTAAAGCAGAAGTGTACCTGAATGATCTCCCCTTTCCCTCAAACAGACACCCCCCCCCCCAATTCTGAATTAAGTTGTAAAGAGACGGGGGTTGTGTCCCTTGACTACTACCAATTCAGTTGATTGAGCAATGGTCTCAGCTTATGTGTAGTAGTGAAGTAAACAATATATTTAGACTTTTTTTTTAAGGGGTTGGGAGATAGATTCTTGCCTGGTCATATGGTGTACCATCTGTGCTGACGTCTTGATGATCCAGGGTTCAAGTCCTGCCACTTCCATCTCTCACCCTCTAGCTTGCATATAATAATCTTCAATTCTGAAGAGACAACTAAAACATGTTTTTTTTTTAAAGTTTGAAATGAAAGATTTGATTTTTGGTTTGTTTTCGATTTCCCCAGCTTTGACCTACATATTTTGCCACATTTAGCGCAGGCATAGCCATTGTCCGCTGGTGGTCGATTTAGATTTTCGTTATTTTTTTTTTCGATACAGTGACGTAAAGCTCTATTGGACCATAAACAATAAAATTAGATAGAATAATTTTTTTTAAAAGTAACAATATAGATTATGTCTGTTACGTAATAGAATGTAATAGAAAAAACAACACCTTGTCAAATCAGTTGAGATGCCTTTACTAGGGGCACTAGGGCACTCACATTCTTCCTTGCTTTCTCACACTATACAGCTTATTTTCTAGTTAATGACTTATTTTGTTGTTGTTTTTTTAAATTAGATTGTTTAGTTTTTAACCTCTTTTAGTTTAAGCCCACACAAGTTAGCTTGTACACCTACTCTTAATCGTGGGAGTCAGTCCGGCATTGGCTACCTGATTTCAAAGCGGCCACACCCCCAAGTGACGTCACATAACAGACACCGATGACGTGCTGACACGGTTGCCAGGCAAACAAGTATTTTCACTCCGCACAGTCACGCCGACGGTACATATTGGATCTAGATCAACGACCAACTGCGTCTTTTTTTTCTCTTCTGTCTGGCCCCAAATCTGGTGACTCATGTAATCGATAATAAATCTAGGGTCAATGAAATTGGGGTGGCGAGTGTAAAATAAGCGAATAGACCATAAGAGATTAGCGCCAAGCCTCCTCCCCTCCTCACATTTGTTTAGCCCTCTTGAGGGCGTGGCCTCATAAGGTTATGACTTTGAGTTATGACGTAGTGTGAATTGTTATCGACAGTAACCAAATATGTCAATACAGAGTGTTTCATTACTTTCATATATTATATATTTTGTATCAATTCAGTTCCTATAGTGCTTTCTACTTAAACAAAAAGTTTGTGTTTTATTCTAAGTACTCAGCAATTTAATAATTACATTGAAATAATTAAAATACGCATGAAAATTCTGACTATTTAAAATGTACATTGCAGTAAATAAGGAGGCTTAGTGAGCAAAACAAGCGCCCGGGGCAAGGTACCCTATTGGCGCCCTCATCCCCCCCAGTTTCCATGAACACCACATAGAAATTTAGGCTTATAAATAAAACGTTTATAATTATAATATAATACAAATAATCTTAGAACGAATTATCTAACTAAAATATCGCCAAAACTTTTTCTTTGACGTCTCTCTGCATGTGGCGCACCCTGAGGGTGGGGCCCAGGGTATAATTCACCCCCTTACCTGTTACCTATCCCTTAGTCTGGTGGACCGTTGGGGCACCAAGCAAGACTTGAAGACCGTCTTTCACCATTCCTCTCTATCCTTTGCCATGTTTAGAACCTCTTTCAATGGTAGGCCCATCCATTCTTTTGGACAGTAGTAGTAACAGGTAGTTGTAATCAACTATTCCTCCTTTGTTCATTCTTTGAAACGGTAGAAGTTATCATTGGGACCGATGATCATGATTTAAACGTACTTTAGAAACCTATAATGTGCTTTCTAACAAAGCTTATAATAACTCACTCTATAGTCAGGGTCTCTCTATTTGATCCTATGAAATACATCTCCCACACCCATTCTGGGATACGTTGAAACTTTGCACTGTTAAGATGAGAGTTATCTATTGGCATAGACAAGGCATGAATCAATAAAAAAAAAAAAGATTAGTCAATTAATTCTTGGTAATAAATTATTTTGTTTGATATCGAATAGGGAAAATATCTGCTACATTATTGAGAGTTATTTTATATATTACAAACGTTACTTCAAAAAAGAAGATAATTAATTTGATATCGTTGTAAGTGGGGAGTTCTCTCCCTTAGCAAATCTCATTTTTTAAAAGGATTTTTATATTGTCCGTTTTATAAATAGTGATCAGTGATCAGAACGTTATCTTGTCCACTGAACAGGTGTATTTTATTAGCTTTTTAAAAGTTTTTCCTTGTTAAAAAAAAGGCCCTAAAATGAAACAATAATTCATTTTTGAAGGCAGTCAACTGGAAAATCTATTTTTGTATTCAATGGCGTAGATAGGAATTTTCTATCGTTTTGGGGCCCGGGGTAGCTTGACCTCTCTGGGGACCCCTGCATTTTTCCTAATATAAAATTATTAACGCAAAATAACACTCATTTTGGGGCCCCTCTCAAGTGGGGAGATTTCAAATTCTCCCCCCTCCTCCCTCCACCATAGATACGCCACTGGTTGTATAGTTGATCTGGTAGAAATGCTATAAACAGAGGGCTAGAGCCAGGTCTGCATTGACTTTGTTTAAAAAAAACTTTACTGACAAGGAAGTTGAACAGGGGAAAGGAAGCAAAACTAAGTATATCCATTACTTTGAACTTTCCTGTAAAAAGGTGCCACCGAGTCACTTCTGCGCTAAGTAAGAGCTAGTCCTTACTAAGTCTAGAATACTTTTTTTTTAGTCTTTGGGGTTGTTAAAGTATCATTTGAATGAATTAGTGAGAAAGAGAGAGAAAGAGAGAGAGAGAGAAAGAGAAAAAAGACAGAGAAAGAGAGAGAGAGAGAGTGGACGAGAAAAAAAAAAAGAGTGAGAAATACAATGAGAGAGTGAAAGAGTGTGTGTGCGTGTAAAAGAGAGAGAGACACACACAGAGACAAAGAGAGAGAGAGAGACAGAGAGAGAGACAGAGAGAGACAGAGAGAGAGACAGAGAGGGAGACAGAGAGAGACAGAGAGAGAGACAGAGAGAGACAGAGAGAGAGAGAGAGACAGAGAGGGAGACAGAGAGAGAGAGAGACAGAGAGAGACAGAGAGAGAGAGAGACAGAGAGAGAGACAGAGAGAGAGACAGAGAGAGAGACAGAGATACAGAGTCAGAGAGAGAGAGACAGAGAGAGACAGAGAGAGAGAGAGAGAGACAGAGAGAGAGACAGAGAGAGAGAGACAGAGAGAGACAGAGAGAGAGAGACAGAGAGAGACAGAGAGAGAGAGACAGAGACAGAGAGAGAGAGAGAGAGAGACACTCAGAGAGAAACTAAGTGACACCTGAGATGACCGTAATGTCGAGGTCAGCTTAATAATTAAGTTGATAACAGTATCCTTGACCACGTTTTTAATGAAGTTATCAGCATCACATCTCCCAGTATAGCAATGACATGTAGATTATGAGATAAAAATAGACTATACTGTGTGTTGATGTATAGTTCGAAGACCCTTCCTCTTTGTATTTGTCCTAAGAGTTAAGTCAAAGACTCTTGGAACTCTAGGCCAATGGAACCTCCACAGGCCAGTCTAAACAACTGCCTTGTCTGGGAGGGATTAAAGAAGGTGTACATTTATTACATCCTTATTACCAGTTACTAACATAACAAATAAATTTTTGTTAACAAAAAACATCCATGTTATGCAATGGTGTACAGGACCTACTAACTATTGTAACAAAAAAACAAAAACGAAAACTTTATGGACATATCACAGGGTCTTCGGGGCTCCTACCAGGGAGAGGACTAAGAAGCGAGAGATGGGAAGACAAAATAAAAGAATGAACGGGTCGGCCATTGAAAGAGGTTCTATCCAAGGCAAAAGACAAAGAGAAATGGAGAAATATGGTCGACGAATCTTGCGTGGTGCCCCATCAGTCCAACAGACTAATGGACAGGTGAAGGATGGTGAAGCTACAGTATATATTACGAATTCAACACAAATTTTCGGGAAATAAATTTGTCAGTATTTAAAAAATAAAACATTAAGAAGTTAACACAGGTAGTTTTTGAGCTCACAATAGCGGCTTTTCCCTCTGTTTACGGGGGAGGCGTGGTAATAAAACTAACAACAATGGACCTCATTCACCAATCGTAAACAAACAACATATAGTCACGTGATCATATTGATAAAACAACGGGAAAAAACTGTCACGTGACAGCCATGGTGAATTAAAAATTAGATCGTAAATTATTTAGAGGAGATAGAGCACCACATGGCTAAATGTTGATTGTTTACGATTGGTGAATGAGGTCCAATGGCAATGGCTACAAATTTATCGCTATAAAAACTTTGTCCATATACGTTATTTTATTGCAAACATAGATGAAATCACTGCCTGGCATGTCAATATGAACATAAAAAATAAAACACGCGAAGACCATCCTTCAGGGAACAATACCAGGAAAAAAGAAGAGGAAAACAGCGAAAGCGATGGGAAGGCAACATCAAAGAATGAACGGGCCTGTCACTGAAGAGGCTCTATTTAAAGCAAAAGGCAAAGAGAAATGGAGAAAGATGGTGAACAGTTCTTGTGCCCCAACGGACCAACAGACGAAAGGATCTGGTAAGGGGAATTCGGGCAACTTTCAAACAGTGCGATCCCTTAGACTTCCCTTTATCATCATTGTATTCAAA
>JADKLZ010000130.1:35336511-35347198 GCA_021533235.1 Biomphalaria straminea | reverse complement strand
AAAAAAATAAATAAATGCTTAAAAAAAAGAGGTAAAAATTCAACCAGTTACCGTTTGTTTCTCTCCCCCCCCCCCATTTTCCCAACTGGTCCATATAAGTGATAAGATCTGAGCGCATTGAGAAAGCTAAAAACAAGACATTGCACTAAACAAACATATACAATGTAATCGGTAAAAAATTCTCTAATCGCACAGATTTATTCTTGCTGGTCTAGATCATAGACTATGGTCTAGAATAGATCATACTACAAATGTAAATATGTAGCAGATCCTCCCAATAAGCTTGTTTTCTCTTTGGCATTGTTATTTTTGTTTATTACAGTACACTGTGTATTACTGTTACGGAACTTACAGTACTGTATAGTACAGTACAGTATTTCATTATTAAAATTACTTTTCTGCACAATATTTTGTTGTTTTTATTGATAATTATGTATTAGAATAGGCGCATGGATAGGTTAAGTGGTTGCAGTACAGTACAGTACTGTTATTATGCTACAGTACTCTGTATGAATGTATGATCCGACTTACGTCGAAATTCGGTTTACGACGTCGCGTATGAACGGAACATTGTCGTAAGTCGAGAACTACCTGCCTACACTTACATATATAAATGTTTAGCTTTACTCTAGATCTCTTTACTGACGATAAATCATAAATGTTTAATAATCTATAAGTAGTAAGTAGTTATTATATTGTTTTTATTATTTTGAAACTTTAAAAGTGGGTCATCAATTAAAAAGAAAAGAAAGTATTTCTAAAGATTCTATAATGGTGAGTACATCGGCGATGACTCATTGGGAAACTCCAAGGCTGGCGTATCGTTTGCGCTCACAATCTATTTATAGAGCATATATTACGTAACGAAATAAAAAGTAGAACCGGTGACCTCTTTACCAGCACGCGGACAACTAGTGCATTCTGATTAGACGTTTGATCGTCTGCAACATTTCGTCTTATCACTCAGTGACCTTTGAAAAAAAAAACGAGATCAATTAAATCACGCGATTTTTCGATTCAATGTGTGCTGTGCGCCCGAATGTGTGCAAGACGATAAGACTTAGGAATACTTTTGGATCTACGTTCTACGAGAACATTGGTTAACAGATATTGAGTAAAGAAAGATTAGTCAAAGAGAGAGAGAAAGAGAAAAGAGAGGGAAGATAGAGAAGACATAAATATTTATTTATGTTTCTTGGACATTATACCTATAAGGCTAACTGGTTATATCACAAGGGGCTTGCAAGGAGCAGTACAAGTGAAGAGGCAGACACTAGAGAAAGCGATGGGAAGACAACAACAAAGAATGAACGGGCCTTTCATTGAAAGACATTCTAGTCAAAACGTAGGACGTAATTATCTCCCTTTTTTTTTTAGAAGTAACGTATGTATGCTATTAAATATAAGACAGAGAGGAAAGGAGAAGGACGGTCGACAGATCACGTGTGGTACCCCAACGATCAAACGCACTCAGGAAAAGGTGAAGAGAGATTATAAAAGCATAGGCGGCTTTAGGGGCTGACAAACAGGGTCTCCTCCGCACAAGGAGCCGCGCCTGAGGGGTCCTTGCGATATGGAGATGCTTTGATTATTATTATTGCTTTTATATAGCGCTACTTTCATGCTTATAGCATGCTCAGAGCGCTTTGGTCCAATTTCATTTGTGGACCAGTGGTGGGTGGGGGGGGAAGGGGTATCTAGGAGTTGGCTTTCAGTGCTGCTTTTAGGCACTCAGTAAACACAACTCTGCCCGAGTCGGGGGGTCGAACCTCGAGCCCCCTTTTAGGTAGCCAAGCCAAGCCAAGTTCAAGCGCCTTTTAGTCTCTCGATCACGCTTCTCACGCTTTTGTCTCTTTTAACCCATCATATCATATGCATATGCCAAGCCTCTGCCATGCATTTCTATGGCAATACGTTTTCGACACAAATATCAGTGTGGTGGATTTATTTTAAAATGCATCCATCCCAGGGGCGTTACAGCCCTGACCTGCTCAGCACATTCTTCCATTCAGATCTGACTTGAGCCTTTCATCTCCAGGCCTGAACTTAAAATTGTAGATCTAACTCTACATCGTTAATCCATCGTATTCGTGGTCTGACTTTTCGTCACTTGCCTTTTGTTTTATGCATTTATTTGACAACAGTTCATTCTAAACAAAAACTTGTAACACAATATTGTTGAAGATTTTCCGGTATTTTTACCAATTGCCATGAAAGCTCTTAGGGTTAGGGTAAGGTTACCGCATATAATAATCACCAGGGCCCCTCGCACTTTTTATGTCGCATTAAAAAGTAAAAAAAAATATTAAGAAGAATAAGGCATTTCTGTTACATATGAAATATATATTTTCCCTTTGCAACATCTTGTGTGACTAGAGAGACCAAACCTTGATACACAGCTGTGGTCACAGGCTGGACATCTTCAATCACCAAGCACCGTTATACTTTCGCCCTTATTTCTGCTATTGTTGTGTATGGTATCGGCAGTCCGGGATCCTTCATTTATGCTCGCTCATGTGAGTTTAGCCAGTCTTTTTCACAGCTGTTAGTGTCGATTTGGAAGAGCTTCATTTCGCGTTTGCATAAAATCAACATGCCTTAGAAGTGGACGACCAGCGACTCTCCTGCCTTCTGTAAGATCGCCACACAGAATATCTTGTGGAAATCGACCTTGTGGCATTGTATGAATGTTGCCAAGCCAGCCATTGCGTCTACTGCTAATAACACATCGAATGTCCTGACACCCCTGCTCTTCGTAGCACTTCCTCATTGGTTATTTTATCTTGCCACCTTGCTGACTAACAATACCAAATTATTAGACTACCGAAATTGTGTGATGAACACTTAGTTGTACGGCAGTGAAACATGGTCAGACAATCATGGCAGGAAAAAAAAAACCAAATGTCCTCCACCTCCGATGCCTAAGGCGAATCTTGAGAAAGAAAGTAAATATAAAGAAATAATAGCCCAATGTCTAAAGACTAGACGATGATGCAATCACAAGAGATCAAAACCAACAGGGAGATAATTATACGGATGTGTGTGTGGGGGGGAGGTGGGGGTGAACGGAAATAGTTTCAGCAACTTTCATTACATGTAGGCGTGTCGTTAGGAAGAATGCTGCTACCTGTAGCTACCTGTAGCCTATTTTCAGGCAAGGAGAAAAAAAAATGATTGACTGAAATGACCTTTCTGGTTCTGGTGTAAACAAATGGGCGTTCCCCATTCCCATTTGGTGTAACATATATATCACATTTAAATGATGTCAGTATGTGTTCCGAATGTAACACTACATTAGTTTGAGCTTAAAGCCAGTTTAAAGTCTTAATCTTATACAATACAGACGTTACTTCAAAAAAGAAGATGATTACGTCCTAAGTCTGCGGAATATGTTCCTGTTCGTGAAAAAAAAAGAAAACTTACCCACCCCCACTTGCAAATTTTAAACACATAATCTACAATTTTTTTTTCATAAGTTGTTTTATTATTGCAACAAATATTCAAGCACTAGCACGCAAAAGTATCTTATTTCATAACACTATTAATATTTAGAGGCGCGGTGGCTGAGCGGTAGCCCTAAAGCGCTTGGCTTCTGAAATGGGGTCCCGGGTTCGAATCCTGGTGAAGACTGGGATTTATATTTCAGGATCTTCGGGCACCTCCGAGTCCATTCAGCCCTAATGGGGGTACCTGACATTAGTTGGGGAAAAGTAGAAAAGTAAAGGCGGTTAATCGTTGTGCTGGCCACATGACATCCTCGTTAAGAGTAGGCTTCAGAATCAGATAACCTTTTCATCATCTGCCATATACACCACAAGTTCTGAAAGGGGAACCTTACTATTAATATTTGCGCACCTTATCAACATACTTATTTCTTAGTACAAAAAATAATTCTCTTTTTTTTCTCCCCATAACAAGGTCTTGACAAATCATGGAACACGACTAGTACAGGTGGTCTCACCCACCATAAACACCATCCAAATAGACTATAAAGGTTTTCAGGTGTACACCTCCAAACAACAAGCTTCAAAAACAAAAATATTTTTTATTTACTTTAACGTCGTTTAAACAAAATACAAAAAAATGTTTTTCTATTCCAACGGAAAACTGTGGAAGATCAAATTAAATGCTAAAGTCACGGCAACACTCTACACTTAAACACCACGATGTTGAGAAGGATATAACAGAGTGACTGTAATTTGCTTGTTCCCCCCCGCCCCTAAAAAAAGAAGTCCCATACCCCCCCTTCCCCACTACCCACCTCATCATTTCCGTCTATTATCTCTCTCTCTCTCTTCCTATTGTAAAAGTACTTTACGCATGCGTAAGCTGACGAGTTCCCTAAATTTGGCCACAACAGACTGAAAGGTGAGCAAGCCAATCTCTTTCACTCACCATGCTGTCTGCTGAACGTAGCACTTTTTTTTTTTTTTTTCGTTGGTTGAATTCTTACTCCCTGGAAATTACGCTAAGGTGGGTGGGTGATGGCAGGCTAATGCTACATCAACAAATATCATAGAAACCTACTCTTGGGGGTACACAAAAAATGAGTGTATTCCTCTTTTATTAATTAATTGTTTTTAAAATATGTATTTGCTTTTCTTTTTTTTTGAAAGTTTTCATTGTGTGAATTTTGTAACTCTTCTAACTAATATAGGCCTACGTTTAAAGAGTAATGTTTTTGTATCAATAAAGGTTTATATATACACGCATTTTAAGCACATTTAAAAGTGTTTGGGTTATGAAGGTTAGAGAGCAGAGGCGTCACTAGGCAGGTGCGGGGGGTGCGGTCCGCACCGGGTGACACCCGTTAGGGGGTGACACCCGAGTGGAAAAAAATGCACTTTTTCAAAATAAATAAATAAATAAATAATACCAACTTTAAAATGTGACAGAAGCAAGATCATAAAGCATAGGAATTGTTGAATAAAATTATTCTTAATGGGGAAAAATCAATAAGATAAATGGTGGACATGTCCACAATGAGAAACTCGTGTGTAGAAGTGAAGAAAATATATCATGTTTTAAAATTTGGAACAATTACTCAGCCGGACTTAGCTACATAAAAACAATTGTCTGGGAAGTCATTGCTATGATTGACGTATAGACCAGAAAACGGGAACTTCTTGCACTTATACTATCGCATTGTTTCTAGCAAAACAAAAATTGGTATATGGTGGCGAATAGAAGAAAACGTTTCATAAATAATGGAATCTTTTTCTTGGGATTATGGAAATGTCATCGAAATATAATCCAGTGCTGAAATAATAACGTATAAGATTGCAAGGAAGCGATGCAAAAGTAATAAAAGTTACTTTCCAATATTATACATGATTTAGCAAACCACTTAAATTAAAAGGGATATACTTTTCTGAGACATAAATGTTGCAAGGTACTCTGGTATCCTAAATTGCAAGACACCTAACATAGTTATAGAATATATTAACAGTAGCAATGGCAATGTTCAAATGCCTGAAACATTTAAGTGGACCAAAAGCTGATGGTAGCAGTTCTGATAATTTAGAAACGCCTGGAAAGAGATTGATATGAGCTCATGGACATGAGCAGCTCTTGGTATTGCAGCTACAACGTCAAAAATTCACGCAGGAATGCAGGCAGTATTAATGAAGAACAGAAACGTAACTTGAATTGATGTGCACACCATTTTTTGTAGCTATTTGGTCAAAAATTTTAATCAGAACATGCTTCTAACATACATTTTTCTCGGTTTTCTGCAAAAAAAGTTTTCTTTCTTTGTCTCTTTTACCTATTGTGCGGATATTTTAATTAATGATAGAATGTCATACCCATGAAAGAACGATTTTATGAATGAGTGAGGGGGCGAAATTTTTGACGTCGCCCTGAAAATACAAATACTAGAGGAGCAGCGCAAAGACAGCTGTCTGTGAATACATATATACCTTTCATTGTTTGACTTTCTTGTTGGCAGATGTCCTGAGGGACAAGGCAACAAAATACAAATATACCTTCAAATAAAGGTGTTAATTATTGGCAAAGTGATGGCTAGGCTAGAGCACTACATTTACTCAACGAAATGTGTGACAAGAATCTCTACCAGCCTTATATTTAAACCTTTAACTGCTTCTTGCCAAATGAATGCCTATGTGGTAAATGGCATGCCTACGTGGCGTAATGTGAAAGAAGTCAACTTTTAATATCTTTTGCAAAACGAATTTCAAATCAAGCAATTCAGTCCGTTGAAAACGAAATCGCAAAACATATTGAGTTTAAAGTTATTTATAAGTTTTCAAATTTGAAATCCAGAAAAGAAAACGTATTTATTTTCTAAAGTTATTGCAGACTTTTAAATGTTACGATAAAAAAATTATTTCAAGTTTTTGTACCGATCTATATACTTTCATAAAGTTGCATTTTTTTTAAAGTAGTCGTGCTCAGGGAACTAGCACTATAATGTTCATAAGTCTTCAGTATGAGCTCTTTAAAGTCTACTAAGGAAAGTTTGTTCAGCTGATGTTTAATTTGTTTCTAATTTAAAATCTTAGATGTTTAATGAAAATAAATAAAAACATTAAAATGGTATCGACATTCATTTTAACTATGTCTAACAGCAATCAACGAACTGTATTATTGCGCAAAAAAAGAACAAACCAACGATTGGTTTAATTGGGAAGAAAAAGTTGAACGCTGGTGAGGGGGGGGGGTGACACCCTGATCGTACCGCACCGGGTGACACCCATTCTAGTGACGCCTCTGTTAGAGAGTATGACCGGATATGCATCAATGCAGACAGGGAAGCTGCACATGGGCGATCCACCAAGTGGATTTTCTACAGCTGTACTTCCTATGTTCCATTATCAACCCCGAACTTCCACGAACATCATAACCTAGAGTCAGGGGCTCTCAATCTGTGGGTCGCGACCCCCTTGGGGGTCGATTAACGATTTGTCAGGGATCGCCAAAGATCATCAAAAATGGATTGTTTTTTGTGTATTCTTCTAGTGCTGTGTGTTTGCCCGGGGGGGGGGGGGGCGCGCGGCAAATTTGGGGATTGTAAAAAGAGGTCGCCAAGCTTAAAAGGTTGAAAACTGCTTGTCCTAGAGTCTCAACTGACACAAAACAGGCCCTGTTAACGGAGAGAGACAGAGACTCACATTCAGGGGATGTAACAAGACCAGTAGATTTAAAAAGCTGAGATTTACTTTGAGATTCTTATATTAGATCTTGTAATTTAGTTAGTGTTTTGTATTTTCATTAGGAAGCTAATAGCCACTCACTCTGTCTGATACACATATTTTACACTTTATTTCTACCACTCCCCATTCTGGGGTGAAATTGAAATTGCGCAATTATTCATTTGTCTATAACCATACACGAATCAATTAAAATACTGACCAATTTCATTATCAATTAATCATTATTATTTGGCAAATTTAAAATAGAGAAAGTACTAAGTGGGGGACAAGCCTTGTGTAGAATTAGGTCATCCCTAAAAAATTTAAACTAATAGAAAAAACCTTTTCATAAGCACTTATCTAACTCCGTAGCTTCCCCAACTCTGTCAATAAAGCATTCTATTTTTAATTGTTCTAACTGACAAGACAAGAATCAATACAAAGAAATTAATCAATTAGTTAATTTACTATTGGTAATTAATTATTTTGTTTGGTATCTTGAGCTAGAGAAGGAACTCGTACTTGACAAATGTGTGGTATGCGTTGAATTAGTCCTCTTGCCACTTTGCTGACTAACAATACCAAAGCCTTAGACTACCGAACCTGCGTAATGAACATTTTGCTGTACGGCACTCAACCTTGAGTGAATTTTTTTTTATGCATTTAAAAACGATCATGTAAACATTGACAAATATACCACATTCTTCCCTCCCCTTTCACTACTGGTCCAGACAAGTGATAGTATCAATATAATAGCGTATTGAAAAAGCTAAAAGCTAAACAAAAACAATTGGTAACAATATTTCTAATCAGACAAATTTATTACGTGTCATCTGATAGCGATGAACAAACAAATACATGATACTTGCCTGGCACTGGAAGTACCATGTTCTTAAAAAAAGTTAATTGATAGAATTGCACTTAATATAATCTTTTTGTTATTGAGTATTTAAAAAAAATGTTTTTTTCTTTTTTTCCTATCTGATTCAGTCATCTATTTCTGCGTGCGAACGGCACTTGGAATATAGATATTTTATCAGTATAAAAAGAAGAAATCTGCTTTAAACAGTAGGGAGAGGATAGGGGAGAATTAAAAAAATCCCCCCGGGTCTCAACTTGAGGGCCCCCACAAAATCGTTTTTTACATTAAATATTACGCAAACTGCAGAGGCCCCGAAAGAGGCCAAGCCCCCCGGATCTCCAAATGATGGCAAATTTCTAGCTACGCTCCTGGCTTTACAGCAACGCTTTTTTTTTTAAATAATTGTAATTGACTTGAAAAGTTTCGGACGATAGAAATGAAGATCATTGCGTAGCCCAAGCAGCTGTCAGGACGGCAGTAGATCACAAGCGGCCAGAGTTCGAAGCGGGACAGTTGTGACGGCAGTTCGCTGCAAGCTGTCACATTGTTTTAATCTCTGTTCATGGGTCCAATTCTGTGTTTGAAGGTTTTTCATTTTTTCTTGATGAAATAATGTATAAATAAAGTTATAGTTCTAAACCAAACATTTATATTCTGCAGTCTTCTGTATCTATAGATTTTCTGACTTAAATTAAAATACTTCATTTAATGGCTGACAGTTCAAAGGGGAATAACAAATTTAAACGTTTTATCAAAATCGTGTATAAGTTGCTTCCCATTGTAGTGTCTTAAAAATAAATATTTTTAAACGCTGATTTTTCGTTTAGCGCAGTAACAAGACTCAACTACATCTTCTATAATCTTATGTACTTATACTTTTTTTGGAACATTTCATTAATGGAATCTTTGGAGTATCTGACTTACAAAATACGGATGTGTTTTGAACATTTTTGCACTCCTGAATAGACAAAAAGCAAAAAAAAAGATGCTTTTATTATTTATTTATCAATTATTTACAACGGTATACCACTTTCCTGTTGAATTTAATTGATTCTATTAGAGATTATCATACATGGCGAGAAAACAATGTTCTGTTATATAGATCTATGGCTATAACTTTTTTTGTTCTAAATAGGTGTACACAATAACTACAACTACAACATCCTATCCAAAACTTTGTATTCACTACCTCGTGTTACATGTAGCAACAACCAACTAGAAACAAACAAATCTCACTCCTTTTATAGAATTGCTAGTCAACCGGCGGCCTAGCATACACGGCTATTTTGCATGGCAGGCCTTAAGCACTGCAACATATGCCACAGCAGTGGGTCCCGCACTTTCTTTGGACCCGTGCTAATTTTTAGGTGTATAAATTATTAAATTAAACCATCTTATAACATATAACAGATTTCTCGCGGCCTGTTAATTTACCAGGAGCTCCTGGAAATCTCCTGAAATGTTATTAAATATAGGCCAACGAAAAAATCCTGGAAATCTCCTGAAATTATTAAAATCTTTTGCAAAGTAAAAGTAAAGTAAAAAAAAAATATCCGGAAGAGAATTATGCTATTATGTGAAAAAAATAGTGCGCATTTGGACACACCATTTTCCATTCACACCATGCTGCGCCATGGGATCTTCTTTGAACTTGTCGACTTTGAGAATTATATATATATAGATTATAGCTCCTAGAAAGCATGCCCACATCAAGAAGTCGTCGACAATCAACCTTGACATTGCCTTGAATATGGTTGAAGAAGACTAAAAATAAACTTAACTCTTTTTCGCCTGACTGATGATGCCGATGTTGATTTGACCGCCAATAAACTAAATTTATTTTAAATTTATAAACTTTAATTTGTGTTGTGCAAAAAAAAAAAAGCATGTCTTCTCCCATAATTCGATACCATATATAACATTTCCTGATGACAATCTAAAAAGTTATTGAAGTTTAATCATAACAGGATAATGAAATACAAATGAGCAAAATGATTAATACCTTTAAAATGAGGAAGATAATGATGGAGAGAAAGAGTTAATGCGATTGTTGCTTTACGTTACGAGACAGTCTGTTTATAATGTCACAATATACCTAAACAATATTTATTGTTATATACAAGGTCTTCGAGGTGCGGTGAATGAGTGGTAAAGTGCTTAGATTCCGAAACGAAGGGTGCCGAGTTCGAATCCTGGTGATGACCTTAATATCATCTGCCCTTAACATCATCTCCATTAACATCATCTGCCCTTAATATTATATGCGCTTAAAATCATCTGCCCTTAATATCATATGCCCTTAACATCATCTGCCCTTAATATCATATGCGCTTAACATCATCTGCCCTTAATATCATATGCGCTCAACATCATCTGCCCTTATCATCATCTGCCCTTAATATAATATGCACTTAACATCATCTGCCCTTAACATCATCTGCCCTTAATATCATATGCCCTTAACATCATATGCCCTTAACATCATCTGCCCTTAATATCATATGCGCTTAACATCATCTGCCCTTATCATCATCTGCCCTTAATATCATCTGCAATTAATATCATTTGCGCTTAACATCATCTGCCCTTAATATCATATGCCCTTAACATCATATGTCACTATCATCATCTGCCCTTAATATCATATGCGCTTAACATCATCTGCCCTTAA
>JADKLZ010000130.1:35323425-35336411 GCA_021533235.1 Biomphalaria straminea | reverse complement strand
TGATCAAATTAACTTTACTTTACAAGCCTTGCTGTAGCGAAGTCATAGCATCAAAATTTGGTTTCCAACATAGATCACGCTCAATAGCAGGGATTACTAAACTGTTAAATCTATTTTCGTGAATTGTATATCTCAAGTAATTCTTGATTAGTTTGAGGGCGAAAAACTTTTTTTTCACCAGATGCCACAGTTGCGGGTATTGCGTAATGCCGTTTTTTTTTTTTTAAATTGTGCTTAGGATTGGAGTTTTCCATATTGAATGATAGTATCATGATACCTTAAAAAGACAATTTTGTCTATATTTCAGATGTTAACATGAGGAGGCCGCAGGAATATACGTTATAATGGTTTAGTTTAATAATTTATACCTAGACTTATCGCGAGGCCTACAAAAGTGCGGGGCCCACTGCGGTGGCATAGGTTGCCGTGGCCTAAGGCCGGCCCTGAGTATGGCTTTAGTACACGGAATGACTACACAACACATATTTCATTAACACATTTTCGTAAACATAAGAACGACAATCAATGCAGCATATAATTTTCATAACAAATCTATTACTATAGTAAAATATCGACGCATACTGTTTGTACAGAGAATTAACGAATCCTTTAATCTTCCTTTTGTGGGAAGCGTGGTCGAGAGGCCAAGTGCGGCTTGAGCTTGGCTTGCTTGGCTACCTAGAAGGGGGCTCGAGGTTCGACACCCGACTCGGGCAGAGTTGTGTTTACTGAGCGCCCAAAGGCAGCACAGGAAAACCAACTCCTAGATACCCCCTCCCCCCCACTGGTGAGATTGGACCAAAGCGCTCTGAGCATGCTATAAGCATGAAAGTAGCGCTATATAAAAGCTATAATAATAATAACCACCTGTCACAATTAGCAGTCATTGATTTCCTGGCAGAGCAAAGAGGGGTAGTGCAACAAATATCTCACAGAATGAAAAGTGAACTCAGCAATGGTGCCATTGCAATCATAAGGTGTCCGCTCTTCGTACTTCAATTATGAAGATCCCAGATCAAATTTGTCCACCGTCGCCTCCCTGATGTCCTGCAGCAGATCTGAGATAAGACGTAATATATAATCTTTCTTTTAGAAGAAGTGTCCGAAATCTATTTAAAAAATGACACCGTGGAACGACATCAGAAAATGGCGGTCAGGTTATTAAGACTACATACTGTATTAAAAGACCAGAAGAAACATCACCGACTGGATCTCACACACGTGACGAATTGACCCGAAATATTGTCCTCTGAAAATAAAAACCTAAGAATGCTTGATCATCACCAATGTGCAATTCTTCTCAGATAAGATATTGGTTTTTAAGACCCCCGCAAACGCGTTTAACCCGCACCACGCGTATGCCAGCACGTTGCAAAATAAGTTTAAACCAAAAGTACAACTCCCACATCTTGTATATCCCCCCAAAATAACAGTCTTCACCAGGATTCGAACTCGTGACCTCTCGGTACGATAGCCAAGAGCTTCATCTCTCAGCCACTAACGCCCCTCCCAGGACCACTCGCGAGAAGAAGTGTCCGTTAACTGGAACGTATACTGACCTAAAAATGTCTAGACATCCTACCATAAACAAAGTCTAAGTACTACATAGCCACTAAGTTACCTTTTGTTTGTACTGTATTACTTGTCTTAAGTCCGTGCGCACCGACATGGATGCACAAATCTTCCATTTTCTATTATTCTTAAAACCAGGCCACAAGCAAAATTTTCCGAAAGACTAGACAAGCGAGGGGTCAATATCTTCTGCTTAGAATCCGAACAATCTTCCCAGTGACGTCGAGAGTTGAAATTGTTTTGAAATACTTGACCAGATCCGACGTCAAACGGGTTAGCACCTTGTCTCTGTTCGTGGGTTTTTCCCTGGCACAGGCCTGGGTATTGTTTAAAAAAAAGGTAGGCGACAGAAATTATTGTTAAGTTTTTTTTTGGGTTTTTCTTCTCTTACAAACTGTGTCGCGGTCGTTTGTCAAATAGGTCACCGAATGATATCATCTGGGACCAAGTCAACGCAGCAATTTGTGACGCGAGGTGTTGAGAGTGCAAGACAGAGGGGGGTAGAGGGGAAACGAGACAAAAGGTGGGCGGGTAGTTTGTCGGAGTTGAGGCAGGAATATAAAAGCAGCTAAGGGATGACATAAAAGGCACAATTGGCTAAACTGTGGTGTTAGTTTGTTGACATCAATCAAATTGATCTTCTATTGCGATAAAATATTCCATTAGGTTCGAGATTTAATGCATTTCATTGCAAGTCTTAAATTTGAGATTCTGCTTGACTTAAAGGCCTGAACACTTTCATGCAACGTCACAGCGTGTGGGCAGTTTAGACCAATAGCTTTTTGCCACGTCATAGGTCTGTACGACTTGGTAACGAGCTATTGGTCTAAACTGCCTATAGGCTGTGACGTTGCAGTTCAGAGTATAGGCCTTCTTTAAAAAAAAATCACCACAAGTAGATTTTAAAAATATTTATATGTGTTTTTGTTGTATTAACGTGGATTAGTTTAAGACTGGAAAATTATTTATTTGGTAGTTTGAGTTATCTGAGACTAGAAAATTCGTATTGCTAATATAAGGAAACACTAGTTCGAAATGTTTGCAAATAGTATTGTACCAACTGTGTGTGTTCAACGGAGAAGTATTTTTACTTAGTATATTATAACAAACAAGTTGTACAGTCTATATAATAGGACAAAAATACGGTCCAATTCATCTTCATTTTCTTATATTTAAACTTTATATTCATTCTTTTTTTTTTCATTAGAAATAGACTAATTGAATATGCTTAAAAAATAATAGATGTTTTTTGTTTTATTTTATTGCGTTTTAAGATCCTGGTTTGAATAGACCAACAGAGGATCATGTCTTCTCTACCGTTGAATGTTGAAATTTATCAAAAGATCCCTCCTATGGATGACTTAGTTTTGGATAAATTTTCACTTCTGCAGACAATGGTCAGTATAATCAATAATCAATGGTCAGCGTGAAAAAAAAATCACTATTTGATTTTCATTTAGGAGTTATTGAATTTCTATTTTAAAGAATTTTTAAAATTCCTCTATTCAGCTTGCGCATTCATGGGCACTGCACTTAGGACGCGGTTCCCGAAACATTGGTAAACGAGTTTACTAGCTATTTGGCCACCTTCGGAAAACTTTAGTTTGGTCGTTAAAATTTTTCAAAGAATAAAAAACAAGTTACATTTGGTTATAGGACTAGAAACTCTTTATCTTAAACACATTACAATTATCCGCATGTAGACCTTATTCATTACAGATTTTTATAAAATAATAGATCGCACCGTCTTTCAAGTCTGTACACATAATACATACTCGTATCACTATAATTTTATATACTCTTGAATACATTATAGATTTATACCTTCGCTTAACAAGGATTTTCTTTTATACGGAGAAGGAATTGAGGCGAGGTAGAAAACAGTTATCAGACTCATAATGGAGGAATGGGGGGCGCGATGGTCGAGTGGTTAAGCGCTTGGCATCTGAACCTGAGATCCTGGGTTTGAATACCGGTGAAAACTGGGATTATGAATGTTGGGATTCTGAGTCTACCCAACTCTAATGGGTACCTGACTTAAGTTGGGGAAAGTAAAGGCGGTTGGTCGTTGTGCTGGCCACATAACACCCTCCTCGTTAACCGCTGGCCAAAGAAACAGATGACCTTAACATCATCTGCCTCATAGATCTTAAGGTCTAAAGGGGACACTTTAATGGAGGAATAGCTTTAATACAAAGCTTATATCAATTCACTCTGTCTGTCAATCTGTCTGTCTGGTAAAAAGTGTGCAAATGTTGTTTCTCCAAAACCCATTCTCGGATCAAGTTAAAACTTTGCACAACTATTCATTGGCGCAGACAAAACGTAAATAATTTTTTTTTAATTAACCGATTAGTCTATTAATTACTGGTAGTTCATTTATTTCTTTGATACCAATAAGGGAAAATAATACTTCAGTGTTTCGTAGATTTGATGAAATTTGTAGAGTTTAGTCCATTTAAATAATTGTTAAACTACTTTAAACAATAATTTATTGAACCTAACGAAATATGAATCAATAATTTAAAAAAAAACAATAACACATTACTGATAATTAATTATTTTGTTTGATATCGATTAATACAAAAAACTTCTATTTTATTGGTAGATAAAAGCAGTTGTAGCCTTTAGATTGACCCTTTTTTAAAGAAATTGTTATAAATCTTGCTTATTTTAAAAGTATTTATATAAGTTTTCTTGTTTTAAATGTGAATACCATGGTTTCTGTTCGGCTTCACAATGTTAGATCCGGCATTGGTAAAATATATTTATTACCTAATATGTTTTTTTAAGAAACATTCATCAGCTTGATAGAGGAGGAATTCTCTTTATTTAAAAAAAATATTTTTTTCATATTTTACTCTTTTAAGTTTCAAGTACTAGCACACACAAGTGCTGAAAAGATACATAGAATGAAGTTGATAAATTTAAATTAGCATGGTGCAACTTCGTATTCTTGTATATACCTCACTCGGTCAGACTCTATCACCGCCACTCATTGTGGGAAGCGTGGTCGAGAGGCTTAGTGCGGCTTAAGCTTGGCTTGCTTGGTTACCTAGAAGGGGGCTCGAGGTTCGACACCCGACTCGGGCAGAGTTGTGTTTACTGAGCGCCCAAAGGCAGCACGGGAAACCAACTCCTAGATACCCCCTCCCCCCACTGGTCCACAAATGAGATTGGATCAAAGCGCTCTGAGCATGCTGTAAGCATGAAAGTAGCGCTATATAAAAGCTATAATAATAGTTATTATTATTATTATTGATCAGGGAACATGAAAAGCACCAAGATGCCTGAGTGTAGTCCCTGAATGAACTCTTTATGTTGTGTCTGTTTGTATTTATGTGTATATTTCTGTTGTGTTGTCTTTATATGAGAAAAGAGCCCTTGTAATCACAACAAATTTCCGTAAGGATCAATAAAGCAGTCTTAGTCTTAGTCTTATACGGTCTCCTTCAGTCACGAAGCGATTATAAAGCCTTTCATTGAAATGATATGAATACCTGGGACTTAGCTATGGTCAATGTTAAACGCTTAGTTTAGTTTAGGAACGAACTGTAACCAACTGGCTTTGAACGCGACATTTTCTAGTGACGACATAGGCATTGGGTTAGATGTCGACTTTTAGGACAGTTAGTGCTTGGCTCTTGAAGGGATAACATAGTTTTAGTGACTGAGTCGACTGTGGCCCATTCTGTATTTAAGTTCTTTATTTTATTTCATCTCTAGTGAACTTAGTTACTGTGCATTGATCATGTTGGTAAGTGTTATATTATCTTTTGACATTTATGTATGTCTTTAGTAATCGAGATAGCATCAGAAATACAACTTGCAAGATACCCAAACATCTAGGATTATCAAAGTACTGTAGAAATACACCAATTACAACTCACACACACACATCTGTTACGACGCCGATGCTCTTAAACGATTATCACCACTTGAAGCTCCTTTGGATACATCAGCTGCGTGGAGAGGCGGGGCTGCTTTATGGGCGACATAGTTTCGTGTTCTTATAAAAATAAAAAATTCCGGATGTCTATACACATGGAGATGTTCTTCAATTAAATAATGTGCTACTGAGACTTGTCTTTAACCAAAGTTTACTAACATAGGACTATAGACTTTAAAAAAAAAAAATATGCGTATAATTTTAACATGTTTGTGTTGTTGTTTTCTCTCTCTCAGGGACGTGATGACGCATTCTTCATTGTAAACCTGGGCGACATTTCTCAAAGATTGAGTCAATGGCGACGCCTCCTGCCTAGAGTTTTCCCTTTCTATGGTGCGAAATAATAATAATAACAAAAAAAACGAATCTTGATTCTGGTTTGGGCGTAAAACTAATATTAACTCATGGTTTGAAAAAAAAAATGAAGAAGAAAAGATTTAGAATTACTAATAATAAGATTGATAATTTAAAAAAAAATAGAAAAAGAAATAGAGGAGCTAAGAAGCCCTGAACATACCTATGAAATTGATTGTTACCAATCAATTGGCCGTGCTGATATTACAAGAGCTATTTAAGTTTAGAATAATACCGTTAAAAAGGTTAAAGCGCATAAAGTGTTCATCTCTAACAATCGATATTAAGGTAGCAGATTTGAAAATTCTTCTTTTATTTTAACCGCCTTTGTACTGTTGCAATAAAAACGATATAATGGCTTTTCATAAAATTAAGCAAATAATGACTGAAAATTAGTCATATGCATTTTGCATAATTTAGAGTATATATATATAGGCCTATAACTATATGTTACCAGCAAGGTGCGAAAAGCAGGCATTCTATAAAATGCCTAATCATTTTAAAGAATGCCGTGCGTTTTTAGGCAAAGTACTAAATGATTCTTCATTTTCTACTTTGACTAGGGATATATTTATAAATAAATAAATAAATAAATATATATAGGCTAGACTGAGTCCGAAGACTAACGAAGAGTATAGTATTTAAGTGGGTACTCAGCCCCATTTGCGATCTACATATTTTAAAACATCAATTGTCCGCTGGCCGTGAATTTTCAAAAGAAAAAGATTGTCTTTGGCATCGGTTCGTACCTGCCCAGCGTAACTGTCCAACCATAAGAAGTCCTTCTATACTGTCCATACGGCATTCGCAAGGACATCGCTGTTTGTACTATGTAGTGCGGTCTTATCACCTATGTCCACGATAGAGCGCAAAATCTGTGGTGGAGCGTTCATGAAGTCTTAATTTCTTTCTATATAGTATCCTTGTCTCAGATCGTTATACAATGGTTGAGAAGAAGAAGGAGCAGATGTATACATCTGTCCTAGCATAATGTGTTTTCATAGTGTGTTATTATTATACCTTTCTAATTATTTCATTATGTTTTGTTTTTGTATTTGAAGATTATGGTTCAGTATTTTATGTATAATTGCTACTTTACTTTTGAGTCTTCTATCCTGAAAGCTTTCTAAATTAAGTGATTTTACTAAATGTGTTATTTTAGTCAAATGCGAATATTCGTTTGTTATAAGTCTCACTACTCTATTTTGTGTCTGTTCCAGTTTCTTTATTTGATAAAATAAGATCTCTCGTCTGCTTCTTTTTTGTATTTTGAGTTACTGCCTTTTGTCAGAACATTATAAGCTAATAATCATGTTGTGTACGAAATGACCTTTCCTGGGCAAATGACCTTTACTTTTCTTTGGGTCAAAACAAAACAACTCCCTCCTTCTATCTCGTACTTCACACCCTCCTCTCTAGGTGCGTGTCCCGCTTTTCTTTTTGACCTGCTTCATGTTAGATTGCGTAATGTTACTTTGTGTGTCGTCTTCCCATTGGAACCCCGCTTTCCGTTTTATTCATTGCCAATGTTTCTTCTTAAAAATTGAATATTGTAAGCTTAATAATATATACTTAATATAAGTAAGCATTTGTATCATACACTCAAAAGGAAGATCGATAGATAGGTAGATAGATAGATAGATGGATATATCTATCTATCTATCTATCTATATATATATATATATATATATATAGTTTCGTCCATCGTGGTTCGATGATGACCACTTTGTCATCCAGTGGGCTGAGGGCTTTGCACTGGGGTTTTGTGCCTCCTCATGTGGCTGGTGAGACCTATGCGAGCTAGATAGATAGATAGATAGATAGATTTATAGATAGATAGATAGATAGATAGATAGATAGATAGATAGATAGATTACATAGTAGATAGATAGATAGATAGATCTTCTAATTGATAAATTGTTGTTGTCAAGAATCTATATCAAATAAACTTTCATAATGTTTATTAACTCATAGTAACTTTTTTTCGGTTTTTAAGCTTTAAAGTGTAACAATGATCCTGAGGTAACCAAATTTCTGGCAGACACTGGAATCGGTTTCGATTGTGCCAGCAAGGTAAGAAACTCTCGTAGAAAACTCGCGTTGTATACTCTGTACTAACTAACGTACATGTGTCATTAAGTTGCCTACTTTGTTTAAACAACATTAGTTCTTTTTTTTTAATTATTGTACTATGATTAAATAGGTTTGAACGAATAAATATACTAATGAATAAAAAAATTGATACAGTTTAATCGGGAAAGCATAAGGGAATGTTCCAACAATGTTTTTCCATAATGTAGAAGTTATTTCTTTTTTTTTTTTCATTTTCAAACGAAATAATAAAGTACCCATAATTAATTGAATGATTAATTATTTCAATGATCCATGTTTTGTTAGGCACAATTAAAACAAATTGTTTAAATCTTGAACCCAGAACGAGTATGGAAGAAAGAACGTGTACAATTATCTAAGGGGACGAAACCCCACAAAGTTAGCTATATCTGTGAATACATTTTGAAGGATTAGTCTCCCTTCTTGGTCTAAAAAAAAATAAATAATTAATTAATTACAATAATTAATTGTTTAACGTTTCAACTTGATCCGATTGACTTGATACAAGATTTCTTAAAAGCAATGACTTTTGTAAAAGTTCCCCTTTCAGACCTTGTGGTCTATAGGGCAGATGATGTAAAGGTCATCTGATTCTGTGGCCCACGGTTAACGAGGGTGTCATGTGGCCAGCACAACGACCAACCGCCTTTACTTTTCCCCAACTAATGTCAGGTACCCATTAGAGCTGGGTGGACTCAAGGGCGCCCGAAAATCCCGAAATAAAAATCCCAGCCTTCACCAGGATTTGAACCTGGGACCTCCAGTACGGAAGCCAAGCGCTTTACCGCTCAGCCACCGCGCCCTCAATGACTTTTCTACACAAAACTAATCTTATCGTATTGTTTTTTTTTCCTCAATTTGAAAAAAAAAAATTTTTGAAAAAGTTTTAATGAGGGTATTTGTGTGTAACTCAACATCTTGGTAGATAGATTCTCTTTCTTGATCCTATCGACCTCAGGCGGAGTTGGCTCAAATCCTTGACCTTGGAGTACATCCATCTCGTATTGTCTATGCCAATCCTTGTAAGCCATGTTCACATCTGCAGTTCGCTGCCAACAATGACGTAGATTTGATGACATTTGATGACATCCACGAGCTGTTAAAGGTCAAGCAATATTTCCCGAAAGCCAGGTCAGCTTTTCTGTTGATGTCTATGTCAGTGCATTGTTGAAGTTGTGTGCCTCACTATGCCTTCTGGCTGGAGTTGAGTGGCCAGAGAATTTAAAGAATATCTCGGGACATCAAAACATTGCAAAATTTTGTTTTCTTAAAAAAAAAAAAAAAAGCTTATCAATGGTAAAGAACTTTGCACAGACAAATATATCTCTCAATTATGTAGAAGTTATGTCTTTTTTATATCAACCAAAATAATTATTTACCAGTAGTATTAATTGATTAATTCAGTGTTTACCAAAGTCGGGTTCGCCTCCGCCTCCCCCCAGGGGTATGAAAAGAGTTTGAAGGGGCTACGCATTAACTATGCTACATCTTCTTATTGATGCCAATTGATGTTATTTATAATATGACATTTATTTATATTTTTTTATTTAAAAAAATTGTTTCGTTTATTATTGTCGGTAATAATTTTTTTTCAGGCGAGGAGGGTGCTCAGAGTTACAAAAATTCTTGAAGGGGTACACATATGTTAAAGGTTTGGGGAACGCTGGACTAAATGGTTGATTTTTTAATTGATTAATGTGTTTTTTTTTGGAAACAATAAGTAAAGTTCCCCTTTCAGACCTTGTGGTCTATAGTATAGGGCAGATATACTACGGTTAACGAGGGTGTCATGTGGCCAGCACAACGCCAAACTTCCTTTATTTTTCCCAAACTAATTTCAGCTACCCATTAGAGCTGGGTGGACTCAGGGGCGCCCTAGGTTCCGGAAATTAAAAATTCCATTCTTCACTAAGATTCGAACCCAGGACTCCCAGTTCGGAAGCCAAGCGCTTTGCCGTTCAGCCAGTGCGCCTTTTTTTTTAGGCACAATAAATAAATGTTCATATTTTTTACTGATCCGAAATTGGATGTGCAGCACAACAAAAACTTTAAGTTATTTTGTAAATTTATTTATCTAGCTGGTTAATATTTTTACAATTGAAATGGTTCTATAAATCTCCACTTTTAATTGTTAGGTTACTGTTGCGCATCCAGTCCAACAAGCTACACAAAGCAAAACATAATTTCAACAAAAAATTTGGTTGTGATCTGAGAGCTGCTAAGAGATTGTTGGTCCAGGCCAAACACATGCACCTTAACGTGGTAGGAGTCAGGTAGGTTGGATCTGTTGGATCTGTTGGATCTGTTAGATCTGTTAGATCTGTTGGATCTGTTGGATCTGTTGGAAGTTCGTTTGGAAACCAGTGACAGAAATAGTTTGCAATGAGTTAATAGCGTTCATGAGGAGATAATGTATTCCAACAGAAGTTATAAAAAGTCAAAAATATCCCGTATACTATAAATCTAATTATCAATTCGCTAGCTCATAATGGATATCTCTGTTGTGCATAGTTAATATAATTCATATCCTGCAGCGTTCATAATCAAATTTCAATTTAAGAGCTATCGTTGGTGTTATATCTTTTCTTATATAATATAGACGTTACTTCAAGAAAGAAGACGATTACATCCTACGCGCCATGCATCTATTCGTGCAAATTAACCAATGACTTAATTTCTGCAAAGTCACTGGTTTTCCTGGCTAGCTCAGGCAACCAATTCCATGCTCTAATAGCATTAGGGAAGAAGGAGCATTTGTACATATTTGTCATAGCATATGGAAATATAAATGTGCCTATATCTTTGTAATTTTATGAGTATTTTATTAGGTTTTGTTTTTGTATTTGAAGAGTATGGTGGTGTGTTTTGTCTATTGTTTCCGTTTTTACTTTCGAGTCTTCTATCCTCATGGCTTTCTAAATTTAGAGCTTATATCCATGGTTTTAGGTATATATATATATATATATAATCCAAAACAAAGTAATTTTGACAAAGTATATAACGGCTTACATTTTGCATTACATCTACATTGATCATCTTTCCATTGTAGTTTTCCCCTAATAATTAATATTTCTCATTCAAAGGCAGCATCTTAAATTCTATACGTAATTGACTCCCTTTAGTTTAGATATAAAATCTATCCCAAGAGTATTTTTCTACGCCCACATAATCAACACTCTAAGACTTCAATATCGCCTCCTCTCCCTCCCTCCCTCCGGGCCTCCTCCCCTCCCCCTGTTTTTTTTTTAAAAGATTTTCGGGATGTTTCTTCTACATTCGTCATTGTTTTGACACAACAACATTATAACTCAGTCATTAACTAAGCCCCATCTGGCATTGATTCCATTACTAATATTCTCTACCCCGCAGTGACATTATTTTAACTCTTTGCTGACTGTGTTACACTTTACATATCCTAGGTCTTTATTTCGTACCCACTTGAGACAATGTAATTAATACGTTCACCTGTCATTCATTTATACGTGAAAGATATTGAATAAATAATCTACTTCGTCTTTCCTATTAAGTGTACTTACACTTGTACATATTTATATTTACTGGTCAGCAAGCAGACAGTCAAAACAACCACCACCTTTTTTTCCCCCTATGGCCACCGTCAGTCGCGAAGCGACTATGGATCATCTCATGGAAATGAGATGAATGCCTGGGCACAAGCTGTGGTCGGAACGAGGTCGCCCACACATCAGTTCCCCCCTCTCCACGCAGCTGATGTATCCAAAGGAACGGCAGTGCCGATACAGTTTGGGGTCAGCAGCGTCGCAGGTTCTGCCAGAGTGTAGCACTGGGTGCTGCAAACTGCATTAGGGTCGCCAGCTCCTGATTTTTCCTCAGGGTTGACTCCCGAAGTCTTTCCCTTGATTGGGTATAGCTGCAAGGCAGCAGAGGTTTGAATTCAGAGTTTTCCTTCTCCTAGGTGGGTAGCCAGCCAAGGCTAACGAGCCCCTCCTGCCCGAAGCTTTCCCCCACTTACAGAAGTATTTCACTATTTGTATTCATGATTATTTGATACACAAAATATTAAGACTGTTAACATATTATTTTGTAAATTCTAAGTGTAATCTTATAGGGCTATGCGAACAACTTTTATGCTGATTGTATCCCTTTACCTCTACGGCCTACTGATGAGTTCCCCTAGTTTATACACTTTATACATATTTATTCACTTATATTCAAATAAGTGTTTCGAATTGCAACTATCTAATTATGTTGAATAAATTTATGTCACCAGCTGGCTAAGTCTAGTAATGGTATTTGAATTTAATATTGTCATTTTCCCTGTGTTGTTAATGGTTGTTGACTTGTAGTGCATCATGCCTCTGGCAGACAGCCAATGACTAATCCGCTGTAGGCGTATTTTATCTTACTTGTAAAACTTGAAATAACTTACATAATTTTTGTGTATAGTAAAGTGAAATATAACTGTTTTTACAATAAGAACATAATAAACTTGAAATGAATGTGGTAGACTTTAAAAACAAATAATATAAAGTGATAATTTGAACAAAATCTAACTCACTACAAAAACACGCCTTTTCACTTTGGCTTTCTTTGGTCGCCTGGTGTACGCAAGACAAATTACGCCAGTGCCGCCTCACTTGCATCATTCGCACTGCGTATCCACCAACCGATCGTTAGTTTCTCACCGACACAATAGAAACGCACAAACACAGAAACATACACTCCATGAGAGTCTGTTGGTAATGATATTGTTTAATCATTATCATAATATCCCTATTCTGATGAAATAATTCAAAGATTCCTCTTTTGTTTAATTCAATCAGTAAGGATAAATTTAGAAGACAGTAAGGATAAACTTATAAGACGGTAAGGATAAACTTACAACACGGTAAGGATAAACTTAAAAGACGGTTAGGATAGGCTTATAATAGTACTTCCATTCCTAGTGCCATTTTAGCATAGAACAGATTATATGATTCAGTCAAAACAAAAATAATGAGTTAGTCCGCTTTAAGTCTTT
>JADKLZ010000130.1:35284325-35303766 GCA_021533235.1 Biomphalaria straminea | reverse complement strand
ATGAAACCTACTTTAAGACAATTAATAATCTAATATACTGCACATGTTTTCACATTTTTTTTGTTCCAACATACGAGTAACATACCAGTATTTACTCGTAAAGTAATCAACTCATAAAACAAGTGTGGCAATTGCCTTGAACATCGGCTTTACAAGGCTAACGTTGAGAGATCAAAGCACGGAAGATGTATATTAGTTTTGTGTGGCCTGTCTGTCCGTCTGTCTGTCTGTCTGTCCGTCCGTTGAGAGATCAAAGCGGATCTGACAGGGATCCGACTCCGACGGGGGCCGCCTCTGAGTTTGTGTATCACACAAACTCTCTTTGTAATCTTGTTATTATTATTATTATTATGTATTGAAGTTCTTACCAAGCTTATATCAACTCACTCTGTCTAAAGTTTGTACACGTTTGTCTCCCACTTCCCATTCCCGGAAGTTCAAACTTCGCACAATCATTGATTGGTTCCTTACTAGACATGAATAGAATTAATCGGTTATTTAGAGAAAAAACCAGCTAAAAAAAACACTCACTGTAAAGAAACGAGGAGCTTTGAGTTTGACTATTGTTTCAAGCTACGGAAACAGACAAAACAAAATTCACTGACAGTGTGCTAATTGCTATATAAAATTAGCCTTATTACTAAATTATCATTTTAACACGACATTCTTCTATCTGTGCACAGGAAGTGACGTAAATTAAGGATAACATTTGATAAATTTTCATTAATTGACCATCGGCGGGAAATGGTTATGTCCAGGGAGTGCCAAGAATGTAGGTCACCGCTGGGGCTGCGTATCATGGGAAATACTGTATTCCTGATTAAAGTAAACTCTGTCAGTTTGAAAAAAATCTTCATATTGTTTTTTTTGATTAACATCTTCCACATCTAGAGGTTCTTAAACTGTGATAGCGGACCCCCCCCCCCCCAGCGGTCAGCGAGACGATCCTCAAGGGTCTACAGGAAGATCAAATAAAATAACTTCTTGGATCTAGACTTCATCCGATTGGATAAATTGGATAAATTAAATCGTAATCAACTCCCTCATTATAACCGTTTCATAGGACTACTACCTAGTATTCATTCTGTTGACCTAAACCAAAGATTCGAAGACATTCTTTAATTGGATATCCTCGACTAGGTATGGAACCATTGTGCGTGTGGACAAACTCAGATGCCAGTCAGATGAATCCATTATAATACCACATTGAAATATCCACAAACCAGGAACTTAGACCAAGGATATCACAAACTCTGGCTTTAACAGCATATTCCAATTTTATATCCTGCAGTATGGATCATTGTACAGAAGTTGTTGAATGCTTTCCTGTCTTCTTGTTTGGTACAACGTGGATTTATTACCGTCATTGAACCTCATCACACATAAAAGAAACCGATAGAAATGTGTGTGCGTTAACCCCGGCATAAATATTAACATTTCATCAACCTCACATAAGTCATTCATTCTTTTAAAAATTTCTAACCAAATCAATAATGTCAACAAGTAATTCTCCAACAAAATGTTGTTTTTACATATTTCGCATGTTCCTTCAGAATGGAGGATAATTACTTCCTAGTCCAAAACTCCCGCAGGACAACAGGGGATGGCAGCGGGTTTGATATGAACCCTGGACGATCGACAAGTCCAAACGACAGTCCATCGCGCATACCAGGCAGCCGCCTCTTTTTTTTTTCATTGGTAACTAAAATACAATGCATTTCTGTAGCTTTTTTTCACTTAGGGATCCGTGTGCAAGTTTTGATTACATAAATGGGCCCCCTGGTAAAAAAAAGTTTGAGAACCTCTGACCTAATCAATTCCCAATTATGTCGTCATCTCTGTCTTGGAAGCATTTTTTTTTAATAATGAATCAATTCAGAAAAAAAAAACAATTTCGTTTAAAATTGAAAAGACGGTCAATAACTAACAATAATAGAGTCAATTACAAGTTTTCTCAAAAATGTTTCCTGTGAAATCTGGCCACAAATTTAAGTCTCTATTAACATGCACGGTAAGATAGATAAATGGATGCGTACGAGGCGTAATCGTCGTCTCTTTTGAAGGAACTGGGATATATAAGATGAAGAAAATGACTTCTAGAAAATTCTGACCTATAATGTCCATCTTATGAAAAAAGAATTGCGAACGAGAGATTGTGCAGTAATTTAAAGTACAGAGAGGTAGTGCAGTAATAAAAGATTTAAAAGTAGTGCAGTAATGTGTGATACTGTGTATAAGAAATAGTGTTACCTGAGGCAATGCTTTAGCCAAACTGAACAAGTTTGTTTACCTTCAAGAAACTTGGTCTCGCCACGAGTTGGTCAGTGCGGACGTTACTGAAGGTTCCAAAGAGACCATCGTTGATGAAATACATGTAAACATAGGAAATCTCTTGGTCACATTTTGCTATGCGGTCGTTTTTATGGCTGAATCCATTTTGGAATCTGTGCTTTTCCCCTGTATCTACATTATTCAAAATAGCATGTCCATTTGCAGAGGTGTGCCTATTTACTATCACATGTCCGTTAGTAGAGGAGTGCCCATTGATGATGTGGCTAGGGCCATTGATACGCTCACTTTGGTTCTCAAGCTTGAGTTTGTTGTCAGGGGCGAATCCGTTTAGATAAGTATGTCCGTTCTGATGATTGTGTTCGTTTACAATGTTATGTTCGTTTACAACGGTATGTTCGTTCATCCTGACGTTCTGGTCATTGGCTACAAGATCAAAACAAAGTCAATACATTATGGTATATAGATCCACTCTGTTATCCTGTGTGTTTATGTCTATTGATTAATATAATGCTATTGCTTTGCCTGGTATAAAAGATTGGAGAGGCTGAATGAATGGAGAGACAGAGGTTCCATGAATATTGAATGATAAAAGCAGTATATTTTTTTAAAGATAAAAAATAATATTACATGTGGAAATTCTATATCAACTTGTGATTTATTTTGTATTATTTATATGTCTTCGCTGATTTTCAAACCAAATCTGTAGATATTTTAAATTAAAAAACAAAGTTTATTTATTTCATTAAAGAGGACTTTTATTAAAATTTTTAGCGTGAGTTGATAAATGTGATATTAAATCAATGTACTTTATGAACTCTGTACAAAATAAAGATTGAGTTCAGAAAGTTATAGTTATATAGATAGTTATAGTTGTGATTACGTATGGCAATAGTAAAGTTTGGTAGTTGTATGTCTCTACAGTTATGTAAAGGGATGTGTGGCCGAGAGGCTAATTACGCTTGAACCTGACTACCTATCAAGGGGGCTTGAGGTTCGAGACTGGACTCTAGCAGAGTTGTGTTTACTGAGCAGAAAACGTTCCCCCTGATACCCTCACCACCAACTGGTTCATGAATGAGATTGGATCGTAGCGCTCTGAGCGTGTTATAGACATTAAAATTGCACTATATAAAATATGGTGTAGGTCAGTGAATATACAAGGAGGTCTAGCCTTTTATCTGTGCTAAATACTTGGGGGTCATGTTGGCGTAGAGATTTTAAAGATCTACCTTCAAAACTTTCGGCTACAACTTTCTTGGACATGACCTGAACGGCCAAAGTAAAACAGGAGGTCACAAAGTAACGCCCTGGCTCCGCTATCACGTCGATGCCCCTGGATGTGGGAAAGTGTCTCTCCAGGGCCTCGTTAATCTCCTTCGCCACCTGGAGAAACAACATATGATACAGCTTGGGGATACAACAATCCATTCCATACAGAATATCGATATAACAGTTTGTCTCATATTTATCTAAATTGTATATAATATAAAGTAATGTGCAGTATGTCTGAGGGCGCAGTGGCTGAGCGTTAAAGCGCTTGGCTTCCGTACTGGAGGTCCCGGGTTCGAATCCAGGTGAAGACTGGGAATTTTATTTCCGGTTTTTCGGGCGCCCTTGAGTCCACCCAGCTCTAACAGGTACCTGACATTGGTTGGGAAAAAGGCGGTTGATCGTTGTACTGGCCACATGACATCCTTGTTAACCGTAGGCCACAGAATCAGATGACCTTTATATCATCTGCCCTATAGACCACAAGGTGTGAAAGGGTAACTTTACTTTTTTTAATATGCAATATAGTCCTTATTATCCCTAAGGAAATGTATGTTATATAACAGTGATGCCCAGCCTAATTCGACCTGCGGGCCATTTTAATTTCCGACACTCGTGTCGCGGGCCACTTGACCGAAAAGATACAAAAGAACTAAAACCATTTTATTAAAAACCCGTGGACCTACTTACATTAATTATTGATATGTTTGAAGTTTATCTTCTTTTTACCCATCGGAATAATGGCTTCATTTCTCTACTTAAAATGTGAGCAACATTATATCTAGCTAAACCACCGACTTTTTTTTCTTATCTCTTTCTGGGCAACTATTCAATCCTTCAATCTCTAGGCTTAACACTATTTATTTCGCGGCTCAAATCAAGAATGCTGCCATATTTGTTTATTGTTTTTTTTAACCAACCACACTTTCTTTACTAATAAAATGTATTGGCTTAATGAGGCTTATTATCATGTTCCACACAAAGTAAAGATCCATTCACTTTACCTGTTAGGTTATACATTTAGATCCGTTTCATAAACATAATGCTATTGGTCATGGTACCAATCCATCAGAGAAATAACTTTATTAACCTTTTTGGAGAGGGGATTTTCTAATTTTTCTGCCATCCTTTCAGCGGGCCGAATGGAAGCACTTGGTGGGCCGTCTCAGGCCCGCGGGAAATAGTTTGGGCATCACTTTTATATAATATGTATACATTAAACATTACACCAAACATATCACCTAACAACACATTATAACTTGAAAACGAAATATACGTAGTCGAATGTTACAGAGTAATTTTGTTGACAAATAGGATAGAGTCAGGGATAGAGTCAGGGATAGAATTTAGGGATGTGAAGCTGTAGTCAGCAGAGCTGCTATTTTCCTCTCTCCGAGCAGCTGGTGGATCTATTAGAACTTTAAAGAACGAAACAGATTGGTGTAATCAGTTCCGAGAACTCTGATACAAACTGGCGATGTTCATCTGTCTCGTTCTGCATTATATATTGATGGAGCTTGCTAATGTGCTTTTGGAAACTTAATATTTTGTAGAAAAAAACAACATCAATATCTGTGGAATGTAATACACAGTTCTTTTGCAATAGTGCAGCTTGTCATCTAATTAAGACTATTCATCTAGGATTTCAGTAGATACTCTGATTTTAATGAATATTTCAAACTCCAGCGCAGTTATGTAGCTAAGTTTTAAGGGGGTTAACTTTGATAAACTAAATGACGCTGTTGACTGTTGACTTTGAATCACATTTCTTGCAACACTTCCTCCAACTAAAGTGGTGTTTAAGTAATGAATTCTTTTAGAGTGCTGTATCTCAACGAGAGGAAGACTATAGTACCCTCTTTGCCCAGGAATCAGCCCTCTTTCTGATAGAAACCAGCTAAGCTTTCAAAATCCAATATTCATCTAAACCAGTGTTTCACAAACTGTGTCCCGCGGAACCATAGTGTTCGCTTCCACGCACTACCGGAATAATTAACCAGTATGCTACCTTGATATAGAATCTAGATCTAAACTAGAATGGGTATGACTTTACACTATTCATCTTAATCTCTAATAAAATAAGCAAAGTGTTTTCAATAAATACTCAAGAATGTGTGAAGTTTTCCATTAAGGAAAAAGTTTGAGAAGCACTGATCGTATGATTCATCGTATCTTAAGATAAGATCATGTGGCATCTTATAATATATAAACATCATATCCTCCCTGGTTCGCAAAAAAGAATTATGTATTCTGACGAATGAAATGAAGTATTTCCTCAACTGACATACTTTTTGAAAGGATTGCTTCTCTGTGTCCACGCCTGGAAATCCTCCACCAATGTCCAAAATGGTCATCCTAAATCCCAGTTCTTCTCCGATTTGAAAGAGATCACTAACATCAGAAATGGTTGTTGTGAAATAAGAGTTCTCTTCAGGGAGACTCCCAATGTGAAAACTAAGGGAAAGAATGAGGTACATAGAATCTTAGAGAATACATTAACACGAATAATTTATTATCTTATCTTCTTATCTTATATATTACAGACGTTACTTCAAAAAAGATGATTACGTCCTACGCGTAATGCATTTAGTCATACATATTAACCAATGCACGAGAAGAATGTATTTAGGTTATCATAACAAAATTAATTTCTTTATGCATAATCTATTCCAAATACTTATTAAGCATAACAAGGTATAATAAAAATATTACTTTCGTTAAAAAAAATAGAATGACTATTTTTTAACAAACCAAAACAGGAACAGGTTCCGATTTTAAGATTTCTACATTAATCTATGCCTGCAATCAGAGAGTTCTCACCTAAATCCCACGACGTTCACAGACAGTTGTTTGCATTGTATCAACAAAGATCGGACGAGAGAGGGGTCGCAGCCAAACTTTTTATTAAATGTGTGTCTTGCCTTGAAATGTCGTCTGGTTTTAATACGCAGCAAAAGTCTGCATTAGGAAGAAAAAAAAAGCATAGCTATGAGAGTTTAGTTTTTAAATTATTCTAAAAATGATAAAATTGATAGTATTTTACGGTCAGTTATAAGTTTGATGTCCACTACTTGGTATTTTACAATACTGTTACATTCACTGTGCTGTACCTTCTCTGCTTTGATAAATTCATATGTTTCATAGGCTGCCGTATTTTGCAAACAATTTTAAAGCATAGAAGCCTATAATTTACAAATATGAAATAGAAAAACAAAAGACATTAAGATAGAGGTAAATTTCTTATTCCATATGGTAGAACAAATTCATCTTCCCTAGTGTCATTAGATAATGGAATGGGTTGCTTGAATCAGCCAGGTAAAAACAACGACTTAACAGTATTTAAGTCCTTGATTAACATGCATGACTAGATTGACACATGCAATGCGTAGAACGCATTTATCTTCTCTTTTGAAGTAACGTCTGCTAAATATAAGATACAATAAGGTATGCTGGAGTCTAAACCTTGCCCGTCGTCATTCAGTGACGTGTAGCATGAAGCTGAGGCCTTGACATAGTAATTTTTATAATTAGAATGGAAGTCTATAAAAGTTCATTTCAAGCCATGATCGCTAGTATGTTCAGAATATAAGTTACCTGGCGTTTGGAAAAGATTGTTTGATTTTCAGGACCTCGCAGATGTCATCAAATGTCATCAGGTCGACGTTGTTCTGGGCAGCGAATCGTAGATGTGACATGTGTTTATTTGGGTTAGCGAACACAATCCTGGAGGGATGAACTCCCAGTTGAAGAATTTGTTCAATCTCAGACTGAAATACATTGGACACACACACACAAAAAGTAAAGATCCCATTTCAGACCTTGTGGTCTATAAAGCAGATGATGTAAAGGTCATTCTGTTTCTGTGGCTTACGGTTAACAAGGATGTCATGTGGCCAGCACAACGACCAACAGCCTTTACTTTTCCCCAAACTCTGCCAGATACCCATTAAAGCTGCCTGATCGAGCGGTTTGCACGCTGGACTGTCGTATCGATTTACCGATGGTCCCGGGTTCAAACCCTGCCCGCTCCCCCGTCGTCCTGCTGGAGGTTTGGACTAGGAAATAACTATCTTCAACTCTGAAGGAATTTCCGAAACATGTAAAACATTTTACAAACATTTTACAAAGCTGGATGGACTTAGAGGCGCCCTAAATTTAACATAACAGTCTTCACCAGGATTCAAACCCCGAACCCCGGTTCGGAGGCCAAGCACTTTAGGGCTCAGCCACCGCCTCCACACACACAAAATAGACGCTAACTATTGTCAGTCTCTTTAAATAAAGAATGTAATTAGAGTGTTTAATGATACTACAACGTTAATAGATGTGATTTAGTGCGCGTGCAGGTTTGAGTTGACCAATTTCGATGTAACTGTTGAGAAAGTTGATGCAGATGTGTTGATAAACAAGCATAATAAAAATCTTTAAGAAAAGCAACAACACTAAAGCTTATCTAAGGGGAATAACTTCAAAAATTACTTCCATATAACTCAATACTGCGGGAATAAGCTCCATTTTTCTTTGTAAAACAAAATTAATTAATTACCAGTTTTCAATTAACTGATAATTTTTGATATTTTTTTTATTGATTGGAGAATTGTCATCGACATTGAATTGTTACCCGAAATTTCATCTTGATCCGAAAATAGGATTCTTTGTGTTTCATAAATGTACATTATACTTGAGATAGTAGATCTAAATATTGATATATAAAAGTTAATTTGGTTTATAAGCATAGACATAATTAAATATAGTCCAGAGAAAGGAAGTAACTTCATGTAACTTGAAAACATGTATATCTATTGTATTCGGATTTCCAAATTATGAAAAATAAACAAATTGCATGATCTTCAGTCTTTGAGATTAAACAAAATTTATAGACATAAAATAAAGTACACACAATTGCAATTCACATATTTTCTTTTCATAAAACTCTTATTGGCCAGTCTATATTTATTTATGTCTATGTTTATAAGTTAAGATTTCAATGATTACGGAAGAATCTTTTACAAATAAAGTTGTACACCTAAAACGACTAGTTAGACTAGATGTCTGAAACTACAACCCTCAGACAACTCCTAATAACGACATGAAGATACGAAGATCAAATAAACAACGCGACTGACCTGACTGGCACAATCAAAACCAAGTCCAATATCAGCCAGGACTTTGGTCACTACGGGATCATTGTTGCACTTCAACGCTAAAGAAATATTGTTCTCTGTATTAGTACAAGCGAAGACAACTCTTATCATAATTCATTACCTTAGTACTGATTACTTTACCTTACTAATATTACTTTAATATAGACATATTCACATACACAGTAGGCGAGGCACATATACATACACACCTGAGCAGAAATGCCCATAACTCTGCATACTGGTACACACCTTGATGCACACCTCTAAACACGAGTACACGTACACACACTTAAAATACTCTTTTAAACACACATATTTTCTTTTTTATATTTATGCTAGATCTCTCTCTGGCACTCATTAGAGCAGGATGGACTCATAGGCGTCCAAAGATCCCGAAGTTAAATACCCCAGTCTTCACCAAGATTAGAACCCGGGACCTCTGTTTTTATGGACAACAAAAGTTGGATTAATTAACCAATCGTCTGCAAGATATTTAATGATTAACTATAATTTAAATGATCGCTTAAAAAATCCAAAAATAGAAATGGAAAATTTAATGCAATTTGCGTTTTTTATCGTAAGAAACAAATCCTGGCTTATCAACTTACTGATATTAAATTACGTTCATTAAATAATGCCGATTATAAATAAAGTGAACGTCAAATTTTACCCATTTCATAGTATTATTTTATAATGCGATTAGAAAAGTCATTAGTTTTTATGGACAACAAAAGTTGGAGTAATTAACCCGTCGTCTGCAAGATATTTAATCAAATAATCGCTTTTACAATCCAAAAATACAAATGGAAAGGTTGTTTGAGTGCAAAAAGCTCGCAGAGTCTCATGGTGAAGGCTGTCCAGGCCCGAGCAGCCATTATAGCACAGTGCGGGACAGGCCACTGTCCAGTTGGCTCACATTTCTCATATGGCCAAACTTTGACTCACGGTGCCCCCGCTGCGGGGAAGAAGAGGAAATCGTGTCTCGTTCTGTTTGAATGCCCCAGACTTGCTGATCTCCGTCTCGACAGGTCTGGGGAACTAAAAATTCTCGCCCTGTATGGTAACATGCATGCACTACGCAAGACAGCAAGGTTTCTGTCCAGGGCTTTTGCAAAAGAGGATTTAAGCCTTACTCAAATGGAGTTTGATGATGATGATGAATGATCGCTTTGATTCAAAACAAATAACCCTTGCTGTCTTTAGTTGTAGAAACGGATAGACATTAAGACGAAAGTCTACGTAGATGCTAGTCCAGGAGTCAAGGGTCAATCAAGGTTTGTTTTATAGTTACCGTAAAAAGGTTTAACTCTAGGCATTAACTCTTTCCACTTGCTCAGTTGACTGTACAGTGTCCCGAGATTGGCTATGATGAAGGTTGTGTCATGTTCCTAAAATAAAACAGAACATCGTTGGGGAAAAATCGTTTGAAGAGTTACAATTTTTAAACGTGAGGTAAAGCTGTAAAAGAATGAAGAAGACCAAGACTCTCTATGTTGCTGTTTAACATATTTGTTTTGTTTTTGTTGGTCTCCTGGGAAATAGGTTCATTGGAAATGATGAAAGCTAAAAGCTCTATGGCCATATCACATTGTTCTCAGGGCTAGCAAAGATCTTCCTTCAGGGAACAGTAACAGGAAAAAGAAGAATAGGCAGACATATAAAGCGAGGAGAAGACAACATATATAAGAATGAACAGGCTTGTCACTGACAGAGGTTCTACCCAAGGTAAAAAGACAAAGAGGAATGGAGAAAAAAAAAAACATGAATAAATAGACAAAATACTGAATTACAGTGGCGTAGCTAGGGAGGGGAGGAGAGGGGGGAGAATTTGAAAATCCCCCCGGGCCCCAACTTGATCGGGGCCCCCAAATGAGTGTTTTTTACATTAATTAAGCATTACGCAAAATGTAGAGGCCCCCAAAGAGGTCAGTCCTCCCAAACGATGGAAAATTTCTAGCTACGCTCCTGCTGAATTAGTCAATTAAGTATTGATAATTATATATATTGTTTGATATCTAATAGGGGAAATAATTTGTACATTGTTGATAGATACAGTTTTAAGGGCGTAGTTCTCCTTTAGATAAGCTTTGCTGCTTTTTTAAAAAGGGTTCTTTATGTTTCGCCTGTTTTTACTATTGAGACTTTTGTCAAACCGTCAGTCGAAACTGTTTAATAACCTTAGTACGTACATAGGGCTGAAGGCGTGACACTCTCTCCTGAACCAGGTCATCTATAGTGGTCAATGAATTGTACAGATCGACGGACACGCTTGAATGACCTCTTGTCATTTCCATCTGCACAGTGACACCAATGGACATTGCAGAGGCTACGGCGTTTGCTTTTATGTGTGAAAAATAAAATTTAAAATTCATATTATTTCAATGCTTAGGCATCATATAGTTTGATATTATTTAGATGCCTCTAGAACAGGGGTGGGCAACCTTTTTCAACCGAGGGCCGCATTAATAATATTTGGCGACTAGGCGGGCCGCATATATATCATATGAGTGGCAAAGTGAATTTGGGGTCCCGAATAAAATAGCAAAATACAAAATAAAGGGAAAAAGCTAAAATTATACAATTTATTAAAGACCTAGTGTACTTCGAACAATAACATTGAGTACAAGTTTCACTATTCCTTCTCTATAATAACGCAGTTCATTTCTTGTGCGAGGCCCCCAATAATTATGGCCCATTGCAGCTGCATACATTGACTATGCCTAAGGGCAGCCCTGTGAAACATATAACAGTTACTCTTATAAACCATATTTAGCTTTAATTCAATGTAGCTTTGTTTAAAGTATGCAGTTGCTAAATTATGGTTGGGGTATTTTCTTTATTGTATTAAAAAGTTGTTTTTCTCAGTCAAAGCTTCATCATTTGTTACCCTTTCCACCTTGTACAAGCCAACCCAACTCTTTCAACACAGTTCTTCATAGCATTGAATACATACTGGCCTGGGCTTATGTTTTACACAGAATTGATCGAAATATTGCTATTAAATATAATCTTCTTTTATTTCCAACTTCTTAGAAGGACGTTTACAGACAATGTTTCTTTAGCCTCTTCATAGAATCAAAAGTTTTAATAATTTCTATAGATAATTACATTTATTTATTTTTAATATATTTGCATTTTTATATGTGTAATATGTGAGCACACTTGATTTATATTTAGGTTTTCGCGGGTCGCATAAAACACTTCGGCGGGCCGCATGTGGCCCGCGGGCTGTAATTTGCCCACCCCTGCTCTAGAATATATATGTATGTATTTTAATAAATAAAAAACACTATAGTTTACAAGTGTATGAATAGAAAGTGTTTTAAACAATAAAGGAGTAAATTATTCTATTAGCTTATAGACATATTTTTGAGGTAAACTTAGATAACTTTCTTGTGTTTGTATATTTATCTACCAAGACCATCTTGAAGCTGGACTCTGATCCACCACAACAATAGGTTATGACATAAAGGCAGTCATTACAATTTGATTTTACTATATATTTTAACGCACACACTATAATCACAGGTTTAATCACACTTACCAAATGATCTTCTTCTAGGAAGTCAATCTTTTTAGTCTAGGTAACGGCCACTTGAAATGATCTGTTCAATTCAGTGCCAAACTTTAATCTAGGCCGAGCATGCCTGGACTCCATGGACCACGCGGTGAGGGGATGGCCTTTAGTGTGCTTGACCTCACTGACAATCAAAACAAAAACATTGCAAGCGACACGCACACACACACACACATAGGCAGAGACAAGAAAGACAATTAGATTATAGATAACTTATCTAGAGCTCATTTAGAGATTCACTACATACTACCAGCTATTACAATCTGAATCGAACCAAAATATTTAAAGAAAACTCCCAATTTGTAATTAACCTATTATTAAGTTATTTGATTAAATATATCCTCAACTTTATTAGAGTACTGTCATCATGTAATATTTTATAGCTTTTATATAGCGCTACTTTCATGCTTATAGCATGCTCAGAGCGCTTTGATCCAATCTCATTTGTGGACCTGTGGGGGGGAGGGGGTATCTAGGAGTTGGTTTCCCGTGCTGCCTTTGGGCGCTCAGTAAACACAACACTGCCCGAGTCGGGTGTCGAACCTCGAGCCCCTTCTAGGTAGCCAAGCAAGCCAAGCTCAAGCCGCACTTAGCCTCTCGACCACGCTTCCCACAATGTAATAGCCTACACCTTAAATTGAACAATGCAGAGAACATTTTTAAGAACAGAAACGTCTAACGTCATAGTTCATACATTTATTATGAAGATAAGCATATTATTCTTTTACATGCTTTTGAAAAAGACAATAACTCCGAATAAAATTAAGTAATATAGCGATTAGTTTTCTGTTAATAAAAAATGAATGCTAGATTTTAAAGAAATGGAACATTTTTTAACGTCCAAACTAGAGTTTTTTCCAGTGTGGCCTACGAGAAAGTAATTCTTTTCTCAACGATATACACGAACTGTCAAATTTCTAGGGAAATTGTTAGAGCCGTTTTCAAGATCAGTGTAAAGGTTTCACCCACCTACTTAGAAGGTTTCAGGTTCCATGACGTTATGAGTTGAAGGGTTAGGGGGTTAGGTATTGTTAAAAGCTTGTCAATTTTCTAAGAATGTTCAAGAGCCTGGACTACACTTTCTTTTGCTGACATTATGGAGATGTCTGTTTGAATACAATAAGCAATAGTTAGGCTTTTTTTTCAGCGAATAAATTGGTTTGTGAAATTTGACTAAATATCTAGACTTGATCTATATTGACCAAGAAATAAATTTACAAATTTCTTATTATTACCTTCATTGTCTGGTGACTACGTTTTCATGTCACAGCCGTTACAGGTGATTATAGTCACGTGATCGCACCTCTATGGAGCACCCCAACCCCTAATCAAGATTGCGATTCGAGTTCCAACAAGGGTCGTGAATACAAGTGCAGGAGCGGTAATGAGATTTGACAGATGCGAGTGACCGGGGGGGGGGTGTATTCTTTAGTCACCCCTTCCCCCTAATAATACCTAACTTATTAAAAGTCACAGTGTAATATGATATTATCACGACCAACGCTGACTTTCTCTTCACTATAGTCCTGGTAACATGTGGGATAAGATGTCGACACCTCCAAATCTTGTACAGAGAAATAATAGCGGTTCTTCTTGCGTTCTCTTTTCTGTCATGCCAATATCACTTAAAGTCATGTCAACACCACTTGAAGTCATGTCAATAACACTAGAACTCGAGAAATTAGTCCCATAATTAAACTATATTCACTATAAAAGATGTTTGCCCGTTAGATCACGACACGGTACCCTTCAGAGCTTTACATAGAAGTTATTTCTGCAATCCAACTTGTGAGACTTGTACAGGGTAAATATTTTTGTATTATCATCTTTCCGTCTCCTGAAAATCATTGTTTTGAATCGGGGAATTTTCATATCTGATTTCAATTCTTTAACTCTTTCTCTCCTGACTTACGATACCAACGTTGATTCCACCAGAATGTGGTAAATAATTTCGGAGAGAAAGAGTTAAACAATTATGTTTCTGATGTACCCGCTGAGCAGAGACGGAAATTATTGATAAGCTGAAGAATGTGTTTACAATAGCTTTATTTAAGTCACTCCTTCGTGGAACCTGGGTGGATGGACGGACAGCTGATCTTAAAAACAGCTCTAACGACTTTCCTACAAATTTAATGTATATCGCTGAATTGCTAGCTAGTTGGCCACACGGGGAGAACTCTAGTTTAACCGTTATCATTTTAAAAAATAAAAAAATAAATAAATGTTAATTTGGTTGTAGGCTATATCTAGGTCTAGAGCCAACATGGCGTAGTCAGCCGTATTACTAAAATGCGATAACTGGGTAAATTTAAATTTGATTCAATTTTTTAGGAAGTTTATAAGTGTTGCTGATAATTTTACGTACATCAATTATAGATGGTTTGAACTAGAGGCAGATCTCTACACTAGATCTTAAGAGTTCGAAACCAGAACTTTAGTTCTAGTGTTAGATCTAGATGTCCGTATAATGAACATACCAATAAATAATCACAAAGTAATTAAATTTTACCTTACTAACTGGCTGAATCAGAATATGCAAATTATTTTAGCAGCTAACGATATCACTGGTTCAATACCTTAATTGAACCCAAAAAGAATTTAATTCTTTTTGTAATTTATTTATTATATTAGAAGTAACAATGGAGCTATTGTCCTTTGAAAAAAATAAAAATATTTTCTTTCAATGTCTTTTTAGAACTATTGTCAAATTTCCATGCTTGTAGCAAAATGTAGGCCTACTTTCTGATATTTAGTTGATCTATGATAAAGCGTCCTTGCTATGCTTGCCATGGATGTTGCAAAAGATGTAGGTCACAGCTGGGGCTGCGTAGCCACGGGGAATTCTGCATTCCTCAATAATCTTCTGACTCATAGACAAGCTTTATTATTTTAAAAAAAGCTTTCTTGACATTGCAAATTAGATTTTTATTTCAAAAGCTTCCTTATTTCATTTTGTACTTCTTTAAAAAAGGGTTTTTATGATATCTCTACCGCATTTTATTCCTTATGGCTATCTATTATTTTTCCTCTTGCATTTTATTGTATTTAAACAATGCCCTTTGATTGTCAATCGAATCAAAACCAATCGTTGCAGAAGGCCTAAACTATAACGATTGGTCTCGATCGAATCCTAGAATGAAAAGATAAACAGGGAGCAGATTACTCTGAGAATTTCTATTGAAGATATTATCAATTTATTGCTTTGGCATGGACCAGTGTTTCTCAAACTTTTGACCCAATCTCTATTGTAGATATTATCAATTTATCGCTTTGGCATAGACCAGTGTTTCTCAAACTTTTGACCCAATCTCTATTCTAGATATGGGGGTCAGGGAGGGTTTTCTGGGATGGGGAGAAAATTTCAGTTCTGCTCTTTGTCACCCAGTAAAAACAACGTAACTCGAGTCAAACGAAATCTGTAAATACCTGGTCTACACAGGTATTTGAACTCTGAGCCGCCTAGTTAGGTAACCAGACGGTTTCGTTCTACAATAAGCATAAAAATTATAACAATCTTTTCGATTTCGTTTTAACATAGGAACAATACACATTTTTCAGAATTAAAGTGGCTCAACTAATAAATAATTTAACAGATAATAAATACTAATTGCAATAAATATTTTCTTTTCAGATGCGCAGCTTATTTCTTGCCGTTGTCATAAATATTGCCTTTGGGTCAGCGATGTCCTTCACAAGACACCCGAGATCTGCTGAAACTGAGGATGACCTTGCCCGGCGCGCTCTCCTGGGCGATCTGCTCGGCGGCTCTGTAAGCGGAGTGGTCAACCAAGCCGAAGCACTTCCTCAAAATCTGCTGCAAAATCCTTTGGGAACAGTGAAAAATGTTGTTGGGGGTCTTCCCCTGGTAGGCGGCCTAGCAAGCAATCTCCTGAACACTGTCACTGGTGTGGCTGGAGGTCTTCCAGTTGTTGGAGGTCTGACCAAGAGTTTGTTGAACAACCCGTTGGGCACAGTGCAGGGAGTAGCCGGCGGACTTCCATTTGTTGGTGGCGTAGCTAGTAATTTACTGGGCACTGCTCAAGGTTTAACTGACCAGAGAGGTCCAGTCCTAGGACTTTTGAATGGCCTGTTGGGCAATGTACTATAACCTTATTACCTCAGAAACGTAGTATTTGTTACTAGACGATGAGTATTGAATGTAAACTATACCGTGTGAAAGCAAATAAAGTATATAAACTAAACTCTGTTGTTGTTTTTTTCTTTCACTTATTTTATCTTATCTTATAAAATACAGAATTTACTTCAAAAAAAAAAAAAAGAAGATCTAATCATGCATGTTAACCAATGACTTCAATTCTGCTAAGTCGCTGGTTTTCCTGGCTAGCTCAGGCAACTCATTCCATGCTCTAATAGCACTTAATTAAGAAGAAGAAGGAGCGTTTGTACAAATTTGTCCTTGCATACGGGACGAGGAATGCGTTTTTATCTTTGTGTCTTTCTGAGTATTTTATTAGATTTTGTATTTGAAGATTATGGTTTTAATAGTTTTTTTTTATATTTGCAATTTTACTTTTGAGTTTTAGTTATTTATCCTGAAGGCTTTTCAGTGATTTTACTATAGGCGTTACTCTAGTCAAATATGAATATTCCTATGTTATGAATCTCACTGCTCTATTTTGTGTTTGTTCCAGTTTCTTAAAGTTTTCTTGAGTTGATGGGTCCCAAAACAGAGGATGCGTATTCTATTATTGGCCTAACCAAGGTTAAATAACATTTTAGTTTTATGTTCTTATTTGATTTATAGTAATTTCTTTGAATAAGCCATAAAAATAGTCCTATGAATAGGCCTACATTTGTTTAGTTGTATTACCTGTCCGGAGAGAACATAGAACATAGAATAATGTTTGTAAAATGTTTTGGTTTGTAAAATGTTTTACATGTTTCGGATGTTCCTTCAGACTTGAAGATAGTTACTTCCTAGTCCAAACCTCCCGCAGGACGACAGCGGATGGGAGAGGGCAGGGTTTGAACCCTGGACCATCGATAAATCTAAACGACAATCCAGCGCGCAAACCGCACGACCAGGCAGCCATCCATTGAATTATACAATTAAACCACTAAATGCTATGCAAATTACTAGACATAGAAGTACTGTGTTTGTTTGTGAAATGAATTATTTAATTCAGTTTGCCTCCTGGCTACAAATGTATATTAATAATTAATAATCACACTCCATAAAAGCAATAGTCTCTTCAGTACCTGCCCCTTACAAGACGACACAATCACACCTTCACTTATATTGTCCTGGTTGAAACATTATTGGGAGCCTATAGCTCAATTAACATTTTGTCATTAATGAACGTTCGAGTGCTTACTGGGAGACACTAACGGTTTTATCAATACCATCCGGCACGTGCATTCACCGAGGTGGGCTGTGACGTCAGTGTAGGGACACATACAATGAAACTCGACAGTATGCTCGTATTTTTGAGTGTGGTTGTTAGTCATATAGTAGTCTCTGCTACCGTGATGTAAGTATTTAGGTAGTTTAATATTTAAATGCCTTGTTATATTAACATCAAGAAATACTTTCACGTTCTTGTCTTCTTGTAGAACTTTGTTACAAAGCTTATTATCAATTCTGTCTGTCTGTCTGTCTGGTAAAAAGTTTGCACACGTTATTTCTTCGACAGCCAATCACGGATCAAGCATCTAGGATTTTTCACAATTATTTCTCTTACATGACAACACAAGAATCATTAGCAAAAATTAATCAATAAGTTAATTAACTATTGGTAATTAATTATTTTGTTTGGTATCTTGAACAAGGGAAAGAAATTGTACTTGAATAAAGTGGTAGTATAAGCTGGATTAGTCCTCTTAATAGGTCACCGTATATTTCCCACTACCTATTCTCGGATGAAAGTCAAACTTTGCTTTACCTACAAAAGGGAAACAAGTCTAGCAGTATATGTTGCAGCGCTTCTGTAGTTATTTACCTTGTATAAGCTTTTTTTTTTAAGTAATTTTTTTTTGCTTGTTCACTTTATAGTCTCTTAGACATTTATAAAAGGGCTCTGACATTTGAACGTTTTGTATGCGATTGTTTCTGCTCGTCTCTTGAGTCGGTTTACATGTCATAAAAAGTAAATAAAGGCCCCCATTTCAGACCTTACGATTTAAAGAGGCAGATGATGATAGGGTCACCTGCTTCTGTGGCCCACGGTTTAACGATGGTGCCATGTGGCCAGAACAACGACCAACCTCCTTAACTTTACCCCAGCTAATGTGAAGGACCCATTACAGCTGGGAAGGCTCAGAGGCTCTCTATGGAACACGAAACTTAAAATCCTAGTCTCCTCCAGGATTCGAACCGAGGACCCCCTCGGCTCGGTAACTAAGCGCTTTACTACTCAGCCACCCACGCTTCAAATGCATACACGGCGTGACTCTTAAATCCTCTTCCCATAGTACTTAATATAACTGCTGAGGTTAAGTTCTGTTGGGCTCTTCAACATTTTTGGTTATTCGGCCCGAAATATGCGTGTCAAAAATTTATATTCGCCCTATGCACTTTATGCATACCATCTACACAACATAAAATAATGAGGATGTTTGATACACAATGCTAGGGACCATTTTCTTAGCTACATAACTAGACTCATTTTTTTCCCTTAAGGACTTTGCACCTTTGGCGCAAATGGAGGGAGATAATCAAATGATTAGAAATGTTTAGGTAACAAAGCAATTACGTACCTTGTGGAAAATTAATTATTATGTTTAAATATACAAAATATACCGAAACTAACCACTCCTTACGTAATAGGGCACAATTCAGACTTAACACACACCACTGTCTTGTTCAACTTCTTGACACCTTTGTATTATATAATTAAACCAATTAATGCTGAGAAAAATACTAGACATAGAAGTAATGCATTGATTTGTGAAGTGAATTCTTTATTTTAGTTTGCCTCCTGGCTACAAATTTATATTAAATTTACTCAATTTCTGGGGGGCGCGGAGGCTGAGTGGATAATCACTTGGTTTCCTGGAGTCCTGGGTTCAAATCTCGGTGAAGACTGGGATTTTGAATTTCGGGATTTTTTGGACGCTTCACCTCTAATGGATACCTGACTTCTAATGGATACCTGACTTCTAATGGATACCTGACTTCTAATGGATACCTGACTTCTAA
>JADKLZ010000130.1:35245061-35256846 GCA_021533235.1 Biomphalaria straminea | reverse complement strand
GTTCTGGCAATGTTTTTGAACACACACTAAAGGCCCAAAAACTTCAACAAATCTTACGGAGCAAAAGGTTACACGCCCAATTCGTAATGTGAACTGAAATACATAAAACAAAATCATGTGGATCAATTAATCTTTGAGAATCACATAATTATATTAATTTATTTCTACTACATTTAGCGTCAAAACGTCCGTCGCTTAATCGACCATCGCCCCAAAACAAAAACATCAAACTTGCTCAAAAAAACGGATGCCACCCCCCACCACTTTTCCCACACTTTCATTATAGATTTCTATAGACGGTGAGCCACTCAGCTCTTTGTTCACCAGATTAGCATGCCATAGATCAGAATCTCGAGGGCACTCTTAAGGTTGCTCTACTTTTACCAAAGCTTGTATCAACTCTTGTCTGTCTGGGTTGAATGTTTTACGCTTTTATTTTCCTCTCTCACTTCCCATTGTTGAATCAAGTTGTCTATCAGTCATGTCCAGTCACATACGAATTCTTTTTTGTTTGATGGAGTTGGCCCCGCTACGAAGTCCTTCACAAATCACAATTGTTATCTTAAACAGTGTTGAAATGTGTTCATTGGAATGTAAATGCAAAAGAATCTAAAAAGAAGGAGCTTAAAATAAGTAATAACTATTGCTAAAATATTGTTCCAAACAATATTTAAAGAGAGTTTATGTTATCACACAAACTCAGAGGCGGCCCCCCCCCCCATCGAATTCATCAATGGACCAGGAATATTCAGGCCATTTTCTTGTTTTGATCGTTTAAACTTAAAAGTAATACAATTAAAAAAAAACATTTGGCGTTTTTTTTTTCACATTAAAGTAAACAAGACAACACGTCGTCTTTGCTAAGACTCTTCTGGAATAAGTAGAGTAACGTTAATTGATCACCTAAGAGCTTTTTTTTTTATTTTGGGATCTTTGGGCGCTTCTGAGTCCACCCAGCTCTAATGGGTTCTTGAAGATTAGTTAGGGAAAAGCGATTGGTCGTTGTGCTGACCACATTATACCCTCGTAAACCGTAGGCCACAGAAACAGATGACCTTTACATCATCTATAGATCACAAGATCTGAAAGGGGAACTTTACTTACTTTATTACTGGGCAATTGTGTACTATGCTTTTCGCATTAGATTCATTTGTTAATGTTTACATAATAAATAAATCTGCACCCCCTAAGCAGTAAGAATATAAGCTATATCTTAAAAATTTAAAGATGTGAATTTTGTTCAAATTGTTTAATACATTTAAATCTAGATCTACGTCTGGCCTCTATTTAGTCTACTTTAGATTGTTGTCACTCACTAAGGTTATGATGACAGCATTTACAAATGAACAGGCTTAACGTCACAAGAAACACTAATGCCAAGACTACAAAGTTATAGACTTATGTCGAAATACAAAGAGGCTTAGCTAGAACATGAGATTATCTTGACCGCATCTGTTTTACTGAATTTAAGGTTATTAAAAACAACTGGATATGATCTGTTGTGTGTGTGTGTGTGTGTGTAGCCAACTTTAGAATGCAATCAAACTAGGTTTCCAAGTTATTGAGAATGCAGTATATGAAAGTAAAGTTATCTTTCAGACCGTGCAGATGATTTTAACTCTTTCTCTTCTAACTGACGATACCAACATTGATTTCACTAGAATGTGGTAAATAATTACGGAGAGAAAGAGTTAAGGTCATCTGTTTCTTTGCAGATGTTTAACGACCAGTACAATGACCAACAGCCTTTACTTTCTCAACTAAAGTCAGGTACCCGTTAGAGGTGGTTGGACCCAGGGGAGCCCTAAAAATCCCGAAATTCAAAATCCTAGCCTTCACGGAGATTCGAACCCAGGACACCTTGTTCGGAAGCCCTTACTCACTCAGCCACCGCTCCTCCATGACCTTGTGATATGGACAGTTAAAATAATGGAGGATGAAGAGTTGTATTTGTAAAATGAAGTTCGTATGGCGAGGAGTGAAAGTGAATCATAAACAATATGTTCGTTGATGGAGGATCTTCAAATGTCTTGAATGTGAATGCTTATGTATATGGTAGCAAGAACTTTTCACAGATTCCCCATTATATTCATTTAGTAATAGAGCTTATCACATAGTTTCAAATTCATCTAATAACAACTTTCGATGCATTATTAACATTTACACAATGCTTTTGGGACATCGTATGATTGGACGCCCGTCATGTGGCATACAATTTGTGGTCCGGATTGACACCCAGTCCGCCCCTTAGAGTTTATGTCAATTTATTCCACGACACGCAAAGTGAGACCATGTGTCAACCCCCTGGTCGTATCACTTTGGGACAGCGGCAGCAATCTGAGTACAAGTGTATGGTAATTGAAGCCAACACACTCATACACTTTAAGTGTTTCCCTAGTATTTGAATTTTTTTTTTAACATTCAACTGTAAAACTTAAAAGGTAATGTTCTGACTTAGAACGAGATAAATCCGCGTTATACCACGGTGGAGAAGTTTATATCATATTTTTTTTTAGCAATTTGTAAAGAACTTTAATGAGTGATGGCATTGATCATGGCATTAAGAATTCATTAAATGGAATATATCTGCCAACTTTAAGACAAACGTAACAGAATAGGCCTATGTTAAGACTGAAATATATCTTCCAACTTTAAGACAAACGTAACAGAGTAGGCCTACGTTAAGACTGCATTTCGAATAAATAGAAATAGACTTTGACGACACTGTGTTTTCTTTCATTTAATTAAACATTTTTAGAATCGATGTTTTAATTATTTTGTGATCTTTACAGAATGTTATAATGTAAAAAAAAAATGCTTTTCATCCAATAATCGTCTTATTGTTTATAGGTCTATATGTAGCCCAGCCTCTCTGTAATGGCGTTAGTTTGGACAGCAGACGACTGAGAACTCTGGGAAGAGAAGACCACTCATGGAATAAGTGACTATTTGTAGTGGCGGAGTGTATATCCGGAATGAAATAAGGCTTTTTATTTTTAAAATTATCTTTACCTTGACATGAATAGTAACAGATTTTTTAAATAATAACTTTGAATTTAAAAGATCGTCTAAGTCAATTGCATAGAGCGTGTATTTGTTTGTCATCTAGATCTATATGATTGAGAATCATGAACCTATCCTAGCATATAGATAAACAGATTGGCAATTGATTCAGTTAATAGAACATCATGAGTACAAGCTCAACTATTGGATTACTGTTCTTGCTTTTGTGTACTGTTAGTGTGGATTCAAAGAGAAGCAGTAAGTTTTGAATGTAGCCTGAGTAATTACATCTAGTCGAGATACCTCGTTTAATTACACCTTTACACGATACCTTTAGTTTAATTACACCCAGACGAGAAATATTCATATATACACAGTTAGACGAATCACCTTTAGTTGGATCATGTTGTTTGCTTAAGTTGTAATTATTTCTAAACTGACGCACACACCAGCACGTTCTCAATAATTATCTTATCTTATACAATAGAGACGTTACTTCAAAAAAGAAGATGATTACGTCCTACGCGTCATGCATTCAGTCATGCATATAAACCAATGACTTAAATTCTGCCAAGTCACTGGTTTTCCTGGCTAGCTCAGGCAATCCATTCCATGCTCTAATAGCGCTAGGGTAGAAGGAGCTTTTGTACAAATTTGTCCTAGCATATGGGACGAGGAATGTGCCTTTTTCTTTGTGTCTTTCTGAGTATTTTATTAAGTTTTGTTTTTGAATTTGAAGATTATGGTTAAGTGTTTTATGTATAATTGCTACTTTACTTTTGAGTCTTCTGTCCTGAAGGCTTTCTAAATTTAGTGATTTTACCAAAGGTGTTACTCTAGTCAAATGTGAATATTGATTTGTTATGAATCTCACTGCTCTATTTTGTGTCTGTTTTAGTTTCTTAATGTTTTCTTGAGTTGAGGGGTCCCAAACAGAGGATGCATATTCTATTATTGGCCTAACCAAGGTTAAATTACATTTTAGTTTTATGTTCTTATTTGATTTATAGAAATTAATAAACCCAAATACTTTGTTTGATTTTTTTTATAGTTTCATCAATATAGGGATTCCATGACAGTTTTTCATTTATTATAACACCTAGGTATTTTGCGTTTTTAGTTTGTGTTACTGGTTTACCATGAATAAAATAAGTGGAATTAATTTGTTTTAGTTTTTTGTTACTCTTAATAACTGACATTTCTCTGAGTGGAAAGATATACTCCAATTTGATTTCCATTTTTTTAATTCATCTAATTCTCTTTGTAAAATGTCTGCATATTGTGTTGTTTTTATTGTTATATATTGTTATGACATGATTTGAATATAGATTAGGAAACGAAATGTACAGTGAAATATAATGGAGTCCAATCAGCACCTTTCGGGGTTAGCAGTGGTGTCAAGTAGGGATGTGTGCTTGCACCTACTCTGTTTGGCATTTTCTTCACTTGCTTACTGCACTATGCTTTCAACGACAGCAACGAAGGTGTATATCTCCACACAAGATCCTCTGGAAAACTTTTCAATATATCAAGGCTGCGGGCAAAAACCAAGGTTAGGAGGATACTTGTTAGGGAACTCTTGTATGCTGATGATGCAGCTATTGTAGCTGACTCTGATATTCAGCTCCAGACCCTGGTTGACAAACTATCTGCTGCTTGCCAGAAGTTCGGCTTAAATATTAGTCAAAGCAAGACCAAGATACTGGTTCAAAACACTAATGCTGCACCTCAAGTAAACATTAATGGTCAACCACTTGAAATTGTTGATCACTTTTGCTATCTTGGCTCCATCATATCCAACGATGCTCTACTGGATAAAGACATCAACAATAGGATAGCCAAAGCAATGGGCACCATGTCAGTCAAGGTTGCAGAAAAGATGTGGGACAACATATTGCTGACTAACAATACTAAAGCCTTAGTCTACCGGACCTGCGTGATGAGCACTTTGCTATATGGAAGCGAAACATGGTCAACATACTCATGGCAGGAAAAAAAGCTGAATGTCTTCCACCTCCGATGCCTAAGGCGGATCTTTAAAATAAGGTGGCAAGATAAAATAACAAATGAGGAAGTGCTACAAAGAGCAGGGGGCCAGGACATCCGCTCTATTATCAGCAGCAGACGCCTTGGCTGGCTTGGCCACGTTTGCAGAATGCCAGTAGGTAGACTACCACAAGATATAGGCTACTGTATGGCGATCTTATTGAAGGCAGGAGAGCCGCTGGTCGCCCACTTTTACGGTATACAGATGTGTGCAAACGTGACATGAAGCTATTTGAAATCGACACTAGCAGCTGGGAAAAAGTAGCACTGGATAGATCCATATGGAAAGAGAGCATAAGAGAAGGGTCTCGGATTGCAAATGCCATACACAACAGAGGCAGAAAGAAGGCTAAAAATGCAGCTGCTCCCGGTGATTTTATATGCCCAACCTGCAACCGCAGCTGTGTATCAAGGATTGGCCTCTTTAGCCACACAAGACGTTGCAAAGGGAAAAGATCGTCTCACGAGACGTAAAATGCCACAGAGAATATAGATTTATTTCGGGAATAATTAAGGGGTAAGTTTTAACTTAGTGACGGAAGTGACGATTAGTTAGATTAAAAACAAGAACGATTTAGTTGACAACTAGAACAAGACGTTGATTCTGATATAGGCTACGAACCAGAAACAGACAACGACGAGTCCCTTCTTGAGTATTAAAGTTGATTTATCGTTGAAGCATTGTCGACTTACTATATTACTTGTTCGGCCTTCGTTGGTGGTTTGATTCGTGACAGTTTACCTTGCAACACCGCGAATAGGCACGCAACAACTGGCGACCCCGTAGTAGCTCACTGGCATCATCAGCATACAGAAGTATAGAAGCCCTCTGTTTGGAGGAGGCAGAAGTCAGAAGTTTGAGTCATCGGCCTAGACTGCAGCTAGACCCTGATCATACAGCCACGTCGGCGAAGTAAAGCCAGTGAGTTTTGAACTCGTAGACCTAGATCTAGGAGGTAATGATATACAGTTGTACTGAACGTTATACATTTATACTGTGTCAGCGCCCGAACCTTGGGGCATCGTACTAATCGTAGTGAAATCTGTAGCTCCGAACCGAGACTACAGTGTGGTAGAACTAGAAGGGAAGAAAAACCGTCCTGTCAAAGCCGTCTTAAGAAGATATCGCCTGCCCGGCATCATTCGTGAGAAAACGAACGTGAAGGTCACCTCTTCAAGGCCACGACCGACCGTTGAGGTCACACCAGAGAACTTTCGAAGTGGGAGCCATTTACTGCCTTCATCACTGAAGTACAGTAGTGCTATATTGCTCTACGGCTCGGCTGAATCTGTGCTACACGTTACATAGCCAGATAGCCATTATTCTATCGTTGGACTCTGACTTTGTTGCTGTTTGACTTTGTCGCTGTTTGACTTTGTCGTCGTATGACTTAGTCGCTACATCTGCTGTTGGTCCGTTCCAGCTACATTATACAGACGACCACCTGGAACCATCGTACCTGCGGCGGAACCAGGAACCAGACGTTACGCCACCGAAGAACCGGAACCAGACGACAGATAACCGAACCAGAACCAGACGCCGTACCACCGAAGAACCGGAGCCGTTGCAGACCAGTACCGAAGGACCTTGTGGAGCAGAAACGTTCGTGGACCGTACCAGAGCGTTAGTGAAGACATCACATCACCGTGATCCTTGCCGCCGGGACAGACGTTAGCGTGGGAAGAGTAGACCCGACACTGTGAAGTTATGGTTCCCTTCTTGAGTATTAAAGTTGATTTATCGTTGAAGCATTGTCGACTTACTATATTACTTGTTCGGCCTTCGTTGGTGGTTTGATTCGTGACAGTTTACCTTGCAACACCGCGAATAGGCACGCAACAGTATATTATGCAATCGTCTGCGAATAATCTGACTTTTGTTCCTGAACTAATGCAATTTGGTAAATCGTTTATGTAAATTAAAAATAGTAGTGGTCCTAAGACTGTTCCTTGAGGTACGCCTGAGTTTACTGTTATTGGTGTTGATTTAGAGCCATTTATTATTACAGTTTGTTCTCTCCCTATCAGAAAATCTTTAATCCACTGATGCAGTGGACCATCAATGCAAAATATTTTAATTTTTAATTTTTTAGCAAACTATGGTGGTGAACTTTGTCAAAAGCTTTTGAAAAATCTAGTAAGATAGCATCTATTTTCTCACTGTTGTTTAAGCCTTTTGAAAAATCATCAATAAGTCCAATTAGTTGTGTTTCACATGATCTATATTTCCTAAAGCCATGTTGGTATGGAGTAAGGACATTATGTTTGTCTAAGTGGTTTATGATGTTGCTACATATTATGTGCTCTAGGATTTTACAAGTGATGCTGGTTAGTGATACTGGTTTGTAATTTCCTGGGTCAGATTTTTCTCCTTTCTTAAATAAAGAACAAAATGTACTGCTGCAGGGGTAAACGACTGTATAGAAAATACAAAGAACATGCATAAATGTACCCTGCGGGACCAAGTAAATTTGTTTGTTTTGTAGCTGATGAAGGCCTCGTGGCCCAAACGTCCTTTGTTTTACTTGGTCCCGCAGGGTACATTTATGCATGTTCTTTGTATTTTCTTACATAGAGGGGTGACGTTACCTTCTTTCCAGTCCCTTGGTACTCTGCACTGGTTAAGAGATGCCTGAAAAAGTATTTTGAACACTGGTGCTAGCTTACTGCTTAGTTCTTTGAGAAGTCTAGATGGAATGCCATCAGGCCCGGATGCTTTATTAGGTTTGAGGTTGGCTAATAATTTTTGGATTTCCTTTTCTTGTAATTCTAGATCTCCTATGTTATCTACTTGGTTCAAATTAAGTAATATGTCTTTGTCTCCTGGGGCTGAGAAAGCTGATGCAAAGTATTTGTTTAAGATGTTAGCTTTAGTTTCATTATTGTTATGCGTCAAGTTGTCTTCTCCTCTTAATGGTGCTATGCCAGTTGTTTCCATTTTCTTAGACTTGATGTAGGACCATAGGTTTTTGTTGTTATCTTTCGATATTACATTGCTTATGTATTCAGTCTGCAGCTGTCTGCTTACTTTTTGGGTCAGGTGTTTAATTTTTAGATATTTTTTATGAACTCTTTCTGCCTTAGTTTCTTTAAATTCTTTATATAGGTTTTCCTTCTGTTTACAAAACTTCTTTAATCTATTGTTAAACCAGCATTTATTTATTTTGTTTCCCAGGTATTTAGTTGGTATATGATTTTCTTTAATGTTTTTAAGATTGTTTTTTATGAAATTCCAGAGGTCATCAACTGGTTGGTTAATGTCTTTTTCGGATAAGAATGTTTGTTGAAAGTTAAATGCAGCTTGATGTAGTTGTGTTAGGTTACATTTGTTCCAGAGTAATATCTTTCTTTTAGGTTTTATATTGGCTACTACTTTTATCTGACTGTTTATTTTTATGATCTCATGGTCCGATAGTCCAGGGATATATATATATTAACTACTAATCCAGGTCTGTTGGTTAAGAAGAGATCTAATGTGTTGTTTAATCTAGTTGGATTTTTAATGATTTGATCTAAACTTAGGTTGTGTAAGGTATCTATGAAAAGCTCATTTATGTCCTTAAGGTTTTGGGGTTTTTCTATTGTTAGTGTTTTCCAATTTATATCAGGTAGGTTGAAATCACCCATAAATCCAGAAAACTGCATTTCTATTTGTCTCCTTAAGTGTAGTAAGCTGATCACACAGTTCTTGAATGTATTCTAAACTAGAATTTGGTGGTCTGTAAATACTGCCTATTATTAGGGATGTTGAGGTGGTATTAATTTTACAAAATATGGATTCTATATTTTTTGAGTTAGGTAAAGTAATTTCTTCTGCTATTAGAGTGTTTTTTACTGCTAAGAGAACTCCTCCATGATTATCAGCCCTATCTTTTCTAAAAATTTCATAATTACTATTGAAAATTTCTGAAGACACGCAATGTCGATGTTAATTCGATTACAGTTGAATATTTTTCAAGTGATTACTTTCAGCGATCAAAAAAAAATGTACAAAAAAAGTAAATCAAACATAAATCAAGCACCCTACATTAATCAATTGTACAAATCATAGAAATAGGCCTATTAAGGTAGCCTGACTAGCAAAAAGCCAACAACAAACAATGCCCGTTAACTAATGACTACTCAGTACTGACCAATGATCCCGTTATCTTGCATCGTTTTCTTTTTACAGTCTCACAAAATACTTTTCTAGAAGATTACGGTATTCTTGACCTTTCCTGTCAACTTGAAAGTTGTTTTTTTTTTCCTGCTTGTCAATGGATTTGTCAACGAAACTTGTGTTGACCCCACCAAACCCTTTCTTGACCCCACCAAACCCTTTCTTGACCTGGTTTACTACATCTAGTGGACGCGACGTGCACTCGAGAGTGACACTGATCTTTCTTTCCTATGCGAAATAAAATTTTTAAATATTTACTACAAAATTCGTTTGTCTATTTAAGGTCCTCTGCATACAAAAAGTACCGTAACATATAATTAGTAGCTAGAAGCGAAGGTGGATTATCAGTATACATAGCTTACTTGATTGGGGTCAAAGTTTATGGGAGGGGAGGGTCAGATTGTGGTTGGTGTTGTAATCATCAGCAACAGTTTTCCAGGCACGTTCGTTTTCGTCCCGGCCCTGATAGGTATTCCCACTCACTCGTTCTTATATTTAAATAACACAGGAGTAACTGGTGGAAGCATTAGTGGTTGTTAAATGAGTTTATGCCAAGAGCATGTTAAGCAAATATATTGATACCAAACATGCTTGTATCTATTAAAAAAATTATATTAAGGAACAAACAACCCTTGGTACCGATAATTTATTAAAGGTAGATATATAACAGGAGGCGCGGTGGCTGAGCGGTAAAGCGCTTGACTTCCGAACCGGTGTCCAGGTTCGGGATCTTTGGGCGCCTCTGAGTCCACCCAGCTCTAATGGGTACCTGACATTAGTTGGGGAAAAGTAAAGGCGGTTGGTCGTTGTGCTGGCCACATGACACCCTCGTTAACCGTAGGCCACAGAATCGGATGACCTTTACATCATCTGCCCTATAGACCACAAGGTTTGAAAGGGAACTTTACCTTTTTAACTTTTAATCAGACATTCACTCAGGGGCGGAGCTAGGATTTTGCCATCATTTGGGGGCCCGGGAGCTTTATCTCTTTAGGGGCCCCTGGATTTTGACATTCGACATTATGACATTAGTCCTTGTTAATGTGAAGCGATATTAGCCAGTTCGCGAAATGGCTGGCTAGTTCACGAATGGTCGATTTTAGGCATATATAACTGTTCTTGATGACTCTATGATGACCTGCTATCTACTGTGAAAAACGCATGATTAAAATCTATGGCCATATTACAAGATCTTCGGGACTCGCAAGGACCTTCCTCCAGGGATCAGTACCAGGAAAAAGAAGAAGAGGCAGACAGAGAAAGCGGTGGGAGGACAACATAAAAGAATGGACGGGCCTACCATTGAAAGAGGTTCTAAACAGGACAAAGGATAGAGAGGAATGGAAAAAGACGGTCTACAAGTCTTGCTTGGTGCCCCAGTGGTCCACAGACTAAGGTATAGGTAACAGGTTAACAACATCTGCAACACGATAACCAATGCTGTATCCCTGACAGCGTTCACGTAACCAAGCAATGCATCGCCATAGTAGTGAATGTTTTCATTTATGGCGGGAAAAAATATTAAAAGAGCTCTTTGGTGTATCCGGCGTACCAAGTAAAGAAAGTGCTGATAAGCTAGGTTTTTTTTTTTTAACAAATTCCAAGGAACAATTCTTATATAGACTATAATATGTCTTTGTTTTTTCCAGCACTGCGGAATCAATTTTTTTCTAAGCATCAGACATTCACTAAGGGGCGTAGCTAGGATATTGCCATCCTTTGGGGGCCCGGGAGCTAGACCTCTTTAGGGGCCCCTGGATTTTCACATTCGACATCATGACATACTTGTGCATTTTAAAATTATGCCAATTCATCAATTCAATCCGCCGGACATACATTGTGCATTTTAAAAATATGTCAATCCATCAATTCAATCCGTCATAGCTTGTGGCTTAACTCTCATGCGTAGCAGTGTAGCAGTAAGATGACGTGTTTTGTTCACATGCGATGTTTCCTGTAGATGTGTTAAAAAAGTTAATGTACTCAACTCTCAACCATGGCGCCACTGGGTAGTGGCCAGTTCCTAGTTTATAGCCACATACCAAAATATAGGTCAGTGTTCCTAGCACATAAAAATTATATAGCCTACCCAGTACTAAAACGGATAAAAGCCATTCATTTAATCTAATACTCTAGCTTGGCAAGGATTGTAACTCTGTAAGTACTTTAATATGAATGTAGATCGCAATCACTTAAGTATGTCTAGATATCCTGACTAAAAATAGGCATTTAAAATTTGGTCCTGGGAACATTGCTTTTTATTGAGCAAAATTTGTTTTAACGCAGATCTATCAGTGTCGCGTCCACGTGTAGCTGTAAAGCATACCATATAATAATAGTAATAATAATAATCCTTAGAGGATTCTCGTTGCCAGTCAGAGTGTGGTACCTAACACATGACCAGAAAATTACTCAGTGGACACTGACAAAGGAACTACAATGAATTGTGTTTCTCTCTAGCAAAACTCGACCCTGTCAGTGCCAGAGAAGGAATACTCGTTCGTCTCTAACGTAATAATAATAAAAATAAATACCACTATAATATAAGTTCCACTATACCACTATAATATAAGTTCC
>JADKLZ010000130.1:35217375-35233695 GCA_021533235.1 Biomphalaria straminea | reverse complement strand
GGGCTCTGGCCTGCTTCAACACATCCGTCCATCCATCCATCCCAGTGTCGCTACAGCCCATGGAGGGCTCTGGCCTGCTTCAACACATCCGTCCATCCATCCATCCCTGTGTCGCTACAGCCCATGGAGGGCTCTGGCCTGCTTCAACACATCCGTCCATCCATCCATTCCAGTGGCGCTACAGCCCATGGAGGGCTCTGCCCTGCTTCAACACATCCTTCCATTCAGATCTCTCCTGGGCCTTTTTGTCTCCACGCCCTAACCCCAAGCTGTTGCAGATCTGCCTCCACATCATCAATCCATCGCATTCGGGGTCTGCCTTTGGGTCACTTACCTTTTGGTTTTTGCCTGTAAACAATTTTCGCCCCTCTGTTATCTGACATTCTTTCAAGGTGACTTGCCTAACGTAGTCTGTTCTTTTTTTATTTCGGTCACTATTGGTGGGTCCTCATACAGTTGATAAATCTCATGGTTAGTGCGTGTCCTCCACCCTGTTTCATCCTGTATAGCACCATAGATGTTTAAAATTAATCAATATTTATTAATAAATATACCCATTAATGAGAGAGGCTCTGTGCGGCTTATGTCTCAGATTTACTTTCTACTGTTCACAGTGTCTCGTACAATGTGAGGACCAGGCGTTCTTTTATTATCATCTTATTGTGTTTTTTTAGTACATCCGCCTGTAGAACAATCTACTACTACTGTTTAGCAGTGCAACTATTTTCACAGTTATTTAGAGGCACGATGACTAAGCGGTAAAGCGCTTAGCTTCCGAACTGGAGGTACCAGGTTTGAATCCTGGTGAAGACTGGGATTTTTAATTTAGGAATCCTTTGGTGCTTCTGAGTCCAACCAATCCTAATGGGTACATGCCATTAGTTGGGGGAAAAGCAAAGGAAGTTGGTCGTTGTGTTGGCCACTTACACTATTGTTAACCATGGGTCACAGAAACAGATGACCTTTACATCATATGTTCTCCTCAACCCTTTTAGTGCCGCGACCCCTAATACGATATCCCACAAGCGATCGACCCCCAAACGTAATTTTTGTTTTCGTTCATAGGTCTAGGTAAATGTAAATTTGCTAATGTTATCAAATCGATATCGTAATGTTTATATGTGATATATGGCGTATGTATTTTCATCGAGGCATAATGCATTTGATCCTTGCATGGAAACATTTATTTATTCAAGGTGTCAAACATGTTTACCAGGTCGGCTTTTTTTTCTGTATTTTTTGCTTTCTGATAAAAAAAAAACAAACAAAAACAAGAACAAACTTTTTTACGAAGAATTAAAAAAAAAAATAATTTTTAGAACTTTCTCGACAACCTTGTCACATCCTTATGAAATAGAAGAACACGTTGAACGCATCAAACTCCTAACCCTTACCCAACAATTAACACTTTTTAACAATGGTGCACAGATAACTTTCTAAAGAAATGATAATAGATTTTAGGAAACATAAAGGCCATCTAGCAGAAGTTCAGATAATCAAGCAAATCGTATAACAAGTGCAAGAATGTAACTACCTAGGTACAATAACCAACAACAAACTGAAATGGAGGGAACACTGTCAAAACCTTTACACAAAATTCACCAACTACTTTTCTGTCTTAGAAAGCTAAGGAAATTTAACATCGACAAAATCATAATTAAACTTTTTTTCTACAGCAACCATCACCTGCTGGTATAGTAATACTTTATTGGCAGAAAGACTTAGACTAAATAGACTAATTCAAAAAGCATCATATATCACTCGAACACAGCTACCATCTCTTGAAGAACTTTTTCATGAAAGATGCTTTTCCAAAACACTCATGATTCTTAAAGACAACCTGCACCCATTAAACCACTGTTACATAAGATCTGAAAGAAGTGGTCGTCTCCTTTCCATTAGGACTAAAACAGAAAGATTTAAAAACTCCTTAATCCCACTTTCGGTCAGTGTTACAAGATCATTCATACAAGTCTAATTCATAAAGCGTTGGCTGTGTGTGTATGTGTTTCGTGTGTGAATGTTGTTCGTATTAGCATCTATTCTATATTGTTATTGTACAGTAGCTACGCTGAGGTTGTCAATTGTAGTCAAACTGAATTTCCATTTGATTGGATCAATAAAAAAATATCTTATCTTATCATTACAATGAAGTAACTATCAATGAAAAATGTATGTTTGTAAAATGTTTTACATGTTTCGGAAATCCTTCAGAGTTGAAGATAGTTATTTCCTAGTCCAAACCTCCCGCAGGACGACGGGGGATGGGAGCGGGCAGGGTTTGAACCCGGGACCATCGGTAAATCGATACGACAGTCCAGCGTGCAAACCTCTCGACCAGGCAGCCATCAAACAATGATGTTACACTCGCTAACTCAAAGTGCAATCAGTATCCATTAACAAAACATCCGTCTTCCTATATATGTCACCAGCATTTTTAATTTATTAATTTATGTTTGATGGTAGTTACATACTTTTTAAATAATAACAACCAGAGTAATGTCCCTTTGTTTTGTTATCAGATATGAAAATGTATACCAACTATGGTACAGTTATGTTTGTTAGAAATGACCAGAAGAAAAAACAAGATTACAAAGAGAGTTTGTGTGATACACAAACTCAGAGGCGGCCCGTCGGAGTCGGATCCCTGTCAGATCCGCTTTGATCTCTCAACGGGGGCCGCCTCTGAGTTTGTGTATCACACAAGCTCTCTTTGTCGCTGCTAAAAGTTCATTTAAAAAAATTATATCAAAGATAAACAACAGATCTTATTTAGTGCCCCAGCGGTCAAAATATACATCTTCCGTGCTTTGATCTCTCAACGTTAGCCTTGTAAAGCCGATGTTCAAGGCAACTGCCACACCTCTTTTATGAGTTGATTACTTTACGAGTAAATACTGGTATGTTACTCGTATGTTGGAACAAAAAAAAAAGTGAAAACCCATGCAGTATATTACATTATTAATTGTCTTAAAGTAGGTTTCATTTATATTGCATACTAATTAGGCTTTTTCTCTTTAAATACTGTTTGCATAAAATATTTTTAAAAATTAGATTTTGAGCTTTTAGAAAAAAAAAAAGTAGCCGTTGCATCAGAACTTTGAATGCTCTATATTATCGTGATGTCAGATTTTGATTTTCTCTTCTACTTTCTGAGCACTAAACGGGACGGACGGACGGACAGACAGACAGACAGACAGACAGACAGACGGACAGACAGGCCACACAAAACTAATAGCGTCTTTTCCCCTTTCGGGGGCCGCTAAAAATACGATGATGCATACACAAAAATCCCCAAATTTCCGATGGTCTTAGGCGACCCCTGACAAATAGTCGCGATACATAGGTTGAGAACCCTGTCATATGGCCTTTAAATTGCAAATGCTGAAAGGAAAACATTTTACTTTTTTTATTGTTCTTATTTCTTATCTTATACAATACAGACGTTACTTCAAAAAAGAAGATGTTCATCATGTTTCATGATTGCAAAATTATTAAAAATAAATTTTGATGTATGGCCAAAATATTTAAATCCATTAAAAAAACACCTTAAATTTTACATAGTTGTTTGTTTCTTAAGCCAAATTCCTTTTTTTTTTTTTTAAATTTTAATATTTGTTATTCCATCATTTTTTTGAAAATCAAAGAGTACATCTATTTTTGTTGTCACTATTTTAAATTCTTTGCCTTAAGAATTTAACATATTTTATGACTATTATTTGTATTTTCAAACCAAAAAAGCATGCACATCAAAATACTTTGGTAAAGACTGTGCTCAGAAATGTGATGAGAAATGCCTTAATCAACTTTGCAATAATGTTAATGGCCATTGTCTGCGGTGTATTCCTGGAAGAACTGGTTCTTTTTGTGATAAAAGTAAGTTTTGATTTATATTTAGCATTGTATGTTTAATAAACACATTTTAAAGCATAATGATCTAAGTAAATTTGTTTGTTGTTGTTGTTTTGATGCCACTGCAATTAATATTAGATCTATATTACAGTTCAATATTATATATTTAGCATAATGGGTATATGACCCTTGGGCTGAATATTTGTAATACCTTGTTTGATGCTATGCCAATTTTTATTTGTAAAAATGTATACATCAAACTATTCACTGCAGTGAATACTATTAAGACCGATTCATATTTGTAAAAATGCATAGTAACAAAGTATCACTGCAGTGAATACTATTAAGACAATCTACTATTACAAACTGTCTCCTTTAGAGACTTTTCACTACAATGAGATGCCCTTGCACCTTAGTGAATTGATTACTACACCATATGTCCCCCAGAGAGCCCTGCACTCAATGGACTCAACGCTGTAAGTGGTGCCACGTTTCTCCCTCAAAAGCTGGGGTCTGCGGGCTTTTTCAGTGCATGGACTAAAGGTCTGGAACTCACTCCCCATAGACCTTAGACAGACAACATGCTACACCATTTTTAAGAAGAACATTAAGACCTATCTGTTTAAAGCTTTTTTTAGATTAGTATTATTATTATTGTCCACTTAAGTAAACATTACACTATATACCTACTCTCTGCATCAGCCTGTCCAGTGTTTACTTTTGGTGACGCCTGCTCCCAAAACTGTAGTAAAAACTGTGCTGGTACAGGTCAGTGTGATCCTATAACAGGGGCATGTACAAGCGGATGTAAGCCTGGATACATTGGGGATCGCTGCATAGACAGTAAGTCAGTGGATATATTAATTTTCTTTTTTACAAATTGTTTATCAACTCACTCTGTCTGACTGGTAAGAAATATGCACATGTTATTTCTTTCACACCCATTCTCTGATCATGCTAAAACTTTGCACCATTATTCATTGGCATAAGCAAGACATGAATCATTTGACAATAAAAAGTAACCATTAGTCAATTATTTACTGGTAATTAATTATTTAGTTTGATACCAACAAGCTTATCTTTCAGGATTCACTTATATGGCTAAATTTGTTGAGTTTAGTCCACTTTAATAATTGTTAAAGCTATTTTTCCCTCCTATCAAGTTGATTATATATATAATCTACAGATTTTTTTCTCTCTTAAAACTTTAGTTTTAAAAAATAATTTTTAAACATTAAATTACATTCAATTACATAAATGGAACACAAAAGTGAAGATGTATTTAAAAAAAAAAAGTATCTTTTATTTTTTTGAAAATGTCATTCTTATTACAATTTAAATCATGAGAGAAGAACTTAACATATTTCCATTCATACTGCACTTACGTTTGTTTTCTTCTTTTGTGAAGACTATTCTAGCTTCAAAATAAATGCACTTATAATATTGATTAATTTATAGTCTATATTTGTGGAAAATACAATTAATAGAAAGGGTAGTTGTAAATTGAGTCTCATATTTTCTTATACCTGATATGCATATTTGTTTTACAAAGTATTATAAATACCTATAAAATATTATAATATTATATGTATAATAAAATATTTTTTTGTTTTAAATTTTGACCTTTGAAACTATGGTAAAGATTATCTTTAAATAGAATCTAGCAACGTTGAACACAAGTTGTCATTCTGAGTCTATATTTTTTTGTTATTTCTAAATTTCTTTTGTGTAGCTTGTCGTTCTTGCCCATAGTATGCTCACTGTGCTCAGGTCCAATATCACTGGGAAAGGAACTCTAGACAAATCTTAATTAAAAATTTTGGTCCACATCAGGAATACAACTTGTGTCATTAATAGCTAACCTCTATTCTGACAAGACAAATGCTCTTCCTTCACTAGTACCATTAGAGCAGGAAAACCAGTGACTTGGCAGAATTTAAGTTATGCCTGGCACATGAAATGTTTTTTTTTTTTTTTATTTTTTTTTTATAAGATAAAGTAAGATCAAATCTAGGTGTAGCAAATCTCAATAATGTGTTTGTTAATGGTTTCTACAGTCTAGATTAAATGTTTAATCATGTTGTTTTTACTTGTCTTCTCTATATATACCAGCTGTTTATTGGTTGAGACCTTGTATTTTTTGTTATTTCAAGGGAGACTATTTCTTCTTATTCTATATAGAGTGTGATAATAACACTTTTGGAAGTGACTGCTCCATGAGTTGTAGCCCTTATTGTAAACTTGATGAGAATATGCCAGATGAACTATGCCATCACTACAACGGTCACTGTGTACATGGCTGTCAGCCTGGGTATGATGGGTGGCAGTGCCAAGAAGGTCTGTTGTGTCTTATAGTTAATATCTCACTGTGTTATTTCCCTTTTTTGCATTACATCATAGTTAAATTATCTTGAACATTTTAATTTTATTGAGACTAATTTTTTTTTTTTTTTGATGTGGTAATGTTAACATGAGGACATGTAGCAACTTCAAATTAAAACTTTTTATAACATTTTACTTTCTTTGCGTTTTTTAATCCATAATTAGTTCAGAGACACCATCCTGGAACATGTTTAATTGAACAACATAAACTGTGCAAATGTTAAAGTAAAATAGTAAAGTTTCCCTTTCAGACCTTGCAATCTATGGGACAGATGATATTAAGGTCATCTGTTTCTATGGGCAACGGTTAACAAGCAGAGTGCCATGTGGCCAGTTCAATAACCAACCACCTTTACTTATCCCAACTAAAGTCAGGTACCCATTAGAATATTTTTAAAAGGCCTGCCCATTCATGTAATCAAACTGATAACATTAAGTCCTTTACACTCAATTATCCACAGAGACTCTTTCTTTACTTTAACATTTGAATATATTGTTACGTTTCTCTCTTTCCTATCTCAGGCTTTCCGTAAACACTGCTAAACACACAACACATCAACACATTAAAGAACCTGACAACAAGAGCTCCAAATTTAATATGGTTCTTTAATACTGGTCAAATAAAACAGCCAATATGACACAATTGGCAACACAATAAACTACTACAAATTCTAAACTGTACATCACTGTATTAAACTCTATAAACTCTACTGTCTCTTCCCAGACATGTATGTTTCACTCGAGGATTCAACCAGGCCCGACTTCATAGCCAGACTCACAGACCTGGTCTCCTCCGTGTCCTATCTTGAACTCCTCTGCCTACACACTCTGTCTCTGGTCTGCAGTACACACTGGCTTATGATCAGATGACCATAACAGTGGTCACATTTGCGTGCAAAGTTCATGTCAGTCCTGTTTTTTCCACTTCGATATAGCACGCTGAACTGTTCTACTGGCCTGCGTCACATGTCAGCTGATCACACAGTTAACCCTTTTGCGTCGCCAATAGGGAAATACAGTTGTAGCAATATTTTATATTTGGTGAAAGTGTCAGTAAAAATGCATGAAATATGTTTTTTTAAAGTCTAAATGATGTTCAATAAGTTCCATTGTTTATTATTTCTACAGAATGTGCCCCCACATATTTTGGGGATGGCTGTAAAAACAAATGTAACCCAAACTGTTTGGACCAGCTTTGTGACCACATTAGTGGACAGTGTCTGATGTGTCCAGCTGGGAAATCTGGACTCTTTTGTGAAAGTGGAGGTAACACTTTGATCTAAGTGTTCCATAAGTGAAATTGTATTTGTTTACTTTTTATGAATTTAAAAACTTGTACTAATTGACTTATAAAGTGTGTAAAGCTTTGGTAGTTGCTATCTCAGTCTTGTCTTAAGTAGGTCACAACTGGAGCTGCAGGAAATACTGCACTCCTCATTAATCTTTGTACTTAAAGACAAGCCTTATTATTATTATATATTTATATTTGTATTTTTCATGTTCATACTGTGTGTAGTATTTTAATAATAAACAAATTTTGAACTATGAAAGCAGTAGTTTCATAGAGTAGCTCTTTTTTAAAAGTGATCAGGATTAAGACATATGTATTTTTTCATATTATCATTGAAATGTTGTTGGGTAATCTATTGCTGTATTCACCAGTCATTTTTGGGGGAATTGAGATGGAATCATACTAAGTAAAGTAAAGTTTCCCTTTCAGACTTTGCAATCTATGGGGAAAATGATGTAATGGTCATCAGTCTCTGTGGCCCAGGGTTAACTGGGGTGTCATGTGGCCAGCACAATGACCAACTGACTTTACTTTTACTTTTAATATCAGGTAACATTAGAGCTGGGTGGACTCAGAGGGTGCCCAAAGTTCACAAAATTGATTATCCCAGTCTTCAAAGAAAATTTGAACTCAGGACACCTTGTTAGGAATCTAAGCAGTTTATCTCTCAGCTATCATGCCTCCTACTGATGCTTAAAAAAAATATGTTTATGCAGTTTACTTTTATATTCTGGACAAAGTAACCAACAAGCAAAATAAAATGTGCTAATGATAAGAGGTTTGCATCATGCCAAGTGGAACATTATTATTTCTAATTGGGTAAAAGCAAAAGTATTGGCATTTAGGGAAATTATTTTAAAGAATTATCATAAAGCATAGGCAAGTAATGAACAGATATTGTTCTTGTGATTGATACATGACTAAGGCTAAATGAGATAAGATAAACTTTAGTTTAGTACAAGGCAGTCAGGAATACTCCTCCAGCTGTGCTTTGGCTTAGAGGAAAGAATGCTTGATTAGAAATTAAATCTTGGTCTTTATTCTTATTAAAGATACATGACTCAAAAGCCTAAAAATTTAGCATTGAAGTCAAAACAACACACTTTTTTCAGAGTGCCATGCTCCCTTTTACGGCAATAATTGTCGAGATCAGTGTAGCACCAATTGTGCTCTTCGAGCTTGCAATAGTACAACAGGTATATGCCTGGACTGTCCACCTGGGAAAGTAGGTGACATGTGTCAGACAGGTAAGATAATTTGCATAAAACAAAACCAAAGTTCAAAATAAAATGAACTTTTTATGACAATCAAATCAAGTGTATAAAAATATTAATATGTTAGAATTTACCATGACAAAGATAAATAGATAAAGAAAGTGAGTCGGGAAGAAATGTCCCCCTACTAGAACTTATGGGACTACTTCATAACATCAAGAAATGCTATATTTAAATTGAGGGTTTAGATTCACTTGAGTATATTCACTCTAACTCAACTTCTATCTTATCTTCTTATAGGCCTATGATACAGATGTTACTTCAAAAAAGAAGATGATAGGATATTAAATTTATAGGTCTTATATTCTTTGACATATACTAGTTTGATATAGGATTGAAACTCACAGAAGTACAGTATAGAATATAGGTGAATCCCTTATTTTGATAGTATTACACAATTAATAACACAATAAAGTCTGTCAAAGATCTTTTATAAAAGGTATGGGAAGGTCAATCATGTTTACCTTTAAAAGTGGCCCATTCAGTATTCCCACCAGCCCAATTAAGGCACAGGCCTACCAAACATTTGCCATAATTCCCATATAGCCAGTGCACCCCTGAATCTGATAGTATCCTTGTGTTGAGCAAATGGTATTTTTTGTACCATGACAGATTGTGAGCCTACTTATTATGGTCCAGACTGTTCACTTAGATGCAATAAGGGATGTCTGAATCAGCTATGCAATGGAACCACTGGCTTCTGTTTCAAATGTCCTACTTATATGACTGGGGACCACTGTGAACTGAATGCAACAGGTCAGAGTTTGTCTTTTTTGAATATATGTATTGAATAGTTGAATGGAATGAGTTGACTTGATAGAAGTTTAAATATTTAAATAGTTGAAAATAGTTCTGATATAATCAAGGCACCTGATTTTCAGCACCTCAAATAAATAATTGTAGTTCATATTTACTTATAAAATTATATTTCATTAGACTGAAATATGCTAATTAAGAATGAGCTTTTAACAAGGTGACTGGTTGAAATTACATTGGATTATTAATATGGATTCAGTGCTAGCTTGTGGCCACTGGCATTGTTCACATTTGTGATCTTTCTTATATTGACTACAGTTGTAAACAGAATATAGCAGTTTGACAGACTTGTACACCAGAGGTTTGTTCAGTTTTAAGTTGCTGTCATATCTGAACAAAATAAACTAAATTTATATAACTAATTTTAAAACTCATTATCATTGACCTCCTTCAATCGTAGAAAGACTATGGTTCATCTTGCACACTTCCTCGCGGGCCCATGGAATGTGCAAACTCTACAAACGGGACTTAATGAAAACTTGCCGGACATAGAAGATGCCAGAAATTCCGCAATAATAAACAATGAACTGACAAGGCTCAAAGTAGACATTGCTGCTCTCCAGGGAACTCGTTTGGCTGACTCTGGGTCAATCAAAAAAAATTAAAACTAATTATTAGTTAAAAGTAAGAAGTTTGTGTAGAAACAGCTTGAGCTTCAAAGATTGAAGTAAAAACCTGATAGTCATTTAATTTTAATATTTTATTGCACTTTACCTATTCAGCTGTGTATATTGAGCTATTTCTCTATTGTCAGTTGTCCCTGATGAGGTAAATGTTACTAACTGTCAGAATTTTAGTGAACCAGAAAAACTGGCCATGAAAGGTAAAAATAAAATTTTACAAATTTGGATTTGAGCTAGGAGCATGTCATATTTTAAATATTCTGAAATATGATAAAAAAATTCAGTGAAACATTTTGCATAATAGTTGTCTTAAAAGTGTAATTTTATTTTCAGCTGAACATTCCTATAAGAGTATAGTACCAATACTTTTTGGTGTTTTTGTTGGAGGCTTCCTGGCTGGTGCTGCTGTCATTGTGTTCATAATTTTCTGGAGGTAAAACTGTTGTGTTGTAACTTTTTGTTTTATAAGTTTCAGACATTTCTTCAGAAATGTATACTACAATATTCCTAGTGCTATCAGAGCATGAAATGGTTTGCCTGTGTCAGCCAGGAAAACCAATAACTTGGCAGAATTTAAGTCATTGGTTAACTCTTTCTCTCTTTAATTGACGATGCCATCGTTGATTTGGCCTCATCAAATTAATTTATTTTGTTTGTAAACACTAATCTGTGTTGCATTCCTTTTCAATTATATAACAATTAAAAAATATTTTCTAATAAAAAGGTTCTTGAAGTTTAATAATAACTGGAAAGTGAACTACAAATGAAATGAATAATTGTGTCTGATCATGGCAAATAATTATGGAGACAAGGAGTTAACATGCATGACTAGATTAACCTAGGAACATGTGTAGGACATTATTATCTTTTTTTTAAGATAGGTCTGTATTTTTAAAGATAAGACCTCAAGCAGAATGGCAGGGCATTGCAGTGGTCAGGGTTTGAACCCAGGGCCTTTGTAATGAGAGTTTGGAGCGTATACCATGTGATAAGTCATCCAGTTTGGCATAAGATTAATTATAATGATTAAAAGGATAATTTTGATTATACTTCACTATTTATTGAGACCTTAGTTATTAACTCTTTCTATCCATAATTATTTACCTTATTCTAGTGAAATCAACGTTGGTATCGTCAGTTAGGAGAGAAAGAGTTAATTTGTAACTGCAAATTTAATATTTTTCAAATGTCTTAATTTGTTTATTTTATAATATATTTGTCCCACCTACCTAACAGTAAAATTAACAATGTAAGCATAAACCACCAGGTTTAAAAAAGCACCAATGCTAAATCATAATGGTTTGTTTTTTTTACTTTACATTGCAAAGACACATTTTCTTGTCTTAAACAAAATTGCTTAGCTACATGTTGTCCCATTTGAAATTCTATTTTGAAGGAATCTCTGTGTTTTATGAGCTTATAAGAGACATAGAAATATAGTCATAAATATCCAGTTTACAGACTTGTTAGATACATTCAATACAAACTGATTAAACAAAAATTTATTAAAAAAAAAATATCTTAAGACTATCTGTTGACTAGATTAAGGTTAAGCTTATCTGTGTGGAACTTGACTATCTGTTGACAAGATTAAGTTTAATGCATTTCATGCATGTTTCCATGCATTTGTTAGGCCTAAAGGCAGCAAGGAAAACCTTCTCCCAGATACCCCCTACCTCTCACTAGTCCACAAATAAGATTAGACCAAAGAGCTCTGAGCATGCTATAAGCATGAAAGTAGCGCTATATAAAAGTTAATAATTTAGGCGCAACTTGAAATTCCCCCATCCCCTTTTTCCCCCAGTAAAAAAATAATTAAAAGGACTTAAAAGTTTTAAAGTTTGTTTCAATGAAGATTGTTATATACTAAACCTTTTTCATTTCCTAGGTATCATCATATAGGTAGCAAATATTTGCTGTGCGTTGATACATCCAAGTCTAGTGACACTAGTGATCGAGATGTCTTTACATTTGAAAAGACAAATGACGAAAGCTGAAAAGAATTTTTTTTTATGAACATTCCTCTAAGAAAGACCCAAATAAGTGTATCACTAATGCTCTGTTAGATGAATATTTTAAACTGTATTGTGCAATCAATCATCTATTTGTGTAAATATGATGTTCTTATTAATGCATTTTAATGTAAAATTATGTTGTTCGTTATAGTTAACCAGTGGCATTGATATTATTACCTTTTGGTTTAAGATATTGATTGGTATTTTTATGATGTTATAATTTACAAATATATTTTGCAACACAAAGGCAATAACCCTGTCTTATGTGAGCAATTTAAACTTCTCTTTTATATTTTAATTATAGACTGCACTACTTCACAAATCCAGTTACTGAATTTTTTTTAAATTCTTCACATTGTCTGTGTATTTTTTTTATTTTGATTAAACATTGGTATAGTTATGCCCCCTTTCTTTTTCTTGCTTACTCTGCAGGCGCTATCCTTCTCTTATATTATAATGAACATTCTAACATTGTTTGTAAAATGTTTTACATGTTTTGAATGTTCCTTCAGAGTTGAAAATAATTTACTTCCTAGTCCAAACCTCCTGCAGGATGGCAGCAGGCAGAGTATGAACATGGGACCACTGAGAAGTCTGAACAACAGTCCAGGTCACATTCCACATGACCAGGAAGCCATCCTTAGTCCCATATGTTATTCTGTGCTCTTCACAGCAAGCATTGGTCAAACGTTAAAGTTAAAGCTTTGTTGTCCTGTTCATGTTTGTTTATACTCTTAATCTTGTTGTTATGTACCTTATGCTTTGGTTACATTTCAATTTTTTTTAAAGTGTTAGTCTTGTATTTAAACTATTCATTCCTGCATCTCTCATCCATACATTGTACATTTCTTTAAAAGCTGAACATTTTATTGTAATACATTAAAATTTATTGCCACTATTACATAGTTTTGGAGTTTAATACTTTTAGATTTTATTAATTTTACCGGTTGTCATTGCCGGAAGTGGTAATGGATGTAAGCACTCCACTACCTATAAAATGCTTCCTAATGGCATGCGTCTCAAATAGCCTCTGACAACCAGTCCAACTCCCGGCCTTCACGTGTGGCTCAGATATTGAGTCCGGCGGAACTGTTCTTACTAACAGGAGAAGGGGCACAGGCGAGTAACTGGCGCCTTAACCAGTAAGCTTCGGGCAGGAGGGGCTCGTTAGCCATGGCTGGCTACCCACCTAGGAGAAGGAAAACTCTGAATTCAAACCTCTGCTGCCTTGCAGTTATACCCAATCAAGGGAAAGGCTTCGGGAGTCAACCCTGAGGAAAAATCAGGAGCTGGCGACCCTAAGGCAGTTTGCAGCACCCAGTGCTACACTCTGGCAGAACCTGCGACGCTGCTGACCCCAAACTGTATCGGCACTGCCGTTCCTTTGGATACATCAGCTGCGTGGAGAGGGGGGAACTGATGTGTGGGCGACATCGTTCCGACCACAGCTTATGCCCAGGCATTCATCTCATGGAAATGAGATGATCCATAGTCGCTTCGCGACTGATGGTGGCCATGAAAAAAAAAAAAAAAAATATCACGTTTTTCCAAAAGTAAATAAAAAAAAAACTTGTGGGTTTTAAGGTAGTTAAATATTCAGTAGTATATACCTATAAACAATTTTTTTAAAAAGATTTCAATATCTTATTTAAATTATAGTAGCTACAGGCAATATAAAAAAATACTTTCCATTCAACTCATCAAGGATTTGTATCCAGCCATCATTTTAAAGAGTTGGACCGCTAGTGATAGTAATTTCACACTTTAACTCTTCAATTTAAACTCAAACAAAGGAAGGAATGAGTTTGAGAAAAATATGAGAAACAGAAGATATTCAAGGACAGTGTTTTGACATTTTTGTCTAGCAATAATTATCCAGAGTCAAATCATTACATTAGAAGAAATATTTTTTTCTACAATAAAAAGATGAAAACAAGAATTTTTGTTAAAAAAAATTTTTTTCTATACATGTGCATTAATCAGAGTGCATACATTTATCTCCCTTTACAAGACAACTCTGTATAGAGGTAATTTTTACTATTTACAAATGTCTTAAGTAGGTGAATAAATCAAACAGGTCAAATATGTTTATATTGATTCGTATCTATCAGCTTACTAGGTGAGATTTGATCCTCTAATTTTCATTAACACTGTCTTGCATTCAATTATAAATATATACCCACAAAAGAATAACCGTGCGTTCGCAGATAAAATATTCTAAGCAAAATTAATATTGCATTCTATATACAAAATAAAGACTTGTGCACAAATATTAATTTCCCATTTCTTAACACAATATATTGCAATAAATATTTAAGAACAATTGTTAAAATAGAAAACATAATTTTTAAACACAATTGTTTTAAAATTTAATAAGATGTCTATAAGCCTATTATTAGTACTTTTACTATGCCTATAGTATCATGGTGGTCATAGCAGCTCCTTCAGTATACAAAAACATATATAAAACATCGATTATCTTCCCTTCATCTTAAGTTAATTTCGTTGTACCAGATAGGCTTATATATTTCAACTAATCAACGCTCTTGTCCCAAACCTTTCTCCCAAAACAAAGAAGATCTATGTTTTATTATTTTTAAGAGCTTATGTTGATTTAAGACTGGATTACATATTCCTCCACGTGAACCACTCAGGAGCATGGTCTTCGAAGTTGGCAGGCTCGTTGACGCCGCAGACAAGCACCGTGGCTGGGAACGATCTTGGCCTGTCTGCATCCACTATCGGCTTGGCTTGAGTGGACACGTAACGAATAACGTAACCGCACCTGCGGCGGGTGGATCTGTTCGTGCCGCTACCGTGGACAAGGAGGCCGTGGTGGAGGGACATCTGTCCGGCTTTGAGCGGACAGTGCACTGCTTTGCTGACGTCATACAGATTTTCAGGGATGGACTGGTTGGAAGATAGTAGGTTGCCTTCCTTGGTCTCTGTGATGTGCTTTAAGAGACCGGACTTGTGTGTACCTTATGGAAATAGAAATAGTAGGCCTACATTTTGTTTTAGATCTACAGATATTTTATCTTACAACGTTTGGTAGACCATTAAGTCAAGAATTTTAAATACAATTCAAATATAAATTTTCGTTTTTTTTTTAATTTCATAATGTATATGCTCCAAAGCTGTCACCATTGAAGTTTAAAGCTTGGTGCTGAAGCTAAAGCTGAATATCTTATCTTATATAATACAGACGTTACTTCAAAAAAGAAGATGATTACGTCCTACAAATGAAACGTAGCTCTAGAATTCCATTAATGTTTAGAGGAGAAACGACAATATGGTGAAATTTAGATAAAAGGGAACTGAACCTCCTACTTGGCAGTATCAAGTAGCAGATATAAGGTTACCAAGCTAACAACATACATGACAATCTCAGCCACTTATAATAAGTCATTATTAGAGGTATATGCACCAGCATTCGTTACCCATGATCATGGGAAGCGTGATCGAGAGGCTATGTGCGCTTGAACTTTGCTTGGCTTGGCTACCTAGAAGGGGGCTCGAGGTTCGACACCCGACTCGGGCAGAGCTGTAAGCGCCTAAAAGCAGCACGGAAAACCAACTCCTACATACCCCCTCCCCCCCCCCACTGGTCCACAAATGAGATTGGACTAAAGCGCTCTGAGCATGATATAAGCATGAAAGTAGCGCTATAAAAAGCTATAATAATAATAAAAATGATAAGTCATCAGAGGTATGTGTACCAGCATTCGCTACCAAACATCATATTAAGTCAATAGAGTTATCTGTACCAGCACCCGCTATTAAGTCATTAAATAAATGAAGTATAGTAATAATTGAAATTCAGCATCTAGAGTCAAAGTTACCTGGAATAACCTGCATGCAAGCATTGTCCACATCTGCGTCGTCAATGGCTAGCCACACGCTGACCACATCACCCTCGACACCCCAATACCTATAAACACATAATATCAGCTAAATAGAGACATTTTGCAACGCTGACGTTGATTACAACAAGTGATTTTAGTTCATGTAATTTGAAAAGAAGTCAAAACACCGGCATTCCTTTCCCCTCACCTATCTCTGAGGGA
>JADKLZ010000130.1:35175406-35217365 GCA_021533235.1 Biomphalaria straminea | reverse complement strand
AAGTCAAAACACCGGCATTCCTTTCCCCTCACCTATCTCTGAGGGACGTAGTTGTCTGTTAAACCGTTGGGGCACCACACATGATCTGTTTTGACCGTCTATCAAAACACCAACATTATCGATTTCATAGTACACACAATTTTCTATATAGTAACTTAAGGGAAACTAATGCGTTTATATAAACAATATTACGCTTTGTTTCAACTTAACTCTTTCACTCCTAATCGGCGATACCATCGTTGATTTGACCTCATTAAATGAATGTTAAACTTTTTAAAGTTTACTTTGAATTATATAAAAAAAAAAGCATGTAATTTCCTTTAATTCTATACCAAATACAACATTTTCTGATAACAAACATTGAAGCTGTTGAAGCCCAATCATAACAGGGTAGTGAAATAGTAATGAGCAAAATAAAGAATGAAAACGTAGTAAAATAATTAACGTTTAATCATCTTTTTTAGCGGCCCCCGTAAGGGGAAAAAGCCGCTATTAGGTTTGTGCAAAATGTCCATCTGTCCGTCTGTCCGTCTGTCAGACTCAGAGCGCCAAAACTAGAAGAAATACGAAAAATATTTTTTCACCATTAAATGCGGCTTGAAAAGTTTAGGTGCAATGGCTACTTTTAGTTTTCTAAACGCAAACCGTTTAATTTATAAAATTAATTATGCAAGCGATTTTTTAATAACAAAACACCAATTCTAAAACAATTACGTAAATGTAAGGGAGGAAATGTTACTATAAGAAATGCTCTAGATACATATATCACGCACATTTTTTAAAATGAACTTTTAGCAGCGGCTTTCGTGTACTTGCGTAAAGCCCGGAAATGACATGATTCTAAACTAAATTCTTAAATTTTTAAAAAAAATCAGATTTTTTAAAATAAAATTGTATAATGACCCCATTAAAATGAAACTAACATATTTTTGTGCGTTTTGTCTGTTGGTTGGTCTGTTCGTCACGGTTAGAAAAAAACACTAAAGGCTTTTGAAAATATGATTTAACCTTTACTGTTCTTTCAGAAATATTGCGATAGTTTAAGGATGGGAGCATACAGGAATTGAGCCAGGGACTTAGAAGGAACATCCGAAACATCTTGCGAATAGGCGGATCTGACAGGGATCCGACTCCGACGGGGGCCGCCTCTGAGTTTGTGTAGCACACAAACTCTCTTTGTAATCTTGTTAATGATTTGTCTTTAACTCAAATAACAGAAGGGTTGTCAATTCATTCACAAACAGGTCATCATTCGAATCATAGGTAGGTCTTCACTGGGATCAAATTCCGACATAGCCGCGTATAATACCCAATAATTCTATCATCATCTTTATTATTCTATTATTACTTGAAGATTAAAAGGAAATCTGCTGCCGAAAATAGACGTACACGGCGAAAAGTGAATCTAAATGAACTAACGGCATGCAACGGTTATGTCTGGCCTTTAGGTCACAAAGTATGTAGATCACAGCTATTAAGTTGTAGTCTCGTGAAGTGCAATACACTTTCTTAATCTTCAGACTTGAATACTAAACTTTGTTATTATTATTAGAAGGCATTGTCTTTAAAACACGTTCTTAGAAAACGCCAAGGTTGACAAATTATTTTCAAACTAACACAAAAAGAGGGCGCGGTGGCTGAGCGGTAAAGCGCTTGTCTTCCGTACTGGAGGTCCCGGGTTCGAATCCTGGTAAAGACTGGGATTTTTATTTCGGGATTTTCGGGCGCCCTTGAGTCCACCCAGCTCTAATGGGTACCTGACATTAGTTGGGGAAAAGTAAAGGCGGTTGGTCGTTGTGCTGGCCACATGACACCCTCGTTAACCGTAGGCCACAGAATCAGATGACCTTTACATCATCTGCCCTATAGACCACAAGGTCTGAAAGGGGAACTTTACTTTTTTTTTTTTTAACACAAAAAGGGTCACTACCATTGAAATGTTATATACATTTGTTCTTTGTACCATTGAAATGTTATATACATTTGTTCTTTGTGTGAATTTTATGACGTACCTCACATCTTGGTGCCAGGCAACGAAAGCTTCCTTCTCTTCGTCTTTCCCAACAGGATACTTGCATATGAAGCGCGAGTCCAGCAAAATAAGATTTGGTCCTAGGATAGCCTGGCAGAAATAGAGGATAAAAATAGAAAACTTTTTAGGGGGTCGGGTGGGAGGGTGTTAAATATATCCTATGAATACTACATTCCATCTTCACCTATCCCTTAGTCTGTTGGATCGTTGGAGCACCATGCATGATATTTTGACCGTCAATCTCCATTCTTCTGTTGTTTTTTTTTCCTTGGACAGAATCCCATCTCTTGGTCAGGCCCTTCCATTCTTTTATGTTGTCTTCTCATCTTCTCGAGCAAGCCGAACCACCTAATTGGAGGAACTCGGCTGTGGCCAGGCATTGAGAGGGATGGGTGCCGCCATGCAAATATCAAGCACTCGTTACACCACCACCAGAAATTGAAGTATGGTCTAGCTATGTTTCTAGACCTACCCAATGATTCTGTATTGTCTCATAAATTGTTTTAAGCCTCAGGCTACGGTCAGGTAATGTTTCTTATCCTATGTAAGGATTCAGCACTTCTGTTGTTGACGGTCGTTGACTTGTAGCACCAAACTGCTGGTAAGCAACTAAATTTGTATTAACTTAACATGAATTGATGCTAGCTCTATTTTAAGCAAAGGTTTTTTCTTTTACAATAAAAATCTCTAGATTTATATACTGATGGCCTTTGTAAAGCCCTGTTTATAAAGGCCATCAGTATTGGAGGCGAAAAGCTGACTAGCGTTAGCAGCTTTAAATACCTCGGAGCTATTGTTTCGGATGAGGGAACAAAGCCCGAACTAATGGTCCGAATAGCACAGTCCACAGCGGCCCTTTCTAAACTCAAGTTGATATGGAAAGACAAAGGCTTAGCCCTAGGCACCAAAATCAGACTGATGCGCTCCATGGTCATGGCCACATTTCTATATGCTTGTGAGTCTTGGACGCTGACTGCAGAGCTAGAGAGGAGGATCCTAGCAATGGAAATGAGATGCTACAGAAGGATCCTAGGCATCACATTTAAAGACCGCATCACAAATCAAGAGATTAGAGACAGGGTTACGGCAGCGATCGGACCCCATGATGACCTGCTAAATACTGTGAAGAAACGAAAGCTCAAAATGTATGGCCATGTAACAAGATCTTCGGGACTCGCAAAGACCTTCCTCCAGGGAACAGTACCAGGAAAAAGAAAAAGAGGCAGACAGAGAAAGCGCTGGGAAGACAACATCAAAGAATGGACAGGCCTACCATTGAACGAGGTTTTAATCAGGTCGAAGGATAGAGAGGAATGGAGAAAGATGGTCCACAAGTCTTGCTTGGTGCCCCAATGGTCCACCAGACTAAGGGATAGGTAACAGGTAACAGATTTATATAAAAATACGTGTAAATTTTATTACTAATATATGCACAACACTTTAAATTATTGCTGGATGTTTTGTTTTGTTTTTGAAGTAACGTCTGTATTGTATAAGATAAGATAACAATTGTATTATATTACTGAATATAGGCCTAGAAAGTATGCTTGTAAAAAATTAATCCCATTGAGACTTTAATGGCTTCTAGCATAGTTTAAAGAGAAAGTAAAAAATAGCCAAGCGTCGGCTTACTATGGGATTGTGTCCTAAGACATAAATTAATGAATATGCGAGCACTATGTCGTGGCGCCCTTCACTTACTTTCAATGGTTTTAACATGTTGGGGTGAGAAGTCAAACGTAGAACCCACTCATCGGTCAGGTGTTTGTTGTGGAGGGAGTAGGTAGCGTTCTCTTGGCCTGTTCGCGTGCAATACAAACCAACAAATATTTTAAAGCTGATTTCAGTATGTCGTGATTGGTAATATTAGTATAATATGTTATTTCACCATGAACACTGAGATAAGATAAAGATAAGATTAGTCAATTATTTAGTCCAGCCTAGTTAAGGTTTGGTTTGTGGGCAGCAGGGCGTGTCCGCACGCCGACGGGCCATGCCTGCCTCACATCTTGGAGCCAAACCTCTTCCGAGACCCTTGCAGTTTAGCCTGAGACTTCGCAGCCTCAGTTTCCATCTGTCACCACGAGGAGGTACTGCATAGGACTTGCTGTGGAGAGGCTATGTACTGGCAAGGGAGACTTACGAAGTCGCTCCCCTTTCACAGATGCTAGCCAGCGGTGGCAACAAGCTAGCTACCACACTAGACGCTTCACACAGCCTTTGGACCTCGCGATCTCTAGGGCAGTTGATATAAATGTCATTTGGTTCTGTGGCCCACGGTTAACAAGGGTTTTATGTGGCCAGCACAAAGACCGACTGCTTTTATTTTCCCAAACTAATGTCAGGTACACATAAGAGTTGGCTGAATTAAGAGCATCCTAAATATTTCAAAATTTAAAACTCAATTCTTCGCCGAGATTTGAACCAAGCGATCTACCACTCAACCACCACATTTAGTGTAACCTAGTTCAGGCTGGCTGCACAAGGTAAAAGAATGGACCAGCTTCTCTCTTGTTATCCAGCTAAGTACAGCTGTTGACAGGGAAAAGTGTAGAGATTTGGTTTTGCGAACTGTCACAGCACTCCATCGGCGAAAGTAAAGGGACAGACAAGATAGTGATTCACAATAACAAATAGGAATTTCAGACATTTAATCTATCTTTATTCTCTCTCTCTCTCTCTCTCTCTCTCTTTCTCTCTCTTTCTCTCGCTCTCTCTGTCTTTCTATCTATCGTTTCATGTGTGTGTGTGTGTGGGGGGTGATTTTCATAAATGGATGCTAACTAATGAATAGAAAGCATTCTGATGTATCCGGTATACGAAATTGAGAAAAAAAAAATATTTAAAAGCTATGTAGTAAAAAAAAATATTTGAGATTATTACGATTAAATGCATAATATGAAGAACGCTTCATTGAAGTTCAAAGTTATTAACTATTTATAAAAAAGAAATAGGTTACGTACTTTAGTTCTAAGAAAGTGTAATTCTACATTGAAAAGTGTGTCGAAATAATTTAATACAAACATAGTTCTAATAATTCTACATTATTCGATCTACTTTACCATGGGAAAATTGTGGGAAAAAAAACAATTGGATACTGACCTATGTCTTTTTCCACCTTGTCAAAGTTAGCCCTCATCTCCAAGACCTCCTTCGGGCTCAGTACATCAAGTCCGCTGACGTATCCATTGACGTCAAAGTACTGGGCTAGATTGTCTGTGCTTGTCATATTTGCTGAATCTTTTTTTTTTACTTACTTGCGTCTAGAGCTGTCTGTTTAAAAAAAAACACGAACAAACCAACAAGATTACACTTTAACTTTAAAATGATTCGAAATTTTTACAAGGATTAAATTTAACAACGAAGACGTTGTTTTGAAATGATAATTAAAGTAGGCTAGCTCCAGTATTTCTTACCTTCGTACTCTTTAGTTTATTTAGTTGTTTATGTTATAAATAGTACTACATTCAGTCTATTACCTCATATATAAGGGTTTTTATTTACTTTAAAACTAAAGTGATTCGGGTCCAATATTTATACCTTTTTGCGTACTATGCTTTAGAATAGGAAAAGTACAAACACACACAGTTTGACGAGTTGCCAGAATATATGGTATACTTATCAAATATACAAACATATTTTATAGTTGGGGATTTGTTTCCCCACTTCACGTGATCGAACACGCATTCACGCATTTACATTCATTCTCAAGATTGTATTTTGAAATCTTATTTCGAACAGCCACTGACTCACTACAGTATTTATTTTAGTTCTAAAAATACTCATCGTAACACTTACAGTAAGTTATGTGGGTCACGTGAGATTTAAATAAGGATAAATTGGGGATTTACCCGAAAACCAATACTGTGACAAAAATCCTGATTCTCTTTTTAAGTGTTATTTCCCGGAAACCGTGTCGCGCTCCTACAGCCATTCTTTGTGTAGGTGTGTGGAGTGGCTACACAGACTATAGCTTACATAGACCTACACACATACACACACGATTTTGAGGGACTTTGTAAATAATTATAATTTTAAGCATAGGCCACCAACCAGCTTCCTTCAGGTATCTCGGTTCTGGTCGACTCTCTCCAACTGTCCCCACGCCTTGGCCATCTGCTAGGATCTGCTTCCAAATCTCGATGCCATGTATTTCTGGGCCGTCATCTCTTCTATTTCCATGGGGTACCAGGTGAGGACTTGTTTTGTGATATTGGATACAGCCTTTCGAAGAATGGTCTATCCATTTCCAGCGTCTCTGAAGATATTTTTTCTGAAAGAGCTGCTACTTTGCTCTATGTCACAGTTTCTCATTTAAATAAGATCTCGTCTTGTCGGCGGATGCAGGTATTGATGAATAACTGTTGTTGTTTTTTTCATAGTGGTGACGCTGGTTCTCAAAAATGAGCTTACTTTGCTCCATAAAGTAGAGTTGGCCTCACTATTGTGTTGAAAAGGGTAATCATGAAAATGACATATTTGACTCAATAAAAGGCTCGTATCTTAAATAGCTTGGAGGAATATTAAGTCTAGATAAGGGGTTCTCAACCTGTGACCCGCGCTCCCCTTGAGGATCGATTAACGATTAGCCTAAGACCAACGAAAATATGGATAGCTACTGTCTATTCTTCTATTGCTGTATGTGTGTACGGGCCAATAGATGACTAGACCAATATATCAGATGAGCAGCGCGGTGGTTTCCAAATGAAGGAGCTCTCCATATAGTTTTCTCTCTAGTGGGGTGTTTTGGTGCCAGTGTCTTATACGGGCTTCTTGGTAAAGACAGCAGTTTTAGAGGACGTGATCGGCATTCTCTGGTGTCACTCCACTTGGGCAGATTTCACTGGTACCAATTTTCAATTTCCGGTACATGTGATGTCGCATTCTGCTGTGTCCGGTCTTGTTTCGGAAGATTAGAAGTTGATCTTGTCGGATAGCTTATAGTAAGCATCATCTTTCTTGTGATTTGGACGAGCGCTCTGTCGTCAAGTGAAACATTGCAATCCTTCTTCATCCTCGAAATCGAAGACATTGCCATTGTTATTATAATTAAAAAGGTAGTAAAAATAATGGTCTGTTAAAAGCAAAAATAAAATAAAATAAACCAATTTTTCTCGTTAAACAGGAAAGTGTTGTTCTTCTTGTGTGCCAAACAGAGCCGGAGTTACCACAGTGCAAGACTGCGGAGCCGTACAGGGCCTCGCCATTAAAGATATCATTTTAAACCAAATATTCATATAAACTATACGAAACTAAGGGAAAGAGAAGTTTTACATTTATTAAACGGGCATGGTGACTGAGTAGTCAAGCTCTTGGCTTCCGAAGTGTCGGGTCTTGAGTTCGAATCCCGGAGAAGGCATATTTAGGTCCTACTGAGCCCTGCCAGCTCAAATGGGTACCTAAAGTTCAGTGGGGGAAGTAAAAGCGGTTGATCACTGTGCTGGCCACATGACATCCTCGTCAAACGTCGGCCATAGAAAAACACATCTGCCCCCATAGATACAATGAATGATATGAGGTCTCAGTGGATGAGCGATTAAGCGCTTGGCTTCCGAACCTGGGGACCTGTGTTCAAATCTCGGTGAAGAAGACTGGGATTTTGAATTTCTGAATTTTTAGGGCACCCCTGAGTCCACCCAGCTCTAATGGGCACCTGGCTTTAGTTGGGGAAGTAAAGGCGGTTGGTCGTTGTGCTGGCCACATGACACCCTTCTCTTTTACAGTTCTCCGACAAAAAAAACAACAACAAATGACCTTACATCATCTGCCCTATAAAAAGCAAAGGTCTGAAAGAAGGGAACGTTTTTTTACCAATTCTTTTCTTTTACTAATTAATCTGTTATCTTAATGGATTTCTACTGAAGATTGATAAGTTAGGAGCCTCCACAGAAATCCTGCCGAGGGCCTCCGCTTACTAAAATCTGAGACATATTTTTTCAAAATGCGTGAGATTTATTGTTAATTTTAGCTTAAACAATAGTTGTTTTAAGGGTCGGACCAATTTTTAGATCATTTTTTAACCTTACGGGAAAACCCGGCGGTATAGATTCCAAGAGGATGTTGACATAGACACCACAGAGGATGCTATTCATATCTAATGGACCTCATTCACCAATCGTAAATAAACACATTTAGCTACATCATAATATTGATAAAACAATGAAAAAAAATACCTGTCACGTGACAGCCTTAATGGATAACATAATTTGTATAGAGGATATAGAGAATCACGTGGCTACATGTTGTTTGTTTACGATGGTGAATGAGGTCCATTAAAAGACTAGAATTCAGTGTTTACCAAAGGGAGGTGACCCGAGTCTTAAGTCGGAGTAATAGTCGTGTTATCTTTTTTTATGAATTTCGTAATTTAAATTTTTGCTTTGCTATTTCCTTTTGGAACCACCAAATCCACTTTGCCTGGGGCCTCCCAAATACGTAAGGCCGACCCTGACAGGGCCGGCCTTAAGCATAGGCAAACAAGACAGCCGCATAGGGTTCTCGCACAGGACTCAAAACAATTTATAGAAAAGAATTAATGAAGCTTGTGCCCAATGTTATCGTTGGAAGACGCAAGGATTTAAATATATTGCGCCATTTTATTTTTTCGCTATTTATTTATTTTTATTAGTGGCCATCAAATTCACTTCACCTAGGGCTTCCAGTTATCTAAGGTAGGCCCTGTCGACATGGGCAATGGTTAGAAACGTCAACCAAACATCCCACACACTGGCACACACACTTGAGGAGCGAATATACAAACAAACTAATGTAAGGAAGATTTACTAATATAGATATGAATCATTATATGATAAACAATCAGAAAATGAAATAGAAAAAAAATCAAAGCACAAAATTTAAAAAATAATTACTGACAAAAATTTGACTATATCTAGAGGACAAAAAGGGAATTAAACAATAAAACGACCCTGGCCTAGAATAACATTAAATGTTATTGTAGACATTAAAAAAGTTGATAATGTATAGGCCAACAGAGTATAGTTCCATGGCCTACGTGTACATATTTAAAAAAGCGAAATTATAATGTTACGAATCTAAATGAAGAAACTTAAAAATGCATACAACAAACCTGCTTAGGGGAGCCTCTGGTTATCTCTATATTAGACTTTTCTTTTATTGTAGTGCCTAAACTGTAGGACTTCCACTTTATATTGGCTACATCCACAGCGTTCAAATTTTTAGTCATTGCTTTAAATATAGATTTTGACAAATCCTAAAGTAAATTAAAACTGTCATAAAAGATCCATTGTACTATTGTCTATTATTTCTGTCGCTTCAAACTATGACAGTGACTTAGTCATCGCCCTTCGAATACCAATTATAATCGACCTTTTTTCAATGGACCAGAAACTTATGGAGCACACAAAGCAAGGGGAAACAAAAGGCTGACCTACAAAACTGTCGATTAGCTTTTCCTGAGTCGTTGAACAATGGCTTAGCTTAAAACAACTTTGATACACCATGAACTGGACCTAAAAGCCTTACCACACGCCTTCTTTCAAAACACACACCTAGAGTAAATAGCATAAAATAAAAGAAAATCATAAAAAAAAAGATTGACAGTGACGACGACTCTATTATCTCTATTACCTTCCTTTGACTCTACAATTCTGTATGTGTGTGAACGAGTATGTCCCCCACCCACCTACACACACACCTCAGCCTATTTCCCACACATTAATATTTGGTTTTCTCAATCGTTAGCTTCGACATGGGCTAAAGTTTTTTTTTTTTTTTGGTTTTAAGCTAGACTACGTGTTTTTATTCACGTGAACTTACACTCACACACACACACACAATAAATTGACACACCTATACATGAAGGATCAGACTATAGCCGGTGGGACGGCTACCAAATGGGAGACATCCAATGTGGACGGCTTAGAATCCCATTTCGGCCCAGATTTGATAGAATATATTCTCTTATATAAACGAACAGTTTTTTTTTCTAATTTCAAATTGCTGGAGCCGATATTAATCGTTAGTAGGTTCCAACACTGACCTGTATATTCCTTATGGCGTAAACCAGAACGAAGTCCTCAAACTTCGGGTCATTTGAAAGGTCATCGTCATGGGTCAATCGTGAATATAATGTCTTCTGCTGAAATATTCTGAATGGGTATTGGTCTTCACTAGTATGGGAACCAGTAGAGTAGAACACCCCCCCCCCAAAAAAAAAAGCCCTAAATATTTCCCAAGGCGCAATTGTCCTGACTGAATGTTTTACAACTTCATAAGAAACATAAGTTATTGAGGCATTTGTGTTAAGACCTCCAGGTTGCAACAAGCCTACTATAATTATTAATATCGGTTCAAACAATTTGAAATCTAAAGCAAAAAAAATCTCACCAATTAAAAATTTATTAAAAAGAGTCAGGGAGCTCAGAGACTAGGATCTTATCTTACATATTACAGACGTTAGTTCAAGAAAAACATATGATTATATCCTACGCATTTCATGTAGCAATCTAGTCATGCATTGTAATCAATGACTTATACTCTGCTGAGCCGTTGGTTTTCCTGACTGATTCAGGCAACCCATTCCATTCTCTAGTGGCACTAAGAAGGAAGGAGGACTTGCACGAATTTGTTCTAGCGTAAGGACTAAGAAATGTGCCTCTATCTTTGTGTCTTTCTGAGTGTTTCATAAGGCTTTGTTTTTCTATTTGTAAATTATGGTTTAGCATTACAGCTACTTTACTTTTTATTCTTCTGTCCTGAAGTGTCTCTAACTTTATTGATTTTACTAATGGTGTTACTGTTATCGAATTTCAATAATCATCGTTATAAATCTCACTCCTCTATTTTGTAGGCCTACTTGTTCCAGTTTCTGAATGTTTTCTTCACATGAGGAATCCCTACTGGGTTTGCGTAGTCATGTGAAACTCTGCACTCATTCTTAATCCTCGAAATCGAAGACATATTATTATTATTCAAAGATTCTATGTTGTCTGTGTCCGCGATGCGAAAAACTTCGTCTCTTTTTAAATCAATAATAAGAGTTGCGTCATCGAGCACCTTCAGAGAACACCAAATCTTCTCATTTCTTGAACCCATTTTGAAAGCAGCAATTTTGTGTGTCAACATGGCCACCACTTGTCAATATCGAGTCTCAGACAGTGGTGGATAAAATTGGTTTAAACCACTGTCATCTTAAAATGTGGCACCGACATGTTCACCATAGTATCTGCTTGAAAGTCGACAACAAAAAATAAAAACCTCTCTCATGCTTTGAGCTAGATTTCAGATCAAGGCAACTTTGTTTTCTTTCACATTTTCAGTAGCTCGAGTAGATCTAGATCTTTTTTTTTTTTTTCGTTTTTGTGTTTGGATGCACGGGCTCGCTTTTTGTTAGGACAAACTGAAGCTGCAGATGAACCATTCTGGGACACTGCCCCGCTTATTGCAGACGTGCATCCATGAATTTTAATCGCAGCTGTATAAGATTAAAATCACATCCGATTGACATGAGTAAGTAAAAACCCAATTCAAGAATCAGAATCTACACGCTAAACTGTAGTATAGTAGGCCTACATAGATTCATAGACTATGATGTCATTATTAGATCTAGAGTCTAGGTATAGATCTAGGTCTTATCTTAACTCTGTGGGAAAATATTATTTATATAAAAATGATTAGGCCTACTATCCGCAGTGGCGTAGCTAGTGTGGGGGGAGGAGGGGGAAGAATTTGAAAATAATCCCCCCCCGGGCCCCCACTTGAGGGAGGTCCCCAAATGAGTGTTTTTTTTACATTAAAAATTAAATATTACGCAAAATGCAGGGGCCCCCAAAGAGGTAAAGCCTATTTAAATATGCCTTTTACCGTGCTTTCACTCACAATCAAACACATTTTAAGCTACATGTAGGCCCTATAGGTCCACACCAAATAGGCCTACTTAATTCTCGTTATGACTGATAGTAACAGTTAAGTCTACGTTACGCTCCATTCTCATCAAGCGTTTTAAAAAAAAACGTAATGAGGTCAAACATTTATTAAAAGGTCAGACCATGCAATCTATAGGGCCAATAATATAAAGACCATCTTTTTTTCTGTGGCCTACTGTCAACGAGGGTGTCATGTTGCCAGCACAACAACCACAGGGGGCGCGGTGCCTGAGTGGTTAAGCGCTTAGCTTCAGAATCTGGGGTCCTGGGTTCGAATCTCGGCGAATACTGGGATTTTGAAATTTGGAATTTTAGGGTGCTCCTGAGCACCCAACTCTAATGGGTTGGGATAAGTAAAGGCGGTTGGTCGCTGTGCTGGCCCTGCTTGTTAACCGTTTGCCAAAGAAACAGATAAAACATCTGCCTACATCGGAAGGTCTGAAAGCGGACACTTTACTTTTACTTTAAAACGACCACAAATTAACCGCCTTTACATTTTCCCTAATGTCAGGTAACCATTAGAACTGTGTATACTTACAGGCGTAGTGGTACGATCAGATGAGACTCTTTTAATTAGACACCAAGACAGAACAACAAGTCGTAGATTATGAGATCGTTAATTTTGTTCAACGGATAATAATGTCACTAATATCCTAGATCAAAGTAGTGGCCTACTCCATTTCACCAGGATTCGAACCTTGGACCCATCAGTTCGGAAGCCAAGCCGCTTCCCCCCCCCACACACACACACACCTAAAGGCCATACTAAGCGTTTTTGTTTCTAAAAGATGGTTTACACTTCATAAAAGTAATTTGTACTTTTGCTTTGTAAGTCATTGTAAGCTGTGTTTATTTTCGAGGTGTTGCTCATGAATCTAAGAGTGGCGATCTGGTCTTGAGTCATTCGGAAAACTGGCTAAGAGAATATTTAGAAAAGGCCAGGAAAGACTTCGATGATCGTTACAAGGCCAACATCACAACTTCTGTAAGTTTTGAATCCATCTTGCCCAAACATTTCAATGTCCGATAGATTCAAAGCTGGATATTTTTTTTTCTTTTTACAAAGCTTTTAGCAACTCACACCTTCTGTCTGTCCGTCTGTCTGTCTGGTACAAATTGTGTTCACGTTATTTCTCCCACTTCCCCTTCTCGAATTAATATATACTTATTATACTTATATAGATGTAAATCTCAGGAGCTTGTTGAATGTCGTGTCGTGACAAATTATTTCTTTCTCATACAAGCACAAACTATGCCTACATCTTTCTTTGCCTTTCGCACTCACTTATGCCTATACATCATACAGGGAGAGAAAGAAGCTTTGGATGGTCAGATATGATAGAAGTAAATCTGAGATTGAAGATAAAAAATACCATTCTCCTAATGTCTGTAACAGGAATAATCCAGGCGCAAGCATCTAGAGTGAGAGAATCGCCACATATGTTCTAACACTGTTTCCCAAACTTTTACAGTAACGGAACACTTCGCACATTCTGAGTAATGAAATGGAACGCTTTGCTTATTAGTTCACGTGTGTGGTCTATTATTTAATAATTCCAGTAGTTCGTGAAACACATATTCAGGGCCTAGTGTTCCGCGAAACGCTGTTCTAGAATGTAGATAAAGGTCACAACGATTGACAGATTTCCCTGCGATATGACATCTTCATGCCATATTGTCATATTGCCAATATTGTCGTTAAGGTATTTGGCAAGTATTTTTTTTTTTGGACATGGCTTTGGTTGATTGGTCTCCATTCAAGACTAATCACGTAAGGTCCAATTTATGTTGCCTAAGTTGGTGTTGCCTAAGTTGGTGTTGCCTAAGTTGGTGTTGCCTAAGATCGCGTCCTGTCCTTCCCTTGACCTCACTCTCTCCCAGCAATCTAGTATCCTTCCCCTGATCACAATCATCTTCACCTATCCCTTACTCTGTTGGACCTTTGGGGCACCACACACGATATCTCGACCGTCTTTCTCCATTCCTCTCTGTGTTTTACTTTGGATAGAACTCTTTTCAATGGCAGGCCCGTCCATTCTTTTTATGTTGTCTTCTCATCGCTTTCTCTTCTGACTCTTTTTCATTTTTCCTGGTACTGTTCCCCGAAGGAAGGTTTTTGCAAGTTCCGAAGACCTTGGAGTATGGCCATAGAGTTTTAGTTTGCGTGTTGTTTCTTTTTTTACAATAGCAGGTCATCGTGGGGTCCAAATGCTGCCGTAACCCTATCTCAATCACTTGGTTTGTGATGCGGTCTTTAAATGTGATACCTAGGAACCTTCTGTGGTATCTCAATTTCCTTGCTACCTGAGAGTTACGAAAATTGGAACTAGCTTGACCCCCACGTAAATGGTCATCTGCCGTATAATTGTCCGTCATGCAAACGTCATATCCATTTTTTTATTGCAACGTAAAATTTTACTTACTTGGCTAAGTCCATTATTTTGGCCTTATTAATGAAAGATGTACGTTTCTATGTCAGGAAACCATCAAAAACTTCACATTAATCAAAACTCTTGGGTCTGGATCGTTCGGGAGAGTGATGTTGGCGCAATACAACCTTGACCCTAACAACAAGACCTACGCCATTAAGATACTAAACAAAGAGAAGGTCATCAAGACCAAACAGGTCTGTTGATTTGTTTCGGTGTTAAATAATTCATATTTTAATTTGAAAATGTGACACAATGTAAGAATACTAGTAGGACGTATTGGGGGAGGCATATATTTTACTGGGGGCTCGGTGGCTGAGTGGTTAAACGCTTGGCTTCCGAACCAAGGGTCATGGGTTTGAAACTCGGTGAAGACTCGGAGCTAAAGCTTTAGAATTTTTAGGACCATCCATGGGTACCTGACATTATTTGGGTTAAGTAAAGGTGGGTTATCAGTGTGCTAGCCACATGACACCATCGTTAATCGTGGGTGATAGAAAAATGACTTTGCATTATCTGCCCTAAAGATCTGAAAGGGGAACTAACTTACTGTACTTATACTCACTATTCTTTAAATAACGCAAAAGCAAAAAAAAAATGTCCATGCTTTAAGTGCTAAATAAAACCATTATGGAATCTGTATGCAAAGTTGTCATTAAGTTTCAAAGAGTTAAAAAAAAACATGCACTGGTGGGTATGAGCCTAAAAAAAAACATTTAGTAAAAGGTTTCCAATCTGCGGTGGGTGCTCTGCGAGCAAGAGCACAGCTAAAAATGGACATTACAAGTATTGACGATCGTTACCGGAGATTCGAACTCATACCCTTCAGTTCGCTCCGCCTCTCGCCTTACATGGATCAAGTTTTGCTTAACAGACAATGTGATGGTCAGATGTTCAAATACTTTCTGCTGTCATCCCTTTCTCACTGTTAGAAGTTTGAGATCGAAGCGTAATAGTTATCAAGATGGCGGCCAGGTCGTCTGCTGTGTCCTTTGTTGTGTCGTTTCGGTGTTGAGCCCTGTCCGCTTCCATCTTCAACAGTCCTGCTGGAGATTTGGACAAGGACGTATCAGTCTTGAAGAATCGTCCGAAACTTGTAAAACAAACATAAAGCAAGTTACTTCTAGACGATATAAGACTATATATAAGACTAAGACTATAGCTACCAATTGAAAAAGTCCCTGAAACACTTGAACAATGGAAATGTTTCTCTTCTGGAATGAAACGCTCGCTCTGAAGCTTTCCGATTTTTTAATAGGTTTCAAATAAAAGTAATTATAATATATCTGTTAATTAGTTTTATTCAAAACTGGCTGAAGATAAAGGCCTAACACCTCAATGAGACTCATCTGTCCAGTGGGAAAGACTGACCCACGTAATGATATAAAAAGTAAGCACTAAATGTTTTTCTTACATCCCTGTCAAGTGATTGGACTCGATTCAACAAAGCACCTTCCGGGAAGGGAGGAGTGAGCCAGGTTTGTATTCTTGTTTGCCTAAAGATGTAATAAGTAGGATAGATCAACAAAGTATATAAATTAATTTGTCTGTTCTTGACATTATCATTATATAAACTTAGATCCGATGGCTTAAAGTGTAAGAGTTAAAAACAACACTCGATGATTTGCAGTGTAAGAGTTAAAAACAAGACTTGATGACTTGGAGTGTAAGAGTTAAAAACAAGACTTGATGACTTGCAGTGTAAGAGTTAAAAACTAGACTGAATGATTTGTAGTGTAAGCGTTAAAAACAAGACTCGGTGACTTGCAGTTTAAGAGTTAAAAGCAAGAGGCTCGATGACTTGAACTGTAGCTAAAAACAAGATGATAAATTAAAGTGTGAGAGTAAAAAAAAAACTCGATGACTTGCAGTGTATGAGATAAAAACAAGACTTTAAGACTTATAGTGTAGGAGTTCTAGACAAGATGACTTGCATTGTAAGAGTTAAAAACAAGACACGATGATTTGCAGTGTAAGAGTTAAAAACAAGACACGATGATTGGCAGTGTAAGAGTTAAAAACAAGACTAGACTACTTGCATTGTAAGAGATAAAAACAAGACTTGAGGACTTCTAATTGGTGAATTCTAGACAAGATGACTTGCAGTGTAAGAGTTAAAAACAAAAGCTCATGTCTTTCAGGTGGAACACACTTTGAATGAGAAACGTCTTCTGGGAAGTGTTACCAATTGTCCATTCATCGTGAAGCTTGTCATGGCCTTCAAGGACACCACCAACCTTTACATGGTCATGGAATTCGCACCTGGTGGAGAACTCTTCCGTTTAATCAGGTACATATTCTCTCATAGCCATTATATATATATATACATGAAATAACGGCACATGTACTACCATATCCATCAATATTGTAAGATTTATTTTCCTTTTTCTGATCACTAATCGATTAATTCATTGCTTACTTTTTTTAATGGTTCATGTTTTGTTATGAGTAATTCTGCAAAGTTTAAACTTGATCCGGGAAAAGAAAATGGGAGAATTAACATTACACATAGGCTATTGTATGAGATAGACAGACAGTGAGATGAAATAAGCTTTGCAAAAGGATCCTTTTTTAATCAAGTGGTTTTAGACCAAGGCAAAAATAATTAAATTTAAAAAAAAAAACAGTTAAAACATTTAAATTTCTATTATCAATGGCTGTAAATCATTTACTGTTTTTTTTTTCTCGTTTCTGTTGTGTAGGAGAAAAGGTCGAGTACCAGAAGCATGGGCTCAGTTCTACTCGGCGCAAGTCACCATGGCGTTACAATACCTCCATAATGCAAATGTCCTGTACCGAGATTTGAAACCAGAGAACCTTCTAGTGGATAGTACTGGTTATATTAAAGTAAGTCTGGTATAAATGAGGTTCATTTGTAGTGGTTACAGCAACCTATTATGCTCGGCCGACCCCTTTTTACAGCCCCCCACTCTACCGCGACCCCTCCTACACACACACACACACTTGCAGCAATAAAGGAATAGACAATAACAATCCATATTTTCGAAGGTCTTAGGCGACCCCTGGCAAATCGTCAATCGACCCACAAGGGGGTTACGACCCACAGGCTGAGAACCCCTGGGATACAGTATAGCTCCTCCTTCGTGTACGAAGATGAGCACATTTCTCATTTCCTATGGACTCGAAGATGGCTGTGAAGTCCAATCCTCGCTTTGAAAAGCCGGCCGCATATGTGGCATGGGTGAGTTTTGTCAGTTGCAGATAGGCCTGCTTTTTCTCTCTGCTTTCTATTGGTTCGGCGCTCTATCGCACTGGCCACTCTACTTGCTTCAAATCTTGAGACTCCGAGGCTCACAGCTTCTCGCCATGCGGAGCGATCTAGAGCTAGTGCTTCCCAGCTATGAATGTCGATACCGCATTCCTTGAGGGAGCTCTTGAGGGTGTCTTTGTAGCGCTTGTATTGGCCGCCTTGGGAGCGCTTTCCTGTACATAACTCTCCATACAGAAGTCGTTTGGGAAGGCGATTTTCTGGCATGCGGACTACATGTCCCGCCCTGGGTTACAGTAATTTTAATCGAAAAGACTAAAAAATATAGTGCGAGCTATTGTAATATAATCAACAGTACTGTAAAGTTTTAATAAACGTGGGTAAGTAATAAGGACTAGTATCTGCTACGACGGGTCCACGCCAATATGCAACACAGAGTAAATCCTTTATTTGTAGAATCCATTGCATTTATGGAAAAGTTGAAAAAAAAAATAGTAACTAAACCTCGACAGTTTTCATCAAGTTTATCCTCAATGAAAATTTTGGTAATTTCGGCATCTGTTTGTATCCAAACTACAGAGGAGTGTAGGAAAGTTTGTATAAGGCTAATACCACGACAAGCGTCCCCACAAAGCTTATATCAGCTCACTCTATTGGTCTGGTAAAACTTTTGTAAACGTTAATTCAACCACACCCATTCTTTGTGTAGAGAATCAGGTCGTTTGAAACAAACAATAAATAAATATAAACCTTCTATTTTCATGAGCACTTTGCTGGCACAGTGGTTAGTGTGTTGGTTTGAGGAGGCTTTTAAACCTTTAAATTTTAATTCAAATTGTATATAAAACATTTATAAAGCAATCACTAACATTAACACAGTTTGTATATTATTATTATATTATTCTCTGTCCCTGTCCCCAGATGGTCCGGACAAATGATAGGATCATAGCGCATTGAGAAAGTTAAAAGCATGAAATTTGCACTAAGCAAAACAATTTGTTAAAATATTTCTATTAGCATAGATTTATTACTGTTAGTCTAGGATAGATTACAAATTTAATGAAATGACTGATCCAAAGTACTTGATAGAACAACACTCAATATAACCTTTTTTTTTAAGAATGTCTGTAATGTAAAAGATATTATATGTTATGAAGTTAACACATTCAAACCTACTATACATTGTTATTATTACTTTGCTGCAGATGGCGGATTTTGGTTTTGCAAAGAGAGTCCACCAAACCTGGACACTGTGTGGCACACCCCAATACATCGCTCCTGAGATGATTTTGAATAAAGGCTACGGGAAATCTGTAGACTACTGGGGTCTGGGAATATTGATCTATGAAATGGTCGCAGGTACTCAACTTTGGCATATTATCACATTCGGCACATTCTTCGTCCCATATGCTAGGACAGATTTGTACAAACGCCCCTTCTTCTATAGTGCTATTAAAGCATGGAATGGGTTAACTGAGCCAGCCACGAAAAACAATGACTTGGCGGAAATTAAGTCATTGGTAGACTGACTCAGGAACACGCAAAACAACGTCTGTTTTTTAATAAGATCACCCCGGAGCATGCTTGTGTTTTATTCTTTAAGTGTTGGACAAAACTTAAACTCATGGCTGCCTTGTCCTGTTGTTTGCGCTCTAGTCTGTCATTCCGCTGATCCTGGATTCAAACCCTGCCGTATTAAGCTGGGATGTAATCATTTTCAACTAGAAATATCCCAAACACGTAAAAAAAAAAAAAAAGAACAAACACATTTAACAAATTTAAATTGCCTATTATATTTGTTTCCCCAATTATTTTTCTAAATTGCCATACAACCTATTTTAAAAAGTAACATCTCCTAGTGGTTGCAAATAGTCCTTTATTAAGACCTCTGTAAAATAATAATAACGTCAATCCTACAACTGATGATATTACATTGAAAACAATGAGCCCGTGTTAATTGTTCACTAATCTCTCTAAGGGTCGCAAACTCGAGTTTGCTTGAAGAAACTAGCCAGTAGTGTACCTTTATTTAAAGATCGTGACCAACTCGCTGAAGATTTGAACTGCCGACTCGGCGTCTTTCATCACGTTTGATGAACGATCTTTTGTTTTTCTCTTTGAGGTTATGTACCTTTTGACCACAAGACTCCCATCCGATTGTACGAGCTGATCGTCGAATGTAATGTCACGTACCCTAGTCACTTCAAACCCAACTTAACAAGCTTGTTATCCAAACTTATTCAGGTAATAATATTATCTTATCATTTAAAAAAAAAAAAGATCTAGTAAGAGAAAAAGTAGACCTTTTCGACTATAACAAGAGGATACAGTCAACCAGGACGTAATTATTTTATTTGTTAAAGTGTAACGTCTGTAATTGATAAGATGACTATACGTTTAGCACACATTTTGAGCACGGAAAAGACTTTTGACTTGATTTGGGAATTGTAGGGCGCCCAGGTGTTGACCCAACTCTAATAAGTACCTGACTTACGTTAGGGAAGTAGGCCGTTTGGTCGTTGTGCTGGCCACATGACACCCTTGTTAACCGTAGGCCATAGAAACAGATTGCGCTTCACATCAACTGTCCTCATAGATCGCAAGGTCTGAAATGTGTACCTTTTTTTTTTCAATTACAAGTAAGTTATCAAGATTACATTTATGCTATGGTTTATGTCTTATGTATGTTTAATTCTTTAAACACGCTGGCCTTTGCACTTACTTCGAGTAGGCTACAATGAAGGCAATGTACTCAAGACTTTTAGGGCCTTTTGTTTCTTAAATCGACAAAGTTTCGAATGAACAGCACAAAAGCACAATTATTTATTGTTTCTTACAAAACAGGGACCAATCAAATAATTAACAAATCAATTAATTAGTGGCAATAAATTAATTTTCCATAGAAAAGGGAAATAAATTGTATAGTATTGTGATACGAGGTTGTAAATGTGCAGTTCTTCCCCTAATATAAGCTTCTAAGCTTGTTTGACATTAGTTAGGCCTAGAAGATATCCTCATTAAAAGATTAGGCATTCAAATGATTAGACTTTTAAATTGTTAATGACTACCTACAATCTATAAACTTATTTAATGTGTACCGTATAACTAGTGTATTCCAGTGCTACTTTTCAAAATCTACATATTTATATTCAATTTTTTTTTATTCTGTATCTCAGCCCGGTATGTAGTTGAAGAAATTGGTTGTGTTTACTATTTCTTTTTTCTTATCAATTACGTTTTAACTCTTTCTCTCAGTATTTATTTACCACATTCTGGTGGAATCAACGTTGGTATTGTCAATTAGGAGAGAAAGAGTTAAGTTTTGTTATTATTTTTAACCTTCTTTAATGTTTTTGGGTGTTGCACGTCTTGCATGTAAAAAAAAAATTATATGAATTCTCAATTAGAATGACTCATTTTATGTGTTTATAGTAGGAATTAAGTTACAATATTTTATGCTTGTTCTAATGTGCTTTTAGAAGTTTAATATAGTTCAAAAGAAAGCATACTAATTGCTAAAAAGCAAAATTGTTACAAAGCTTATATCAACTCACTCTGTCTGGTAAAAAGGTTTTGTTTTGTTTTTTTTTCCCACTCTCGGATGAAGTTAAAGCTTCGCACAATTATTCATTAAACCTGACAATAATAATAATTAAATAAAAAAAAAATAACCGATTAGTTAGTTAATTGTTGGTGAATAATTATTTTGTTTCACATGGAAATAAGGGAAATGAATGCTACTTAATGAGACGTGGGTGTTTGCATAGATTTAATTCCTTCATTTTTTTCTCCCAGTCTCAGATTAAGTTGAAATTTTAAATAATTATTCATAATCGATGATAATACACGAAACAATCCAAAAATTAACTAGCTAGTTAATCATTTAGTGCTGATTAATTAATGTTGTTCTAAATAACAGAAAGGGAGCTAACCCATGTAATGTTCATATAAATGACATAAATTGGCGGTTCTGTTTTTTTTTTTTTTAAAGTATTGATTCTTTTCTATTGTTTGTTAAACTTTTTGTTCAAAGTGTAAGATTATATGCCCGTGTGATAACTTTAACTGTAATACATCCCGGCTTCCCATCCCACTCTCTTTTTAATGCTATCAGGAAGTTGCACTTAAATATTTTTAATCTGCTGTAGAAATTCTCAAACTTCAAATCCGTATAGATTCAATCATTGAGCTATAGATAGCCCTGTGCTACATGCACTTCTATGGATGTACATATAGTTTGTGTTTATAAGATGGACGGGAGCTTATAATTTACTTCCCCTCCACCCCCCTCCTCATTATAAATTTCGGTGTTTCCTTCAGAAATTTAAGTTGCACCCAAACCTCCTGTAGGACGGCAGTGGGCACGGTTCGAACTCGGGACCATCCGTAATGATAGCCTAATTCACATACCACAGGAACTGGTAGTCATCCAGGGAAGCCACTTTAATATCTTATTTCCTTTAAAATGTTCGAAAAAAAAAAGGGGTTAATCTAGAAAGAAGGAGGCCTTTATAGAAACAGGTAATCTGGGAAGCAGGTAGATGTCCTATAGAAACAGGTAATCTAGGAGGCAGGCATATGTCCTATTGAAACAGGTAATCTGGGGAGTATGCATATGTCCTAAAGAAACAGGTAATCTTGGATGTAGGCATATGTCCTATATAAATGGGTGTTATGAGTGTTCCTATGTACTGGAAACCTGGTTCTCAATCAACACTACTAATTGTAGTCCAGTGGCGTAGCTATGGTGAGGGGATAAGGGAAAATTTTGAAAATCCCCAGAACCCCTTTTTTAGTAAGCAATTTTTTTTACATTAAATATTAGCCTAAGTGTTACGCTATTATCTCATGTCATGTCGCATGTTAAAATGCAAGGATCCCCTTTAAAGAGGTCAAGTTCCACCTCGAGCCACCGAATGATGGTAAATTCCTACGCCACTGTTTGTGTCCCATACTATTTTATGTTTTAAATGTAAGCTTTCACATTGTTTTTGTCTTTGTCTTCGCCTGCCTCCTCTCTTGAAAGATAGACGTCACCAAACGATTTGGTAACCTGAAAGACGGGGCCTTTGATATCATTAACCACAACTGGTACAAGGAGGTGGACTTTCGGAAGATCATCACCAAGGCCTACCAGGCTCCGTGGATCCCGCACCTCAAGTCCGACACCGACACCTCCAACTTTGAGAGGAACAAAGAGGAGAGCATCTCCATCCTCAAAGTGGACAGATACGCTGAAGAGTTCGCGGACTTTTGAGAGTTTTTGGTATGAGATTAAAGGGAGGTAATGAATCGTGTCTTCCTTAAAAAAAAATGATGGTATACCTAGTTGAATTTAATGCCACTAAATGTTAATGTTTGTAAATTCAAGAAAAAATAAATAAATCTTTCAACCCTCTGAAAGCCAAGCTATTAAAAAATCTATTATGTCTGTGTCATGACAATCTCTGTATGTACCGTTACCAAAACCAAATATATGCTTACTGAAATATAGAAAATAATTAAAAGTAAATGAGTTTTACTCTAATCGCAACACCTTTCCCTCTCTAGAAGTAAGTATAATACTCGTTTTTTCCTTTATATCATTCCAATTACACCTTTTCTAATCCTAAAACCTGAATGTGAAAAATACTATAACATTTTAATGTAATATCTGTATCACATTACAGGGTGGTGATGAAATTTAATAACAATTTTTTTAAAAAAAATCGGAAAATAAGAAATATTACTTCTGATTATTTTGTGATTATTTTCATACATATAAGAATCTGGCTGGCTACCCCATCATATTGTTTAAACAAGGAATCTATGGATTCCATTATGTCATCTGTGTGTAAGGGGAACTTCATTTGAATAGCAGTTGAGTTCATTGGTCTGTTTGTGTATTTACATATCAAAATGCTACAGTGGTCAAGAAATAGTTGAATCTTGCTTTATTTGAACCTATACATTTTAGAAATCTTGTCTTTTTACTTGTGTTCCAAAAAAAGCAGCAATCATAACATGACAACATTTAACCTTCGCTTCCCTGATTGTCTACAAAACTTTGTGGTGCCTGCTATTTTTTTAAATTGTACTGAGAGATACACAACAAATAATTAAGACTTGGCGAAAAATAGTAACAAAGAGATTTTAGAATTTAAAAAAGAATACAGGGATTTTCTCAATAGTGAAAAAATTCACATAAAACACAAAGTTTGAGTTTGAATTGAAATAAAAATAAAACAATTTCTGACACATATTTAAAAAAAGGATAGGCTTTTTTTTCATTTCATTAGTTCAAATACTTTTCTAATATAAAATATGTTTTCCATTTAAGTTTCACAAGCCTAATTTCACCAAGGAAACAGCATTGCTTGCTATAATACAATACAAAACTATTATATAATGTATTACCATACAAATCAGCAGTAATGAGCAATATGGCAAGTGTTCTGAAAGTGTCACAAGACTCTCAGACTGATAAATGTATTGTATCTATGTCCTTGTTTGGTTAAAAAAAGGACCATTTAATGTTCTTCTGTGTGAAAGTTTGTGCTGAGCTGAAAGTGTTCTTAACTGGCAGGTTCATTTTCATATCCTGCGGCTATTCCACACTGTCCTTGAACAGCCAGGCTAACAGCTGTTTCTCCCAATTTCTGTTCTAATCCTTTCCAGCTTCGAGTTGACAAAAACTCTCCTGAAAAAAATAATTTGTTAAACTAATTAATAAGAAAAACTATTTTCAATAGGTAAAATTGCAGTGGCACAATTTCTGACACATACTAACCTGCATTTCTGGCGACAGTAGCTATGGACATGTTTGTGTTTATCAAATTGACATCAGTAGAAGGGCTCTCCCCCAGTGATGATGTATCCTGAATCCCAATCGTCCTCACTCTGTTGTTTATCAAAGATACATCTGCCAGGTCATCATTAGTGCTATCAACATTAGGAGCTTCGATGTACAAAGCAGATCCTAAAGTATAGAATGTACATGTTAAAATAGGCAAACATGTTTTAGCAATAGTTTAAAAAAAAATTTAATTTACATAAATAGTAGCAGATATATTTGCATCAAAATTTTTATTATATAACAGATATTATTTAAATTATTCAGCACTAATATTACCTGGCAATAGTTCAGTAAAGTCCAAGCTGTATTCCCCAGTCCACTGTCTGGCTTGATTACAGGCAATTTCTAACTCCAGTGGGCTGATAATTGGTTGGTAAAACTCAGACTGATCAAGCAAGCTGCTTTCTGGACATGCAACCAAGACGTACAAATCCACTTCTGCAAAATTTGCCAGCTTGGCTGGATTCAGTTTGCCCACCACAAATGTATAACTTTTCTTCCCTGATTTTTTTAGCAAAGCTTTAAGGTGGTCGATCATCTCCTTATATCTGCTGACCCCCAGTGTCCCCACCACGACCCCAACAATGTTTGCATCTTTAGCCCTTTCTATGTAATAGTATCTTTTCATAAGAGCTTTGTTCATGTTGACCTGTTCCCATCTGAATATCCTCTCAGTGGGGTCATAGGTATAGAACCGGCACTTGTTCAGTGTCATCATCATGACAGTCAGTTCAGGGCTCTGGTTACTGCCAATGTAGATAAAAGAGTAGTCGCTGAGACTGTCTCCTGCTGGAATTTCAATCCTGCGACCACACTTAGTAATCACAGTCACATCAGATGAATCACTCCCTTTACTGTCTGTAGAGGTAACTAGTGATGTGGCTAGTACATTTCTGTAGTGCTCCTTTAACTTTAAGAAAAGTTTATCTGTTGAGAAATAAAAATAATTAAAACCCCTTAAAGTGAAACAAAGTGAGTGACATTGCTTCTTTCCTGATAGCTTTATATAGTGACACAGACATATTACCTATTGCATGTAGATAGGAAGTGCTGCAGACTAGAATAGCTTTCATCTCTCGTTCTGTACATGTGTCCAGCATCTGATTCATGCAGTCTTCAATGTCGACCTCAGATTTTGTAAATATATACAAAACTGGCAGTTTCGAAGTCGGGCTAAGACATGTATGACCATAGTGTATGATACAGTCAGCACCATAATGATGTGCTGCAACTTCATCCACACAGCAGCTAGAAGAAGACAAACCGAAGGCTAGGCACAATGTAAAACTTAAAACAAGAAATTAGACAATTTTATTTAGCTGTTTGAAAAAATGTTGCTTTTATTTCTAGAGCTGTCATACAATTCTGTAGCTATGTTAATCAATGATAACTAATTTTGTTTTGTCTTAGCTACTTGTATATTTTAAACACATTTACAATTATTTAGTTTACAGAAATGATTTTTTTTTAATGGCACAAATTCTTTTACAAACATTAATATATAAAGAGAAATGTTAACTTTTTTTTATCATTTTGTATGCAAATTTATTATGACATTATGTGAAAACTATAAAATTTATATATGAAATTTGTTCAGATTTGAATTAAGTTTGTGTGTTGTTTTTTTTTAAATCTGATTTACAACTTATAAAATAAGTATAATGTATTTTAATAATTAATATCAGTGTAAACGGATGTCCATATAGTACATATGCAGTCACAGTCATTATATTAAGCTGCTTAGAGGTGATGATTTCTATATGTAATCAAGGCTCAATATTTATGTATTAATATATATAAGATTCTCAGGGCTCTGTCTGGCTGAAGATGCATGTTGAAATAAAAAGTTTTAAATATAGTGAGGTTTGTCTGTGACAGAATATATGCTACACACGTTTGTGACTTTTATCATTTTGACAATAAAGCTAAATTAGTAAATTTATTGGTTTTTCTTCTTCTTCATAAATATATTTAAACATATATTGGACTAAATATTATTATTAATTGGTTTTCCACTATGTCAAAAATACACAACAATTATTATGGTAATTATTTAAAGTACTGCTAATAACTCTTGATCCACTTTACTTTGCCTTCTTCTTGTCTGATAAAATTTTAAAGCAACCGTCTAACCTGTGCTTGACTTCCTTATCTGATTCCTTAAAATTACATTCTTTCAAATAAAACCAAATAATTACGTCCTACGCTTAACCTTTTTTTAAAACTAGTCAACTGTTACTTAGAAAAACTCTGCTAAGATATTGATTTTCCTGGCGGATTCAGGTAACATGCTATAAGTTGTAATGTCACAAGGGAAGAAGGAGCACTTGTGCAAACTTGTCCTAGCATATGGAATAAGAAATGTGCCTTTATCGTTGTGTTTTTTTTTTTAATTTTATTAGGTTGTGTCTATTGTTGTAATTATGGTAAAGTGTTTTTATCTATTATTGCATCCTTGACATGATGACACTAGTACTTTGTATTCATGGGCAATCCTTTACAATGTAAAAAAGCAATCTCTTGGCCAGTAAACAACCAAGACAAATAGATGGTTGTAATTATCCTAAATAAGATTGATTAAGAATTGTAAGACCTTATTTATCACTGTCAAAACAATAAGTTTCCTTATGTTGACTAAAGGTCTTATTTTTAGATGATTTCTTCAATGGTTTTAAATTTATTTAACTCCATTTATATTGTATTATAAAAACACAACTAAATAACCTGTAACTTTATACAGGGGCTGGAACCAATTCATCTACCTTTTTTTTTTCTAAAGGAGAAAATTGTTTCGTATACCAAATATTTCAGATACCTAGATAAGAATTGGTTGGTTTTCAAGGTGCCTCTGGATCTAGCATTTTTACCTGCCATATGAAGTGTCTCCCAGTATAAACACAATGCAGTCTTGTAACTTTTCTTGCAAAATTTCTGCGACTGTAGGAGCATCGACCAAAAGATCATCAGGGAACTGCAGAGCAATCTTTATAAACCAAAAAGAAAAAAAAAAAGAAAGGAAAAAAAAATCACCCTGAGAAGTATTTTAAATGTACATCTGTGGATCCAACTTTACTAATGGACCAATTCCCGCCTTTGAAACTTCTGCCCTGAGAGCAAACTGAAACTTCAGAGGATAGATAACAATGTACTGGACAATACTTTGCTGTGATGTGATCTATAAAATGTGTGTCAGAAACATATAATTGGATTAAAAAAAAGTCTTTTTTTTTTTTTGTCTGCATTTTTTTAGGCAGGAGAGAGGATTTCTTTGATAATTCCCGTGAAATCTATCAGTATTTATGAATTAAAATTTACACTATTAGGCCTACTTACAAAGTATTTTTTTATTATAAAAAAAATAGAAAAGTCCTTTGCAAGCTATTTCTTTACCCAAAAAAATGTAAATGGGGTTGCAGAAATTAAATAATAATGGATTTAACAGCGAAGAATGTACCACATACTCTGCATCCCTAAAGGAATTAAAACTAAAGTAACCTTTTCAAACCTTGCCATCTATTGGGCAGATAATATAGAGGTCAACTGTTTACCATGATTAACAATGGTGTCATGGCTAGCACAACGATCAACTACATTTACTTTCCTCAACTAATGTCAGGTTCTCATTAGAGTTGGATGGACCCTGAGATGCTCTAAAAAATCACAGATTTTAAAAGTCCTTGCTGGGATTTTAACCCAAGACACCTCGTTCAGAAGCTAGGTGCTTTACCATTCAGCCACACTCCCCCCCCCCCTTCTCAAGGAAGTAATTTGGCACAAAATTTTTACTTAAAAAAATCCATGTAATCAGAAACTTCTTTAATGGTGTGACTTCTCTAGTTGATTTAGAATGGATCAAGGAAGGTATGAGCCACATAATCAAAACTCTAACTGAAATTATACAAAAATAAAGCTAAAAACAAGATTAGCTCCACAAGTACAAAATCTCTCAAATGGGAGTTAATTCAATGAAAGTTCTAGATGTACATGATTAGTGTTATAAACAAATATAGTGGAAAACAATGCAGATTTCTAAGCCAGAATATATGCAAAGCTAAACAAAAACCCTGAATCTAGTGAGCTCTTCACAAATATGAAGATTCTTTACCTTTTTGAAATTGTTAGAAATCACCCATTCTAAACTTCTCTCTGTTTCATAAACCTCTTCCAGCTTGTCTGGGTGGACAGCAGTGGAGTTGCAAAATAATTTTTGATTCTGAATATCATCCCCTGAACTGAACACCTTGGTTGAGAGCATTCCCAGTAGATGATGTCAACTGCAACATTAGTACTAAACTATTAATTAGTAATTATGGTATATTAATATAATATGGTCTAGTCTAATTATTTACTAAACTTAAAAGTCTTTTATTAAGCGTTTCAGTTAATATTAAGAATATTTTTAATATTTACAAGACACCTATCTCTACGTTTTGTTTCATGCACATTGTTCAAAACTATTTTAGATTTTAGAATCGATGAGTGGGCCTAATAAAACATAAATTACAAACTGTTTATCAGTTTGGTATTAAGTTATTTCTCGCAGTTCAATTTGTAACTTATCTATTTGCAATTATTCTTGATTTAATATAATACAGACATTCTTTCTCACTTTTTGGTTCAGGGAGAAATTTGGGGGAGAGCATAAAGAGCTAATGCCCTAAGGACTCAACCAGAGTTTACTGTCCTTAGTTCTCTGAAATGTTTGAACAATGATCTGCAACTTAAACTGAACTCTACCAATTATTATCAATTGTAGTATAGAATTGCTGCAAGAGTCTTATCTTATAAAATACAGACACGTTACTTCAAAAACAAAATGATGAGGATAATAAATAAGTGGAGTTTTATAATTAAATTAGGCTTTTTCACTTTTGAAAAATGTAGGGGACTCACAAAAAAAGAAAAATCATGCCCAGGGCACCCATATCAGCCATATCATAATGAATGATAATGGCCATATTACTAAAATCCGACCATGACGTCCCTGTCTCATCTGTGTTGCAAGAATTTGAATTACTCATACTCTGTCTAGTCACCATAGATAGTCATAGAACTATAACTAGTATAACTATAGTCTATAGACTCTGTTCTCTATATTTTTACTAGATCTAATATTACTAATTACTATCATAATCATAGTATTATGGTGACTAGCACTAGGTCTAGCTAGAACTCTAAGACTCTAGATTACTCTATAGATCGTAGATCTAGTCAATTCTTGTCACTGTCAGTCTAATCTACTGTCTCTACTGTCCGGTCGACTACTCTACTGATCTTTTACTGTCTAGACTAGTCATAGTGTGACATAGACGACATAGTCTAGTCTACTAGATTACTAGATAACTAGATCTACGTAACTTAATAAGGAACGAAGCTAAGTATATGATAACCGTAAGTATATAAAATATATAGATCTATAATAATCTATTTACTAGATCTATTACTTATTTAATACTGGTCACTACTTCTTCACTTCACTTGACAAATTCAATTATAATTTATAAACCCACACTCACACCCTGCCCTGACGTCCCTGACACTCACACTGCCCTGCCCTGACAGTGACTCTGAATACAATATGAATAATTCATTAATGATTAATTGACCTGATTCATGGTTAGATATATAAAAGATTCTAATAAAATGTAAGGTACCTCAATAAATATGAATAATACTCAATTTTTGTCATTCATCCATACACTGATACTAGTGATACAGTACACATTCATCACATTAAATGTGCCTTGGCATAGACATAGCCGACATAGGCTAGATCAGTAGATGTACAGGTAACAATAATGAAAGTAGAAATAAACCGTAGTCCCTCTATTAAGTACACTGAAATACGATAATGAAAGTTGAAAATGGAAAAAAATACACACTTTATGGACTTTAAACGTAAACCGGAAGTTATACAAAGCGGCGCTACTTTTAAGAAAGTCGACAACATTGTATCGTAGATCTCTTAGATCTCTATGTGCCAATAATTTGTTTTCGATGAAGTAAAAATAAAAATGCACATTAAATCTATAGTGATTGATGGATTTAAATCTTATGCACAGAGAACAGAAATAAATGGATTTGATCCTTTGTTTAACGCAATTACTGGTCTTAATGGTAGTGGAAAGTCCAATATTTTGGACTCAATTTGTTTTCTGCTTGGAATTTCAAATTTATCGCAAGTATGAAATTAGTTTATTAAATTCTAAGTAGATCTAGATGAGATCTAGATTCTAGATCTAATAGACTGGACATTTCATTTAGATTACACTAGATCTAGATGAGTTTATCTAGAACAACTTTAATATAAAATATATAGATCTAAGTAGACTGTGACTGTCTATGACTATAGGAGATAGATCTAGTCTATATTTAAACTATATTATGATAATTAATAAAAAATATTTTTTTTTAATATTATGTCTAGAGTCTAGATCTATACATAAATCTAATCAATAAAAAATTAATTGTAAATATTTAAATAAATAATAATAATGAGGTTCCAATAATGATAATAATGATACAAGTATATTTTTATTTAAACCTTTAACTTTATTAATAGATCTACTTATTAATAGAATATATATAGTCTACTAGGTAATTAATTAGGTATTAATTAGTATCCCTGGCTAAGAATAAGAAGAGTAGATCTAAGTCTGCTGTTGGTCTGTTGGGTCATCATGCAAGACTTGTCGACCATCTCCTCTGTCGGCTCCATCTTTTGTCTTTTTGATAATCATAAGAACCTCGCGTCTAAGTAAGTCTAGTGACATTCTTGTCTAGATCTAGTCTAGTAAAGATGAGATCTTATTGTCTCTTTTTCAATCATGACATGTCAGGCCTGTCCATTCTTTTATGAATTTTTATTTTGTCTTCCCATTGCTTTCTCTGTCTGCCTCTTCAAGCTTCTTTTTTCCAAAGTATTGTTCCCTGATGAAGGTCTTCACAAGTCCCAAAGATCTTGTAATTTAGACTGACAACATTCGTGCCCCCCTCCTCCTCCATACTGAAATAGCATTGTCATGCATACATGTTGTGCCTCTCAGTTTGAGAAACACTATGACTGTGCTAAATCTAGACACTCTATATCTAACTAGACTCTAGTGAAGTAGAATCAAATTAAGGTCTAAGTCTACATTAATATTTTTTTGTCAATACATTTAATTGTGATGTAGGCCTATTCTGTGAATAATGATTTGTCTTCTGTCAAAGATGTGGGTTGTAGATTTGGAATTAAGAGGTTTTTAAGTCACTGAGGAGTAAATTTTAAGACCATGTTTTTCTTTTTTTCTCGCACAGGTTCGAGCTGGAAATCTTCAAGATCTTGTCTATAAAAGTGGTCAAGCTGGCGTGACAAAAGCTACAGTAAGCATAACTTTTGACAACCAGGACAAAAACCAAACACCTCTTGGTTATGAGCAGTATGATGAAATTACAGTGACTAGACAGGTAAATTTGTCATCACACTGGCTTTTAAAATTAATAGTGCTTGAAGCAATGAATTTAAAATGTCTGCATCAGGAAATTACATTAATTTATAAAATTTCATTGACCATTGTATTGAATTTTTTTTTTCATAAATAATTATTAAAAATACTTTTTTTTGTATCCAGGTCATCATCGGCGGTAGGAACAAATATTTAATCAATGGAAGTAATGCTACCAACATGCGTGTACAGGATCTGTTCCAGTCTGTGCAGTTGAATGTCAACAACCCCCATTTCCTTATCATGCAAGGCAGAATCACTAAAGTGTTAAACATGAAACCACCTGAAGTTAGTCATTATTTATCTATACTATATTTTAAAGAATAGCTTTAAAATGTATTAAATGAATGTATTTGAGTCAAATTGCTATGAACATGGTCATTCTAAACAAGGTCATTTAATAAGCTAAAAGACCATAACAGGAATATCAGTTAGTGTTCTAAGTTTTCATAACACTTTTCTTCAGATTCTGTCAATGATTGAAGAGGCAGCTGGTACAAGGTTGTATGAAACTAAAAAAGAAGCGGCTCAAAGAACAATAGAAAAGAAAGATGCCAAGCTTCGAGAGCTTGATGCAGTATGTATTTTATATTGTTAGTTTTCTTTCTTTAGCTATATTTTTATTATTGATTGGGCTTTTGAGATTTAAAAATTTACCTGGAGAAGAAAAAGAATTCTGAATAGCTTCCATTGGCATTTATTCAGACTCATATAAATGGCCTTACTAAAGAGTACGCCTGAGAAGCATACCATTTCATGACACATCATAGTTCAGAAAAATATGTAATTAATTGTGTGCTGATCTTAGCTATTCAGCACTGACAGGGTGTTGTGTATGATTGACTGTAGACACTGTGCCCACCACTACAGTGTGCTGGGTGTGTGAAATTTATTCTTTAATTAATTAGCTTTAGCAGTATTTAAGTAAAGGTCCCCTTTCAGACCATGCTATCTCTAGGGTATCTGTTTCTGTGGCCTTTGGTTAACAATGGTGTCATGTGGCCAGCACAATGACCAACTGCCTTTACATTTTCCCCAACTAATGATCTGGGTGGACTCAGAAGCGCCTAAAGGTTCCAAAATTAATAGTCCCAGTCTTCACCATGATTCAAACCTGGGAACCTCTGGTGAGAAGCAAAGCCCTTTACTACTTAGCCACCGCACCACCTAGCAGTATGTAATTAATTTATTTTCAAATGACAGGTTTGTAGGGGTAAGTCTTCTGACAAAAAAAAAGATCATTCTGCCGGGCAGTAATTCTTAATTTAGCTCTTAGACTTGGTTGTTACACAAAGTTGTTGTTACACAATGTGCACGTCAAACTACTAAAATAAAATTTTTTCTATAAAAATTGTTAAGCTTTCTAGGGGAGAGAAAATAACAAGTATCTCTTCTTGTCTTTTATAACTGATTATTATTTCTCTGTGTCAAATCTTCTCCCCAGGTTCTGAATGAAGACATAGCACCTACCTTGACCAAACTCAGAGAGGAGAGATCTTCTTACTTGGAGTATCAGAAAATAATTCGACAATTGGAACACCTTAACAAGCTGTACATTGCTTACCAGTTTGTTAGTGCTGAAGTAAGTATTAGTTTTGTTTCTCTCATCCTTTTTTTTTTTTAAGTGTAATCTTAAAAAAAATCAACTATTGAAGTAATTCACCCACACACCTAAAGAAAGTAACTTTTATAACTGAATTGAAGTCTACATGCTTAATCACCATAAACTACATCAAAGTTATTTTTATTTCTGGTAGTGGGTGAAACAATCTGGTCATAGCATTTTAACATTTTTTTGTACAGGAGAGAAAGAAAAAATATGTGGTAGAACTGGCTGAAATGCAAGAAAATGTTGTACAAACCAAAGGCAGAATGGAAGAAGTAAGTCTGACTTCTGCTCTTGTCTTTACCATACAAAGATGGAATATGGGTAGAAGGTTTTATGATGATAGTGTTTTTTGTGATGTAATATTGATAGTGGTTTTTATGATGTAATGTTGATAGTGTTTTTTTATGATAGGATATAGTGATATCAGATTTTATCCTTTGTAGCCTGTTTCTCAATATTAAGAACTTACCAGATTATAGTATTTTTAGGGTTCAATGATTTAAATGCTGTCTGCTCATAAAAATTGACTAATTGAGCCATCTATCTTATAATTATGCATACACAGGCTAGAGTTCAGTTCTGCCTTTCAGAAATCATCTCTTTTGAGTATTGTGAAATAATCACTACAAATGTTTGATTTCTTTCCCGCTATCAAAAAAACATAGTTCTAGGAAATGGCATTGAAAAATAAATATGTCCTGAAACTGAAAGAAAAAGTAATGTTAGATTTAAAAAAAAAAAATATTTATGGCAAGTAATCAGTAACTCGCTTGACTGCTAAATTATATTTCTTCTTAAAAAAAAAATCTTTATTGCAATATTTATATGCAATCAATAATCCTACGATAGAAGAATGTATATAAATTAACCTGTCCATATTATTATTAATTAAAACATAGTGAATCCTGACTTGATACACTGTTAATTTGTGTAACTTTAATGTTTTATTTTAATCGTTTTTACATAATTTTATAATTTAGTTAAGGGGATTTATAATTACATTGTGTCTGGATATTTATATTTATTAATATTTTGTGTCCATTTTAAAAGATAAAAGTCAAGATGTCAGAGATTGATGTAGCTATTGAAGAACTGGAACAAAGAAAGAATAAGGTACGGCTAGAAATAATATTATGTGTTCTCATCATTGATGTGTTTGTATTTGCATGTGACTGATATTTCTATAACGTGAGTAAATATTTTAAATAGCTTTTATTTATCAGCATAATTAATGTTCTTTTTATTATTAATTCTATTTAGAAAGATAAAATTATATCTTTTAAACAGGAATCGGGGAGTGTAATTGCTAAACTGGAAGCTGATCTTGCAGATAAAAAGAACCTCGATGTCAAAGTCGAAGGCGCTGTCAATGCCAAGAAAGATGCTCTTAAATCTGAGCAGAAAAAACAGAAAGAAATCAATAAAAATATTGCAGATGTAAGTAACTCATCAAAGTTAAGAAAATAATTTTTCTTTTCTTTTTCATGACTAGTCCCTGTATTATTTGCATATTTAGCAGTTATTTTCTGTTTTCAGCCTCCTACCATATACTTCTGTCTCTAATTTTAATTATCACCTTCTCTATGCAGTATTTTTTGAAAATTAAGCAGGGTACACTTTTACAGCTTTTGAACAAAAAAATGTGCCCTACCTATTGTTTCATTTAGGCCAACCCAATAACAGATGTTCACTTAGTGATGAAGGCAATATTTGAAAGTCTTTCACCAAGAAGTGCAATAGACCATATTGCTATTTTTTACTGATTATTTACTGTTAATAGTATAAACTTAAAATTTAAAGTTAAAACTTTTTCAAGCTCAAAATGTGTGATCTAAATCTAATTCTCTTCTGACAATATAATTTAACTATTAATCCTGCTTGTGTTTTTTTTTAAATAAACTGTAACACATACTAGTCATCTCATTTTCAGCTTTTTTAAAACTGTTTAATCTGTAGAAATCTGAAGAAAAAAAATGATTTTACATATATTTTTCTCCAATACTATTTAATTGTTTGTATCATCTGTTTTCTATAGAACAAAGCCTCAGTTGCCAGCAGAGAAAAAGATCTAAGCAAAATTGAAGGCAATGTTGAGAAAATGAGAAATGATAAAATTAATGCAGAGAAGGAATACGAAGCAGCGAAAAAACATTTTCAAGCTGTCAGTGCCGGACTTTCATCCAATGATGATGGAGAGGCAGCCACATTGAATGACCAACTTATCAGTAAGATCAGTTTACTTTATTTATAAATATATATATATATGTGTGTGTGTGTGACCTATGCAGTGTAATTCAATGATGATTCGCAACTAATAATTTAATCTTCCTCCCAAACAGCTGCCAAAAGTGATATAAGTAAAGCAGAAACAGACACCAAACAAGCGCAAATGAGGTAAAGCTTAATTAAGCTCACTAGTTTTTAAGGGCAGGTTAAGAAACATAGTAAAAGTGTACGCTTAAAAAGAGACGAGGCTTGGTCAGATGTATAAGGCTTGATCAGATGTATAAGGCTTGGTCAGATGTATAAGGCTTGGTCAGATGTATAAGGCTTGGTCAGATGTATGGTTACCTTTGTTTTTTAACCAAGGTTACTAGTTGGCCATTTAAAAATTTACAATTAGAATTAAACAGTCTATATTAAATTTAAATGTGAAATTAAATTTATGTGTATATAGGAACTTGTAAAATGAAATTAATAATCAAGTTAGCATTAATAAATTAATTAATAAATCTTGTAATTCTCACTATTTTAATATGTTTTATGAATAAACGCTGCTATGCTTAGACTAATGTAGAATTTTAATCCTATCTTGGCTTAAAATCACATTTTACTATTATCTTAATAAGATTTCTACCATATGACAAGAAAATATTTTCTACTATTAAATTGAAATGTTAAAAATAAAAATTTTGGACCATCCATTTAGGTTAAAACATGCCCAACAAGAAATTAAAACAAAGGAGGCAGACTTGAAAAAAACTGATCAAGACTACAAGAAAAACTTATCAGCATATGAAACTCTAAAAGCCAATTTGACCAAACTTGAAGTGAGTCTTAAATTAAATATGATCGTGTCTTTTGTTCATTGTTTAAAGTTTTTCTTTTGAGGTAGGATTCTTCAAATGTATAGATGTTAATGTTTTATCTGACTGCTCTGCTGTATTTGTGATGTGATCTTTTTTTTATTATTATTATTAAGCTGTGATATAATCTTATCTTTATATTTGAAGCTGTGATATAATTCTATCTTATTGCTTGTTCAAGCAGTTGCCTGATTAAAAAATATTTAAATAATACTTAAGACGTTTTTTTTTAAAGAGTAAATTTTAATTATAACACTGGAACAAAATGTCTGTTTACTAACAACCTTTTTTCTATCCTCCTAGTCTGTGATCTAGAACTTCTAGATATACCTTGCTATTGCTAGCCTTGTACCCTGACTGATAAAGTCTATAATTGTGTCTTTAGGCTGAGTTGAAAAAATGTGGTTATGAGGAAGGTTCTCAAGAGAAGTTGTCTGGGGAAAGAAGAGTTCTTGCTGAAGAAGTACAGAGTCTGAAAGAAAAATGTCTAACACTTGAGGCCAGGTACTTTTATTATAAACTATTACATTATATTACCTTTTAGTATTATTCTATGTTTTTCATAACATTTTAAGCTTTTAAAAAAACTACTGTTATTCTTACCGATAGTGTCTGCGTGCATCCTAAGAAATGATTTCACCTGTTTTAATGTGGAGATAAAATTCAAAACCTGATATTTTAAATAGTTGTAAACTATAATAGATATGTATGTACAAAATTGTGTGTTTTAATAAGAAAAAAAATGAAATATGGGTTTTTAAAGTATTAATGGATTGAACAACAAATGTCTTTTTCATAAATATGTTTTCTCTTAACCAGATATCCACAATTAAAATTTGAGTATAAAGATCCTGAGGCGAACTTCAATCGAAGCAAAGTGTCTGGCCTTGTTTGTAAACTTTTTGAGGTCAAAGATCCTATACATTCAACTGCTTTGGAAGTAACAGCTGGTGGAAAAGTATGGTTCACATCATTCTATTTATTCATAGCCAAGTAATCGAAGATAATGCCATTGTTATAATTCAATTAAAAACAAAAATTATATTTTGAATCATTAAATCTTACTTTTAAAGGGTTAAATTGTCATGTATTTGTATTCCCATCAGTTATATAATGTGGTGGTGGATAATGAACTGACTGGTAAAAGCCTCCTGCAGAGAGGGGAGCTCAAAAGACGAGTTACTATTCTGCCCATCAGCAAGATCACCAGCAGGCCAATTGATGATGCCACTGTCAAGAGAGCTGAAGCCTTGGTAAATTTATGTTACATTTCTAAATTTTAACACTCAGATGTTTTAATGGAAGGTGTTCCTTTCATTTCAGTCATAGAAATGTATCTTTTCAATTTAAACCTAACTTTAACAAAAAAAAATTGGGCTACCTAAAATAGAAGTATCTGAATCAGGTCTGAGTTTAAAAATCTTCTTTACACATGTATGCTTCAAACATTGATTTCCATATCACAATATCTGATTCCTTACCTAGATGTATTTTTTCAAAATGTAATATCTTCCTAGGTTGGTAAAGGCAAGGTCCAAACAGCTCTGTCATTGATCAGCTATGACAAAAAGTACCAGTCCATCATGGAATATACTTTTGGCTCAGTGTTCATCTGTTCTGACATGGACAGTGCTAGCAAAGTGGCCTATGACCCACAGATTATGAAGAAATGTGTGACCTTGGAAGGTGACACTGTTGACCCAGCTGGTACTCTTTCTGGAGGTAAATACATATACTCTTTGTCATTATTTGTGTAAATCCTTTGTATGGTCCTTTGCTTTCTTTGACTTTGTATATTTCTCAACTATATGATGTGACTTTAAAAAGTTTTCTTGTATGTGTTAAATATTTTTTTATGGACTACTTGCTTAGGATATTTTCTGGAAATAGAATAAAAATCTCCTAAGACTTGATTAAATATGTAGCCATTATTTTTACACTGGAGAATTCTGGTTAAAGATTTTACTAATCAATTATTAGTTTAAGACTCATTTTAGTTAGAGCCAATAAAGTCCTATGTCTCAATGTGAAGATTTAATGTAGTGCTGTATTGTGTATTGCTTTCTGCTCTCCCTCCACATACATTCTTCTTCTAACAATCTCCTGCTTTGCATTATTCTTGTTTGCTTATGTCAAAATTGTAAATGTTTCAGTTATATTCCACCTTAAAAAAAATAAAAAACTATAGCTTATAATTGATGATATGAATTCACTTTTTTTTTGTGTCTTGGGAGTGTTAAATCCTTCCAATAGTGTCCTGGTAATGTTATCTTCTAATATTATTAATTAGAGACTATACATATCCATGTGTGCGTAGGACACAACATGGCCTAAATTGGGCTGATGTGCCAGAAAAAAAATCCAAAATATATCCATGTGTCAGTCATACTTGTTAATTAGAAACTAAAATTCTGCTAAGTTGTTAGTTTTCTGGCCTCACATTAAATGCTCTAATGGCAATAAGGAAGAAGAATCACTTGTAGGGATTCATTTTAAATCTTTCCAATAGTGTGATGGTAGTTTAAGTGTTTGCAGGTCAAAACCTTATTTCTATTCACAAATCCATCTCAAACATTTCTCAGGTGCTCGGGCTCAAACTACATCAATGCTGGCAATGTTACATGAGCTTCGTTCAGCTGAGGAGAAGGTTACAAGTAAATCTAAACGCCTTGCAGAACTGGACAGAAATTTAGATGCCATAAAAAGGGCAGCTGGCAAGTGAGTGGATTTTTCCTTTATTAATTTTTCTTCCTTGGCATTCAAGAGATAGAGGTTCACTAAGACATAAAAACCTTTTTGAATTTGGCATCATCTGTCAGGAGGAAACTGTGGAAAATCTGGCAGAGTCAAATCTTCCATGTAAGATTTAAACTCTATTCTTTGTTAGTGGTCTCTGTGCTCAATATAGTTGTGAAATTTGGATACTGAACATTGTGACTGAAAGAATAAATCAAGCTAAAGAAAACTGTTGGGCATCAGTTACCAGAAAAAGACGTCAAATGAGTCTCTATTTTGACAAGTCGTCGTCCAAAGAAAAGCTGGCTGAACAAAATGAAAGAATGTACCTGCCTCTCTCTGGATATTCTGCCACAAACTGCTGCTGACTGGAAAGAGTAGAGATTTGGTTACACGAACTATCACTTTAATGAAAGCCAATGTGTATTGCTATATATAATCTTCAGTATTTTTTTATTTTTAATTTTTTTAATTTTTTTTTTTACAACTAGTCTGTACTGTATAATAATCTTTTAAAGTAGAGCTTGTATGTTTATATTTATACACATTATTAAGTGTTGGTCTAACATAGCATACTATATTCTTATTAGGGCAAAAACTTAATGAAGCCTTTTTTTTTATTAATAGAAAACTGATAAACATAAGGACTTTTTTTTTTAAACTTTGTTAATTTATATGATGTTAAAAGACAAGTAATGGTTATAATGAATCCCTCAATGCAATTTTCACTTCTTTGTTCATTTTAATGGATGTTTTACTAGACCATATCTACAAATTATATGAACCAAATGTCTTATTGACATAAATACACTTTCATTTCTTTAAAGATACACAGAATCCAAGCAGCAGTATGATCTAAAGGCACAAGAAGCAGAACAAGTCAGAATTCGTCTAGAACAAAGTAGCCACCACCAACAGCTAGAGGAAGTCAATGCTCTCAAGGCCTCAGTTGGTCAGTGATACTTGTTGACATTTATTGTGTCCTAGTTACAAACATGTTCTAAAAGAACAACAGGCTATTAGTTAATCACCTAATTTGCTAGTTTCTAATGATATTTCATTAGTTATTGAAAGAATGTCAATTGGATTTAATTTAAATATAAAACAACTAAGACCAATAATGGTATGTCTGTTAATAGCTATAGTTAGGTTTTGTTTTAATAATTGCTTACAGCAAGAAAAATAATTATAGCCTGGAGATCACTTTAAAAAAGAAAAAAAAAAGAACTTTGAAGCTGATATTAATTGATTTCATTTTAAGTAAAGTAGGATTTATTTGAATTTGGATGACATACAATTATAAAGTTACAATTACAGATGACTCATTCTATAGACCCCAAGCCAAAATTTTAAGCTGTAAAAAAATTGATTTGTATTACAGTCTGTTCAGTTGGAAATTAATGGGAAGACTTTTTAGTTAGTAATTAGTAGATTTAGCATTCCTGTTTTTGTAATAAATTAGAAATCAATTGCATCAGAGTAAAAATGTAATGCATTTCTGAATCTTCCATTCATATGATACTTCTAGAATGACTTTCATGCTACACATTATGTTGACCAACTGGATTAAGTATCTTCTGGCTTTTAGCAGACCATCATTACATGCTACCATTGGCCATGAGTACTTCACCTAAAGCCCTTATTTACACAAACTAAGCTAGTGGTCCATCCAACTATTGTCATCCTGACATTGCTTTGGCGGGCACGACATGGCCTATACTTTGCCGATGTGCCTAAAACTAAAACCCAAACCCACATTGCTTTGGGCCTGAGGCATGGACCATGGAAAACATGCGAAGAAGTTGAATTACTTGCATTTGAGCGGCCTTAGAAAAATCCTGAACAAGACAAGATACAGAATTCTTCCAAAGTGTCAAAGTGTACGTCTGCACCCATGCTTACACATAACCTTGATGCAGTCTCAACTTCAGTGTCTGGAAAATGAATATTTGAGGCATCACAAAAAGTCTCCTTGAGGAAAGCAAGGTGGAAAAGGGACAACCTCAGTTTCCTTGAGAGCTTTCATCATAGACTCTACTTTATGGCAGTCCATTGTACGACCTGGTGAGAAGATTGCTGAAAACATTTTCAGCAGTCCACACAGGCTCAGCTAAAGTAGCTTACCTAGATTCAGCTGAATGGTTTGGACTAAGATGGGCCTCATCAACCACATGGCGGGGACACAAAATCCAGATGCGCCCTTGTTAACAGAAATCAATGGAGAGACTAAATAAATCCCTTAATTTAAATTTAAGGCTAAACCAATAAACAAGACCAATAATATTTTCCACATGACTGATTTTGATTGTACTAGTTTTTCTAGGTTAGCACTAATATTAAAAATACATAATTTGCTTCTAGAATAAAGAAACTAATGCAGGGCATACTGGGTTTTTTTTTTCTGTAGAGGAGCAAAATAGAATATTGAAAGAAGCTCAAGAAATTCAGAAAAAGGCCCAGCAGAAAGTCAAAGATCTTGAAGACAAACTAAAAAATGCATCAGCCCTAAGAGAGAAGGAGCTAAAGGAGGCAGATCAAAGAGTCACTCTGTCTAAAAAGAAGATGGAGGAAGCAGTAGCTAAAGCTAAAGATGACCTACAGGTGAATTAAT
>JADKLZ010000130.1:35162140-35172750 GCA_021533235.1 Biomphalaria straminea | reverse complement strand
CTTACCTGACATTATCCAGTACTTACCTGACATTATCCAGTACTTACACATTTTTTTCAGTTCATTGTGGTTTCTCTCAAAGACGGAATGTTCAACAATGCTAATGTTTTGTTCCGCACCAAGTTTGTGGATGGTGTATCAACTGTGTCCAGACATGTTCAGAATCCTCGATCTCTCACCTCATCCTCCTCTTCCAGCATGGATAAAGAAAATGAGCTAACAGAAAAGAGGAAAAGATTGAGGACCTAAATACACTCTCTCTTGCGCACATTTGTAAATAAAAACTGTTGCCATTCTGCGTGTGTATAATAATGAACTGTCATGGGTGCTACTCTTTGAAAGGCGATCTAATTAAAAAAAGACACTTTTCTTTCTTTCGAAAACAAAAAAAATGTTTTCATAGAGACTAACGATTTCTTTTGAACTAGAATGTAGAAATTTAAGTTTTCAGTTTTTTTAACTAGTACATTTTGCTGGGAAAATTAATTCATAAGTTTATTCACATGGTAATGACCTAGATTCAACATTTCAAGAGGGTTCTTGGACTGAATTTCTGTAATTAACAAGAATAAATCTTAGAATTTAAAATAAAAAGGGAGAAAATGATTTTAAAATATGCTGTATTGTACAGACAAAGCTGTACTCATAACTAGGACACCACCTTACTAGCAACTAATGGTTGACATTCTCTTCTTATTTAATCACACTGTTAAAAGCCCTACACATTATTATGCATCTATTGAGCATGAGCCTACATATATGTGTGTAGCTAAGTTGCGTTAACAAATCATCATTCTTGTATTTACCTCACTATAGAGATAATGCTTTATTATATCTTTTTGTTCTTGAAGTTTTGGTGAGTCGCACCCATGCATGATACTTGTTGATTCTGTCTGCTGTTGTACTTATTTTCCTTAAAACAATCTGAAGTTTTAATCCTTACTTTTGTTCTGTTTCTTAATTTTCATGGTCTGAGCATTTGTAATTTTATAACATATTTTTACTGTTTATGTTTTATGTACATTTTTCTGGTTTGTTTTTGTAATGGAGGGGCGGGACACTGTTTTTATTACCAAGGTTAAATTGTACTCATGGATAATTTTTAATGAAAGAATATTATGGCAAAGTTTTATTTCACTATATGCATAGTTCATGTTGAGCATGAAAATATTTATCATAACATTATGATTTTTAAAATTGGTGCAAAGTTTTAGCATACTTGTAATGACGATTTCACAGTTCTGTTTGTTCCATGCATAGGAAAGAACTCAGTGCATAGAATTATGTAGTACTTTAGTTTGTGAAGGTAAGAATAATTAAATAAAGTCAAAATTTATTATTGTTAATTGTTGCATTCATTAGCTGTTTGACCAAGTTGTGTGTGAACAAAGTGTGTCTTTCTCAGTAATACTTGTCTAACAGTAAGAAAAAAAATCACAGCAAAGATATCTGACAAGACAAATCAATTAAAATTGTAGAGCTATATATAGCTCAATTTTTAGCGGCCCCCGAAAGGGGAAAAGACGCTATTAGTTTCATGTGGTCTGTCTGTCTGTCCATCTATCCCGTTTAGTTCTCAGAAAGTAGAAGAGAAAATGAAAATCTGACATCACGATAGATCATTCAAAGTTCTGATGCAACAGCTACTTTTTTTTTCTTCTAAAAGCTCAAAATCTAATTTTTAAAAATCATTTATGCAAGCAGTTTTTTATAGACAAAAATCTAATTAGTATGCATTATAAATGAAATCTAATTTAAGACAATTAATAATGTTATAAATTTCACTTAATTTCAAGTTTATTTTTGTTCGAAGATAAAAGTATTTGCTATCTAAGGAATAAAGAAATTTAATTATCGAATCAATTATGTTATATCAGTCGGTCCAGATTCACATCTAACTTAACTTTCGCCTACACCTATCCTTTGATCTGCTGGACCGCTAGGGCACTACATAAGATCTGTCAACCTTCTATCTGCATTCCTATCTGTCATTTGTCTTTGATATAATTTCATTCGGATGTTCTTTCTGAAAATATTGAAACCTGCCTGGGTGGATCACTTTGGGGGCAGATTTTAACTTTGTGTTTCCACACAAACTGTCTTTGTAACCTTGTTATCACTGAACTCATCTCCACTAAAAATTAAAAGAACAGCAGAATTGCAAATTTTTTTTTTAGCTTTAAATCAAGTTTTATTATCCAGGAATAAAATTGTTTTGCATTTATGCTTTAATGTTTATATATCTAGAAAAAAGAACAGTACCAATCTGTCTAATAATAATAATATATAGTAATATAATAATACATAAGTTTATAGTTTTTCTTGATCAAAGGGTGTTAGTAGTTAGGTTGTAAGACAAATATCCTTATGGACAATAAAGATTATTATTATTAAAACAGGTTTATTTAGTACAATTTAAGACTTTATGTACTAAAGTTACCTGTAAAATGAAAATAATAAAATATACATATAGGCAAGTGTAGTCAAAATATTAAAGCATTTTAATAGTAAAAAGATGTTGATAAAAAATGGTTTATTACTTGATCTAACTGCTTCTTACTACAACAGATGTAATCATCAAGCAAATGCAAACATCTTATTGGTAGTGCAAACATTCCACATTTAGAATAAAGTTTTAAGCCAAGACAAAGTCATTACTGTTTAATGATTGAACTTTTTACTGGTCCAACTTGTACCTTATTGGAATTAAGTTATTGTTTTAAAATACACAAGTGTATGTTCATGTGTAATTAACATACCTGCAACATTTACTTTATTTTTAAGACTTCTGATTTGAAATATTGAAAGCAGCTAATTATTGATGATTACAGGTACTTGTCCAATAAACAGAAATAAATTGATTAGAAAAGTGAAAACAAATTCATAATAGTTCATGAATACTTGTCTTGCACATCATAAAGGACATAAGATTTTTTTTCCTAAATCCTTATTAGCTCACAAATGGGTTGAATGCACTCTTGTTTCATTTTTTTTTGTTGTATGTGTTCTTCCTTTTTATTAATACACTTTAAGTTAAATAGCTTTCTATTTATTGTCAAAAAAAAAAAAAAGAAAGGTGCGAGGATCTGATTTGTGAGTCTGTAGACACATACTATTTACACTAGATTTTTATCAAATATTTAAATTTTTACCTGTACTATTTTAACTGTAAATAGACCCTGATTTTAATGAGTTAAGTGTATGGACTTTGACCTTTTTATAGAGGGAGAGTAGTCCTTAAGGGACTGCAGGCACGACATGGCCTACACTGTGCTGATGTGCCTAAAAACTAAAACTAAACTAAAATCAAAAAAAAGGTGTGGCATTCAACTGCACTACCAGATGAAGGAAGCTGATCTGCTATGGATTTCACTAACAGCTTAAGCATTTCAGAAAGAATTTACAAAGTTGTCTTGAATTATTTTTCCACACCTCTGTAGATATACATTGTAACATAAGAACATTAAATTACATCTTCAATCCTGAAGATATTTGTAAAAAAATAAAATCATGAAAGCACAGCAATTAAAGTTTGTAAAAACCATCATACATATTCAAGCAAAATCTCTTTAAAAGCAAAATATGCATATTAATTTTTAGGAAATTTCAAAAGTGGGACATGATTTACGTAGAGCACTGTTATCTCAGAATTTTATTTTTATGGACATCATATCAGTGGACATTCTTTCTCAAGTAGCCGGTCAAGATAATGCCATTTTTTTAAAAGTCTGAAGGTGCTGGATCAGGTGAAGCTGAAAAGATTCTATTTAAATCTAAAATAAACAAAAGAATGATTTTAAATATATTTATAATAATAAATAATTGATTGTGGGTCCAGTTTTGTTACATTTGTGTGAAAGGTAACTCTGTCAACAACAGTTGAAAAGATTAAACCACTTATTGAAAAGAAATTAAGTTACCCACAATGTTACATTATTGCCTTTGATATTAGTCTAGTTATCAAAAAAATGTCAGAATCTGAATTTCAAAATACAATATTAGAAAAACTTTCTTTATAAAATTTGCCATTGTGAAGAATTATTTCTTTTAGTGAAATCTGAAAGTCAATATCCTTAAAAAAATGTAACTAAAGAAAGGCTGTGCATAATTAAGTGTTCCTTATCTATTGCAAAGGAAAAGATTGTCTCTCGAGATGTAAAATGCCACAGATCTGTATTAAAAAAACTTATTTGTAAATAAGACCAAATATGATTCAAGATACGGTACGCTGAAAGACAATATTATAATTGTAATGCAGTGATAGCTCAAGAAAGGCACAAAATGTCTTAGAAATGTAATAGATATCCACGATGTTCACAATGTGCCCAATATGCAGACACTAAAAGCAACAAACTTCAGACAATCGTCTTTATCTGTTCTTAGCTAAGAGTGGTGCAACTAAGTTGGTTCAATTTTAACTTTAAAAAATTGCAGTTGAACATGAATCAATATCTATAAAATGAATGTGAGGACATAGTTGCTTGATGATGTCCCAAAGTAGTCTGGGGAAAAAAAGCAAAATTGGTTTAGTTGGCCACAGCTGATTTGTAAAAAAAAAATTTATGCATTATTTCCAAACTTATTTCATTTCATAGAGTTAAGTAATAAATTTAACCATATTAATTCTAAGGAGTACATTTATACATACAATTTTAGCAGTAACACATTTTTTACATTACAGCAGAGACTTACTTGATAATATGGTGAATGGGCTTCTGCATGTCTGGGTAAGGTGCTCAGAGGTATATCTTCCAAAATCTATGATATTGAGAAAGTGTCATTATTCGTATATGATATATATTATAATTTATCTTTTTTTTTTCTTTTATACATATAGGCAGTGCAATCTTATATAAATAAACTATTTTGTTTCTTAGACCTAATATGATCAAAAAGTAGATTTATCTGCTTTTAGTTTACTGTATTTGTTGCAGAAAATTATTTTTGTGGGGGGAATCAGTATCTTATCTTATAAACTACAGACATTTCTTCAAAAGAGAAGATAATTACATACTGCATGTATCCATGTGTCAAATATGTTTATTTAAGAATAAAACTTTGCTAAGTCATTGGTTTGAATGGCTGATTCAGGCAACCTGTTCCATGCTCTAATGGCAATAGAGAAGAAGGAGAGTATAGTGATAATTCAGAGTATAATATTTCAGCAAGATGAGAAAAAATATATGACATTCTTTACTTTCACTTAACTGACAAGGCTTCAGTAGTCTACATTACTAAATCTTGGTAGAATATAATAATGATTAGACATGTTGAAATGTGGTGAAATAGCATAAAGCTATGACAAGTGCAATTCATAGTAATTTTTTTTTCCTTTGTTGAAACATATGTAAGTTATAAGTACCGTAATAAGATAAATCAGAATACCATAATCAAAGAACCTACCGGTACCGTACCTTTTTTTTTATATATATCAAGTTGAAGGGAATAATTAGCATGAAATTTTTTAAAAAATATGGGCTTGACATAAAATTATGATTGTGGCAATTTCTGATTTTGCTAAACAGTACATGTGAAGAGTAAGATTTTTTTGTTTAGGTATATAATCATAAAAACATAATGCTGCTAACAATAATTTTTAAACTAAGGGATACAACTCACATAACCATTAAACTTAGGGACACAACTCACATAACCATCAAAATAAGGGTTACTCTCTGAGGTTATGCTAATTCTTCGGTTATTCTCAGGTGACAATTCATGTTCATGAAAGCTTGTTGTCGTGTCCATCCACACTCTGGGTAGTTTGAGGATACTGATATCCGGTGAAAAATGAAGCATCCTTGATCTCACATTGCTTTAACAAAATAATTCAATTTTTTTTCAATTTAATGCAATCTTTTGTAAACAAGATGGATTTTTTTATGAAGATATCTTATGTTAGTTTTATGCAATTGGTTAACAAATTGGTTATAAGATTATTTAAAAAAACAACAACTCTTCCAGTCTTTTTTTTTTTGACAACATTGTGTGAAAATCTGGTCAGCTAACCAATTATTCTGTGATTATGAGACATGATTTGGTGGTGCTTTTATTTGTCTATATTACAGCTCAAAGTTATATAATACAGGGTGGTCAGATTATTATTATAATAATGATTATCATTTTTACAAAGAATAACTTTCACAAAGATTTTTAAAGGCATATGTTATATACACATAGATGCTTATAATGTTATCAATGCACCTCAGAGCTGTGTTTTAAACTAGAAATCCATGCTTGTGTACTATTTTGAAGTGTAGCTTGTGAGACATTGTTCAAAGCTCTTCCAAGGCTCATTTTCAAATCAATGGAGTTTATGTCACATTCACATTTCTGAAGCTTCAAATGCAGTAATCCATGCCATTTGAGTCTAGACTTAGTGGTAAAGCCTTCGGCTTCTGAACTGGAGGTCCCAGGTTTAAATCCTGGCAAAGACTATGAATTTTAATTTTGGCATCTTTGGGCACCCCTGAGTCCACCCAGCTGTAACGGGTATCTGACATAAGTTGGGGAAAAGTAAAGAAGTTGGTGCTGGTCACATGACACCCTCATTAACCATGGGCCACAAAAACAGATGACCTTCACATCATCTACCCCAGGGGTCTCAAACTCATATCAGCATGTGGGCCGCATTGGAAAGTAACAACCAGTCAGCGGGCCGCACAACAAATTTTACGAACACTACTGTCAATGCAGTTAAATGCTAAAATAAAGTTTTTATAATTATTAATTACATTTAGTTTAGTTTATTACATGCACAGGCAGTTTAGTTTACTAAAATAAGTTGACGTTGTCTCTGTCACTAATAAAAAAGCAGAAACTGTATTTTCCACAAAAAAACAAAAAAAAACTATAATTACTAGGCCTACTGCAGATGGTTCGTCACTCATGTTTCTGTCCACTAAGATGAGAGCGTTTGGCAGAGACCAGACCATCAACGTTAGGCCTGAAGTCGCGTGTAGTGGCAAGCCGCATGGTTGCTCTCAGAAGCTAATCAATCAGTCTTGATCGTAATGCTTTTTTTTAATAATCATTCTGGACAAAAACTGTTCGCAAACGTACGTACTCCCAAACATCGCTAGAATTCTAGCAGCTGCGCAGAATAAGTTTGAAAATTTCTTTCATAGCAATGTGGAAATCCAACATCAGCGTATTTTTGCTTCACAACAGTGTCACACTGCAGGTCCAGTATTTCTATCAGGACTGCTAACGTAGTGCCAATATGGAAAAAACTGTAGTTCGAGAGCAGTCAATTGCTGAAAGCGAATTTCAAAATCTTCCAGTAGTCTGGAGAGGATGTCTACGTAGTCGCTCAGGCGCTGTGGTTCAACCTCTATGCTCTGTAAAAAAGAGAAATGAGCCAGGTTTCCAACTGCCAGCTGAGTGGCCCACAAAGTCAGCTTGCATCTGAATGATTTGATGCGGACAAACATCACGGTAATCAGCTGCTTTGTGTCCTGTAGTTGTGAATTGAGTGCATTGAGATGTTGCGTGATGTCAGTAAAAGAGCAAGATCCGACAAAAACATTGGGCCACTGAGCTGAGGTATGTCTCTGACTTTCATTGCCATGAACAATGCTATTTCCCGTCTCAGTTCAAAAAATCTCTGCAGCACTTTTCCACGACTCAACCATCTGACTTACGTATGATACAGCGACTTTCCGTATTCCGTTTCTAAATCAGCTAGAAATGACACAAACTGCCTGTGGTTGAGGCTCCGTGCATGTAAGAAGTTCACCGTCTTCACGACTTTTGCCACACAGTGCTTCTTGGTGCAGAATGCAGAGTATGGCTGCAAAGGTCCCTCCAAGCAGAGCTGATTCCGTTTCTCTATCATTCATCCAATAACACCAACCTTCTCTGAACTCATTGCTGGTGCTTCGTCCGTAGACACTGAAACAAGTTTTTCCCACGGTAGCCCAGAACTGTCAATACAAGCTTCCAGTTCTTGAAACACGTCGCGCACGTTGTGCAGTTGTAAATCATTTCATGGCTTACATGTGGTCGTTGTAAATTTTATGTAATTTTGAATTTTATCTAATTTTCTTTTTATTCCCGGACGTGGTCGCGGGCCGCACAAGATAGTCTCGCGGGCCACATGCGGCCCGCGGGCCGCGTGTTTGAGACCCCTGATCTACCCTATAGATTGCAAGGTCTGAAAGGGGAGCTTTTTTTAAATTCATGATTGCATCTGACTCAAATTTTCCACTTTCCTAGCCACCACACAGTAGATTTCTAGTTGTTTCATTGCCATGTATACGTTAAAATAATATTTTGACAATAAAGAAATGCCAGCACTCAGACTGTAATATGCACACTTTGTGAAAAAACAAAACAATGTCATCAAAATTCTTTCAGAAATGTTACCTGTCTTTGTGCTTGCTGCAAAGGTAGTAACAGCAACATAGCAGAAGACTAAGGACAACCAGGCTCCCGATGCTGCTACAGCAGATCACCAGAACTTCTATAAAATTATAAGCAGAAAAAACTATGACACTATTTGTTAATCAAAGTGGATTCTTTGCATAGTCACCTTTAGTCAACTTAAATAGTAAAAAAAGATAGTGGGTCAGGACTGCTGAATGGTAGGCCTAATATGCTTGGCTTTTGAACTGAGGGGTCTTGGCTTTGAAACTTTGAAGATCAAGAATTTTAGAATGCAACTGAGTCCACCAGACTCCTAATATAAGTTTGGAAAATAAAGACAGTTGGTTATTGTGCTGGCCACATGACACCTTTATAAACCATCAGCTAAAGAAACAGATGACAGTAAATAGCTCATCAGCAAAAAGCTGGCTAGAAGAAGAAGAATGACTAACAAAAAAGTAAAGATAGACATTGGACAATATAGTCTTTTTATTGTGTTCTCTTCTGATCAAATATCCCACACAATAAATGAAAAGTAAAGTATCATATTCCATTGATATTATTATTTAATATTTATTTTTCAAATTTTATGTATTTCTCTTAAGACAGAAGAATTCATAAAATACATTACTATATCCATACATAAGTAAATAGATGTAATAGATATATGATAATTTCCTCCATTGATTTGAGGACTTAAAACGAAGATAGCAAAAAAATAAATGCTGATAGAAAAAACTGAAATTAGAAATAAAAGATTTTTTTATCACTATAGATTAAATCTAGATCTAGATCTATATATCTACCTTTTCCATCAATCTCACACTGTGTTCCAAAATACCATTTTAAGCAGCTGAAGTTAGAAAAGTAGTAATACTTAATACAATTACATTGTATACACATACCATGGGATTGCTCAATAAAAAAAAAAAAACTGTTATTTCTTTTCTCACAGACTCACCTGCATTGTTTAGTGCCAGATAAGATGTCATCATCCACACATAGCCCACCATTTTGACAATGACATTTTTCTAGGAAATATAAATGTCAATAAGTAAATATAAGCTGATATCTCTTTTGGCAAACCATTATTTAAAAAAAAAAAAATCTAGTAGACCCATAGCTAATGGAATTTAGAAATATATAGCTTTCTTGCCATTGACTTGTTCCAAATTATTGCTAGGAGAGTCTGGGTCAGAATGGCAAGAACTAGCATTGCGCATTGGTAAACTTTATGCTTGTTCACTTTATCTATTGTATATCTGCAAAAAGGAGCCTACACGTCAGCAGCAAAAAGCTGGATAGAAGAAGAATACGAAAAAAGAACATATAGTACTAATAGTAGCCTAAATTGCTAAAAAAAAAAAATAAATCCACCTTAGGTGCTGCTGTAATAGCGGCAACAATAGCGCTTAATAGCGCAACTAATACAATTTTAAACATGATTTAGGCGCGATGATGTGTTAAATATGAAGGTGGAGGGTTCAGCAGCCTTAATAACATCATTAAGCCACACATGCCCTGATCAAAATCTAAAACTAGTTTTATGTTTTCAATTTATTTATTAGAATCCTGATGTAGCAGCGTCTCTCAAAGACAAAAAGTTGTGGTGTATTTTGCATACTGTAGGTCACCAGACGTTAAGGATAAGGAAGGACTTGAGGTCCAGTCCTCCTTTACCTTTTTATCTTAAAATACGAAATAGCTGTTCGAATTCGTGTATTGTTTTATGTACTCGGGAAAAAAGCATGTATGGTGAAAGGTAAAAAAAAAACCTAGAGATTTTAAAGCAATTCTTTTTTGCTTTACTTTTTGGACTGGCAGCAGGACATAGATGGCCCACAAGAAAGGCTTAGATCTATATTTGAACATTATTAGAAATTGGTTAGGGTACATCTTGGAATTTTCTGTTATATATTTAAACTGACGACATAATTGTGAGTCTGTGACTTACCCACACAATGTTCCCCTGGAAGTCTATATAGGTTAGGTGTAGGGTCATCAAAGCCATTCTCACATTGGCAGGTCACAGCGTCGCCTACGTAAGAACAAATGGCGTGTGTGCTGCAATAGTTGTGATCACTGTTGATGCAGGGATTAATTTCTGAAAGAATAGGAGAATGTTGTCATATCTCTCTCTCTATCTATCTATCTATCTATCTATCTATCTATCTATCTATCTATCTATCTATCTATCTATCTATCTATCTATCTATCTATCTATCTATCTATCTATCTAATCT
>JADKLZ010000130.1:35136332-35157709 GCA_021533235.1 Biomphalaria straminea | reverse complement strand
GACGCGACTTCGAAATGGAGGATATGTCCTCCTTTCGTCCACGTCTGGTCATTCTATCACACTATACATTGTTCAGATCTATGTTTTATTTCAACCTTGTAAAGTGTCGAAAAACGCTCTTACCAAGGTCATAAGCCTCAATTTGATTGGCTGAAGCTGTTCTACGGAGTAACTCTGGTCAACTCCAGGGGCATTGACAGTAAGATGACCATGATAAAAACTGGCGGCTTTGGAAAAGCAAAAAATAAAATAAAATAAATAAATAAAAATAAATACTTTTCGTCTTTTACAGTGAACTCTATCAGCTCCATTTAAATAGCAGGACACATCTATATTTTTATTTTTGTTTATTTTTATTGAAGGTTGAAGATTTTTGCCTGCTCTACAAGTTCTGAAGAATGGAACTCGAGTTGATTTTACATTTTTGATTTAACTTTGAATCAGCCCAACCCAAAGCAGGACATTTAGGCGCAGCCTTTTTGAGGCTGAGGACGTTTTGACGCAAAATGTCCCGGTGACGTTATTTAATGTTCATTGTAATATTTTTTTTTAAACTGGGTATAATTATGTTAATATGATTGTGAGAGTTAATCTCCTTAGCCTTATAGCTATTAGTTAGTGCATGTGTATGTTGCTGTTCGTGATCTCATATGGTTAAGAAAGCCTGTGTGTGTTTTGTAAATCAGCCTTGTCGTTTATCTTTTTGTACTTGTTATGTTTGTTAACACTTTAACATTATGTGGATTATAGTAGGCTAATGTCCATTCATCAATATGATACATTATTTATTGCATTTATATGTTAGTTTGTGTTCCACATCATCATTTTGGGTTGTGCATGTTTATTTATTTAGTGGGTCTTTTTATTAAACAATTTATTAACAAAGGTCACAGGTAGAAATCTGACCTTTTATACTGATTATGTTTTACGTGTTTTGAATGTTCCCTCAGAATTATGGATCCTACAGGATAGCGGGGGATTGCGGCGGCAGGGCTGCAACCTATGCGGCCGCAGTGGGCCTCGCGCTTTCATAGGCCCCGCGCGGTGTGAATTATATGTGTATATTATTAAATTAAACCATTTAAACTTATTATTAAAGGGTTCCTAGAATATTCGTGAAATTATAAAAAAATATGAAAAAGTCATGAAAATCTCCTGAAATTATTAGCCTAAAATCTTCTAAAAACTGATGCAAATCTCCTTAAAACGGACAAAATTGTCATTTCTGGATGTCATGCGATAAAAAAAACGAAACAGCAATTAATAAACAGCATTTTTCATTTAATAAAAATATAATAATAAGTAGAATTTTAACCGAAACAAGAAGTTCAAATACTTACTTTACTTTTTAGTCACTGGCACATACATATAGATCTAAATCAATCTCGACCTCTTAGAAAAAAAACAAACAACAAAAGCGATATTTTGCTAGTCGATAGTAAATCTGAAAGGCATATCTGAATGTGTACCCGTTTTGTGTTGGAAAACTACAATCTACTGTAAATGGCTCGTAAAGTTAACTTGACAGTGATTTTATACTTACTAAACTATAAATAAAATGAAAAGAATTATTAATTTTCTAATACAAAATCCTAATATCTTAATTTTCACTTATTATCCTTATCACAACCCAAATTAGGCCACGCACAATCCGTTTCGCATAGGGCCCCGCAACCCGTAGGACCGGCCCTGTGAGGCGGGAAAGGTTTGACCCCCGGGACTTTCGAGATTACATTTCCTAGTCCTACCACACGGATTATGCGGATTATAGTAATGTCCATTCATCAATGTGATATACCATTTATTACATGTATATGTTAGTTTGTTTTCCACATCATTAAAAGTTTCGGCTTGTGCATGTTAATTTATTTAATGGAGCTTTTTTTTTCGAAAGTTTAAGTAATTAAGCTAATTTACAAACAAAACAATGATAGAAAGGCACATTCGTCGTTCCATATGCTAGGACAGATGTATACAAATGCTCCTTCTTCCCTAGTGCTATTAGAGCATGGAATGGGTTGCCTGAGCTAACCAGGAAAACCAGTGACTTGGCAGAATTTAGGTCTTTGGTTAATAATATGGGTAGATAGAAAAAAAAATCATTATACATAAAAAAATTTTTTGTTAAAATTAATTTTTTGGTATCTCCAGTTATGTAGTAAAAATATGCTCAATGTAGGTTTTGTCTTAAGTTATTCACCTTTATCTACATCAAGAGAAAATGTGTCACCCAAAACACCCTTACCCAATTTTTTTTTCAGAATACAATGTCTTTTCAAAAGTTCTTAGCTTGCGCGGACATTTAACAAATGTCAGTATTTTTTTTTTATTTTTTTTTTTTTTGGAAATAGAAATCAAGGGATGTCATCCAGTGCGCTTGACAGAACTCACGTAGAATTTAAGGAGAAGGGTGACGAATGTCATAACCCTGGTCTAAGTATCTGACTTAGGCCTAAAAGATTTTCATAAAATAATCCTAACCCTTATCAAGAAACAATATGGATGGCGGTAGAATTCATGCATACATTATTTAGTATAATGAAAAAACGTTAATAAAAAGCTAAGTCGTTCTTAAATTATCGTCCGGAAATCGCCTCAAAATGTCTCCTGCGACAAAACAGCTTGCATCAAACCGGCTGCGCCAAAACGTCAAGTACCGCCTACAATCATGATGTCTGATACATAAAATCTGGACAACCAATTTTTCAAATTTTGCCTTTCAAAGTGCACGAGCCAAAATATTACATACCACTTCTGCTAAATCTTTACCTTTACAAGCACCTTGTCCTCCTGCCGCTGTCTCGCGTAAAAAGCCTTTCAGACACTGGCACGATCTCGTCTTAGGGTCGCATCGTTCGTAGTGTATGACGTCACATCCGGCATTGCTCACTACGTCACAGGAAACGTTTCCAGCCTCGTGCTGGGTGCGATTCGAGATTCGCACCATAAGCCCGTCCGTCTGCGCGAACGTGCTGCGCGGCGGCTGTGTGGCGTTGTTCTTGTAGGCGTGGTTGAAGATCATCTCGGGCTCCATCGCCCTGGGCAGGGACGCGTAATCCTCCTCCTCTTTGCTGACACCAGTTTCTTCCAGGTACTTCACGTCCGGAACATCGTCGCGTCGCATGAACTCGTCGTAATAGTGACTTCCGGAAACGCCCGGGTGTGAGTCTTTGGAGTCGTTGCCGCTGGTTCGTGACGTCGTTTTCGCCAATGCTGTTGAAGGTTCGGACGTGACGCTGACGTCCGGGGCGGACGGATTGAGATCATAGTAGTTGCCTTCAGGATCATAATAAGGTTGCCCTTTTGTTACTGAAAAGAAAGTAAACAATTAAATATTATGAACAAAGTCACGCGGTATAATTCAGTTTCAACTGTTACAGGGTAAAACTATTACTCTGGCACTATACGCGTTTTTCAAACTATGCAGCGCACCTCATACGGGAGGGGGGTGCGACGCCCTGTCAAAATTAGGGGGGGGGCGTTTAATTGATCTTTCAAGGTTAAATAGCGTGGTCGAGCGGCTAAGAGGCGCTTGAACTTGGCTGGGCTACCTAGAAATGGGCTCGAGGTTCGACACCCGACTCGGGCAGAGTTGTGTTTACTGAGCGCCTAAGGCAGCACGGAAAACCAACTCCTAGATACCCCCTCCCCCCTCTGGTCCACAAATGAGATTTGACCAAAGCGCGCTGAGCATGCTATAAGCATGAAAGTAGCACTATATAAAAGCTATAATAATATAATAATAATAAATATATATATACTTTCATTGTAGTTATCAATGTTTAGATATTAACAAAATCTAATAAAATACCCAAAGACACAAAGATAAAGGCACATTCCTCGTTTCATATGCTACGACAAATCTGTAAAAATGCTCCTTCTTTCATAGGAGTGTTATTAGAGCATGGAATGGGTTGATTGAGCCAGCCAGGAAAACCAGTGACTAGGCAGAATTTAAGTCATTGGTTAATATGCATGACGCGTAAGACGCAATCATTTTCTTTTATGAGGTAAAGTCTGTATCATATACGTTAAGAAGAAGATAAATGAAATGATATTATTACCAATGTTTCAAAAAAGTAAAAAGTCGATTCATCTTCTAATGAGGATTTCTTAATCTGAGTTACTGTTGTAACCAGATGCGTTTGCAAAAGTAACATTGATTCAAAAAAGCTTTTTGTAAAAGACAGTCCAAAACGTCTTGCTAACTTGATTCTTCTCGACTTTCTTGCGTCCAAATGATTGAAATTTTCCCGACTATTGTGCATCGTTATGCTGACGACTTTTGTGTAATAAATTTAGAAACAATTCGAAGCAGGACGTCTTACTTAACACGAAAATGATCTTACGATGACCACGTCCGTTAGAGACGTGAGTGCGCTGTATGTACCTCGAATGTCCCTGCAGCACTTTGTCTTTATTAGATTTAATTTGACCTTCGACCTTTCTTTTCTTACCATGAAAATTGTTGTCAGACTACAAGAAAACACTTCAATATAGAAGAAGAGTATTTATCGACTGGTCAAAGTTTGGCCCTAAAACACCCATATAGAAAGAAAACTATAAGGAGAGTAATAATATTATTTTATAATTGAACTAGTGCGTGTTTTATCTCTTAGACTCTAAACACGGGGATTCGCATGTAGGCCTATTCCTTTGCAGGGCCGGTCTTAGGCCACTGCAACCAATGCGGCCGCAGTGGGCCCCGCACTTTCATAGGCCCTGCGCAAAGTCTAAAATTAAACCATTTTAACTTATTATTAAAGGGTTTATGAAATTCGCCTGAATTAATAAAATATACAAAAAAGTCACGAAAACAGAAAAATTGTCTTTTCGTGATGTAATTCAATATGGAAATCGCCAATCCTACCCTTAATTAAAAAAAAAAACCGCATTTGTCAGCTCTCATTTAATAAAAATGTAATAATTAGGCGAACTTTAAGCAAAACAAGAAGTTCAAATAATCAATTTACTTTAATAGTCACTGGCATACAAATATAGATCTAAATCTATCTCGACATCTTTAAAAAACAAAAGCGGCATTTCGCTAGTCAATAGTAAGTCTGAAAGGCCAATCATATTAGGTCTACTATCTACCGTGAATGGCTCGTAAAGTTAATTTTGACAGTCATTTTTTTTTACTTAGTAACGAATGAATAAAAAGAGGAATCTGTTTCGCACAGGACCACGCAATCTGTTGGACAGGCCCTGTTCCTTTGTGTTGCTGTGATACACTTAAGCGTTAAACCACAGTGAGATAAAAAAAAAACAAAAACAACAACAAAAAAAAAAAAAAAAACAACAACCACATACATATTTCATTTTGTACGTGAAAGAAAATGTATTTATTGCTATAGACCAGTGGTCTTCAACCTTTTTTAACCCACCGCCCCCTTTTCGTATATTTTCTCTTTAAAAAATCTCCAGCGCCCCCCTAACGGACATATAATAGTAAAAAAAGTTTTTTAAAATTTTGGAAGGTAAATTGTACTAAAAGAACATGTATGGATTTATATTACATTGTAACTTATATATTGTTAATTAATCTTAAATTATTAGTAAAAAAAATAAAATAAAAATAGCTTACAAGATATAAATAGAAAAGTTAAACTGATTAACTTTTTTTTTACATAAAAAATATCGATATTAAGGAAAACCAAGAAAATAATATACAAAACCATAATAAGACCAGCAGCAAGTATGCAAGTGAAAACCAGACTACAACAGAAACAGCCAAAAATCTACTAAATACTTGGTAACGAACAATTCTTATGAATATTCATACTGCCATACAACATGAAACAGGGTGGAGGACACGCACTAACCATGTTATATTTTAATTGTATGAATACCCACCGATAGTGACAGAAAAAAAAAGAACAGAATACGTTGGGCAGGACACCTTGAAAGAATGCCAGATAACAGTTAAGAAAATTTTGTACAGGCGAAAACCAAAAGGCAGGCGACCCAAAGCCAGAACCCGAAAGCGATGGATTGATGATGTGGAGGCAGATCTGCAACAGCTTGGGGTAAGGGCGTGGAGACGAAAGGCTCAGGAGAGATCTGAATGGAGAGATGTGTTGAAGCAGGTCAAAGCCCTCCATGGGCTGTAGCGCAACTAGTATGGATGGGTGGATGTTAAATTATAGAACACTACTATTTTTTTTTACATTAAAATTTTACATTTAGTCTTATATTTAATAAAAAACAACGATTCATCACATATAACTAAGCTTGAACTAATGGGAACCTTGCGCCTCATGCAGTTTAACAATGTTAGAAATGTCAGGCTTTAAATTAGTCAAAGCAAGGCGTAGGTCTCCTCTAGTGGCTACATCAAGTCTATTTCTTTGTTTACTCATTATGTTTGTAACGGCACTAAATCCAGTTTCAGCCATATAAGTTGAAGGAAAAACTAAAAATAGCAATTCCATTTTTGACCATAGTTTTGGGTATTTGACAGGAACAAATCGCTGCAGCAACATCTCTTCTATGCCTCTTTTGAAATTCATTTGACTGGTGATATTATTTTGTAACTCTACCATTTCTTCCTGTAAATCAACTTGAACATAGGTGACAGATGTTTTAAAAGGATTAATTATCCATGTTTCAATTTCTAAATTTATGACATCCTGGAAGCGAGTTGCCATTTCTTCCTTGAGCATTTTCAGGTGAGTAGCATAGACATCAATGTACTCAGGCAGTAATTCATTAGTCAACAAAGCGAGTTCTGGGAGATTGTAAAATTCCTTTCTGGAAATATTGTGGTAAAAGAGATTCAATTTCTCAATAAAAGAGACAATGATCTGCTTTGTATTGATAAGGGTTAACGTCTTTCCTTGTAGCTGCAAGTTCATTTCATTCATTTTACGATAGATCCCTTCCATGTAAAATAAATCTTTTTTAACCTTCTTCAAGTCATCGCAAGCAGATAAATCTTCCTGTTGCTTGAAAAATTCAAAAATTGTATTGAAAAGTTCAGCAAAACGAGCAAGACAATTCCCTTTGGAAATCCAGCGAACCTCAGTGTATAATAAGAGTTTAACATGTTGCTCATTATTTGTTTCACACAGCTGTTGAAAGATGCGCTCATTTTCGGCATGGGTTTTTAATTTATTTACAGTTTTTATAATCAGATTTAAAGATGAATGAAGTTGTGGGCTAAGTTGTTTAGCAACAAGATGTTGCCTGTGAATTACACAGTGAATAATAAACATTTCTGGATTTTCTTTTTTCATAAAACTTATGAAGCCTTTTTGGCGTCCAACCATTGATGGTGCTCCATCACTTGCACAAGCTACTAAATTTTGCAAAGGTATTTCATTATTTGCAAAAAATGTCTTTACTAAGGTAAAAACAGACTCCCCTTTTGTGTCATGGGTAAGTTTTTCAGAAAAGATAAGCTCCTCATTAACACTGAAATCATCATCAAAATATCGCACATAACCAAGTAATAATGAAAAAATTATCAATCAATGTTGACTCATTTATTTGCAATGAAAATTTTCTAGTTTGAAGTTTCCATAAAAGTTGTTGCTTCACATCACTGGCCATTTCATCACTCCGTCTTTGAATCGAAGTGTCACTTATCGGTAATACTTTCAAAACCTCATTGGGATCTTGATGCATCACTGTGGAAATGACTTCTCTTAAAGCTGGGATTATCAATTTTTCACCAACGATATGTGACTTTTGATTTTTTGCAATTAACTCTGCAAATTTGTAAAAGGTCATCAAACCGTCTTCTGCTTTGCTGTTGGTTTTTTTAAAATATTGTTTGAATAGTCGAGCGTTTATTAAATTGCTCATGAATAGTTTTGAAAAACTCAATGGACTTGTCCTTTTTGTCAGGATGCAAGGCATTCATATGTTCCTGAAGCCGACTTGGTTTCATCGCCTCATTGGAAAATGTTTTCATGCAAAGTAGACACAATGGAATACGTTTATCTTCAGGCGAATATATGAAACCCATGGAGAGATAATTTGCTGAATACTGGCGAGTTTTTTTCTTGGTCGACATTGTCAATGCTTTCACTGTAAAATGAACATTACACTCATTTATTTTAACGCTAGCTTTATTATTTAAACCAAATAGCATAAACATTGTTTAATATTATTTATTATATAACTATGTTAATGTAGATATAAATAAAAAAAACTATAATTTAAAAAGCTTATACCTTGTTTATTTATAAATCTACAAACTGTATTACTCGCAAAAATACACACTTCCCGCTGCAGTAAAAACAAAAATAGCTATTGGTTTTATAAATCATAGAAACAAATAATTCCCGAACTCTGAAAATAAAATGATTATTTGTCTATATATACTTCGCCAGTGCCGCTTCGAAGAAAATGTGCTACGTTGAAAACGTTTTTCTTTTTTTTCTTTTGTTTCTTATCTGCGCCACCGATTGTCTCTTATGTGTCAAACGCCCCCTTACCGCCCACTTTTGTGCCAATCGCCCCCGTACCGCCCCTTTGGCTCCCAGCGCCCCCCAAAATCTCGAAATCGCCCCCAAGGGGGCGATATCGCCCCCGTTGAAGAACACTGCTATAGACTCACACAAAATCTAGACCTAAAGATAAAACAAAACGTCACTAATGGTTTGATATTGTTAATTAGTTCATAAAAACATTCAATAACACTACTAGAAGTTGTAAGGATACTAGAGTAGTAGACTACACTAACCATCACAAATATCAAAGGTTTTAGTAATAAGATATGGAGAGCATATTACCTTCAAAGAAAAGTCCACATCCAAGGAGAATTATGCACAAAGTTAGGACAGTGGCCATAATTATGTGCAGCTGGTCAGTGAAGACTCCAAGCAACGTAACTATGGGATGCGCCACACCTAATGCTTTCTTTCAGAATGTATCCATCAAATGTGTTCATATCCTTACAGTACATTTTTATATCTTTTCACGTTCTTTAGGCTTATATCCTTAAAATGTATTCTTATCTTTCAAATATATTCATTTCTTCATACAGTAATTATAGTTATACAATAATATATTTTTGTTAGTTATCTTATAGCATCTATAATCTATCTATCTATCTATATATAGATCGCGATCTATGGGGCAGATGATGGTCATCTGTTTTTGTGGCCCACGGTTAACGAGGGTGTCAAGTGGGCAGCACAACGACCATCCGACTTTACTTTTCCCCAGCTAATGTCAGTTACCCATTAGAGCTGGGTGTACTCAGAGGCGACCTAAATATATCGAAATATGGGGACCCCTGATTCAGAAGCCGAGCGTTCAACTACTCAGCCGTCGTGCCTCAGTTACAGCTAAGAGAAACACTTAATGCCTGTTATTGTAGGTTTTACTATAGGCTACTAAAAATACACGTATCTTATACACATAATCCCACATATAGAAGCCTTTGAAAACCTTCTTATATCACTAGACTATAGATTTGATAGCTCCAAATTTTCACTAGTAGAAATTGTTGTTCAATGAAAACTTACTACCACGCTAAATAAAGTACTTAACTTAGTAAGTTCGAAAACACTGACATATCATCGAACAAGTTATCATCCTGTAAGTATAACTACTGTAGATCTAGATCTATCGTATTGCTAGCCATAGCTTACTCAAAACTTGCCCTGAGAGATTCTAAAAAATAAAAAAAAAAGCACTCAAATATTTGACTGAAATCAAAAGAGCTGATCAAATATTGGAGACCAAAAAAAATTATGCGAAACAAGAGGTAAAGAAACAACACACTTTGTTTTTGCACATGTGGTCAGAAAGTTTTCAAACGCCGTGTCTTGTTCTACGACACTCGAAATCTGCTGTGTTAAGATTTATGGCGCGTTCACACTGGTTTCCTAAATTCCCTCGCCACGATTGTTGATCACATCTTGACCTTTATGTAAAGAGGAGCATTATTACTTCGAAAAAAAAAAAAGTTGTGTTTTATATTTTAACAAATCATCTACCCAAATATATTTCTAATGCCTTAATGATAATTGAAATGAAATGTAAATGAAATGTACACATCTGCATATTTTACTAGGACATCAGCAAACTTGTGTTTTTATTTATTACTTTTTTTTTATTATTTGATATATTGTCTGCTGTAAGAATGATTTCCATGAACTATACATACCTAGATCATTTGTTCATTGATACAATGCAGACCTATGATAAATGCTTTGTGTATCATTTGAAGTGTGTCTGGCTTCCTAATTGAACTCTTTTGCTATGCAATTAATTTTTCGGTTGTAATGCTAAAATCTAGCTTACCACTCTACGTGAACTAAAGAGTGAGTCAGGAAACACTGACTAAACTTATTTTCATTTCTTAAGTGTAATTTTTCTAGATCACCTTTTTTTCTAGTTATCAACAAAACCACACAATGCTAGAATGAATATCTTTGGGTTGCAATAATAAATTGTTTACGTTTTAACAAATTACCTCCCTTGTTCGGGACATTTAAAAAAAAAAAAAAAAGAGCTGTCCAGTCTGCACGGGGCTTTAGAAGTCTGTTTCACTGACAAGAATGAGGGAAGGAGTGAGCGACCACTGTCCTAGGAGCCCTGCCATTTGTTTGTGGAGGCCGGCCAAGCCAAGCAATGTCGTATTTACCAAAGGCATTCAGACATGCCTCAGGCATCAAGGGACTGTACAAACACCCTCACACCATTGGGGAAAGGGTGTAGGAGGGGGAGCCGCTGAAGAGTTCTGGCCTTTGGTCACTACTGGCTAATGGTACGTTTGTTAATTACATTACACGAACTTTTTTTTGTATCCGCAAAACCAAATTTAACGTGCATCGTGGTTAAAATAAACTTTCGTAAAATAAATAGACTATTTGCAAGTTAAACAGTAGGCCTACAGGAAGTGATACGAGCAGACAGTAAGAATAGTCTAGTGTTGCAACAATACTTGTTTACGAAACGGAGATTTTAAAATCATTTTAATGATAACATTTATAAAGAGTCGATAATAGAAAAAAGATAAATAAAAAAAATGAAATAATTTATTTTTTTTAAATTCAGATGAGGGACGAAACCTGAACTACTGGCCCGAATCGAGTTCACAGCAGCACTTGCAAAACTTAAAACAATAAGGAAAGACAAAGGCTTAGCCCTCGGCACCAAAATCAGACTAATGCGCTCCCTGGTCATGGCCACATTTCTATATGCTTGTGAGTCTTAAACGCTGACCGCAGAGCTAGAGAGGAGGATCCTATCAGTGGAATTGAGATGCTACAGAAGGATCCTAGGTATCACATTTAAAGACCGCATCACAAATAGATTAGAGACAGGGTTGCAACAGCGATGACCTGCTAACTATCGTAAAAAAAACGCAAGCTTATAAAATCTATGACATATTACAAGGTCTTCGGGACTCGCATAGACCTTCCTTCAGAGAACAGTCCCAGGAAAAAAAGAAGAGGCAGACGGAGAAAGCGATGGGCCTGCCATTGAAAGAGGTTCTATTTAAGGCAAAAGACAGAGGAATGGAGAAAGACGGTTAACAAATCTTGCATTGTGCCCCAACGGTCCAACAGATTAAGGGATACGTAGAAAATAGAAGGTAAAAAAAAATTAGACTAAACTTCACTAAACAGACTAAAAGATAGTTAAGGTAAAAAAAGAAAGGCATGAAATGAGGTCAATTAATTACAAGTGACCAGATGATTAACTGATAGAGTGACTTGTGAAAGCCAACAGCCAACGTAACAATTGTAAAGTGTTGCCTAAATTACTGTAACTACGATCCATTTTGAAAGGTCAGTTATCCTTTAGAAAACATCTTTCAATCGCCAAGCTACAACGTATTCAGAACAACGCCCGCATGAATAGTCCTAAGACAACTTGACGACATTCTGCTACTACTCTCTTGTGCACGCCCCATTGGCTTCCCGTCAAAGGGAGAATCGACTTCAAGGTGGCCACACCTTGTCATAAGTGTATCTATAATAAAGAAATGCCCTTGTACCTTAGCGAACTTATCACTCCTTATGTCCATCAGAGAGCCCTGCACTCAATGGACTCAACGCTTCTATTGGTGCCATGTTTCTCCCTCAAAAGCTAGAGTCTGCGGGCTTTTTCTGTGCACGGACCAAAGGTTTGGAACTCCCTCCCTATAGATCTCAGACAACATGCTACACTATATTCAAGAAGAACAAAAACATTAGCTGTAGTGATTATGTTTGTAATGTTATCACAGCGCCTTGAGCCTACATTTTATTTGTTAACAGCTCTTTATAAATAAAATTATTATTATTAATATCAGGTGGCCGAGCCTTGCTCGGTTAAATAAATGCCCTGCCCAGCCTGACTGTCGGACAATAAGTTCATACAGGCTTGCCATCCATCCATCCCAGTGGTGCTACAGCCCGTGGTATGCTTTTAGTTTTACACATCCCTTCATTCATAAACTCGTTCTTGTTTGCAAAGAAATATTTTAGTGTACTACGGTAAGCTTAGTGACGTAAGCAGCGTTTTTCCCGTTTACGTCATTGAAAACTTTCATTCATAAATTATTCAAGCCAAAATTAATTTTACAACGAGACATTTTATATATCGAAATAACGGTCGAACTCGAGTTTTCCCGATGTGGCCAATGAGTTGAGAATTTTTTTCTCACTAACATGCAGATACGTTGAAATTTTAAAGAAAATCGTTAGAGCCGTTTTCGAAATAGAAGATACATATATATATATATATACAAGAATTGCTCGCTTAAGAGTATAGGATATGCTTTAGAGATTTGTATATTTAGTTGTTTTTTCTGACTTTCATGAAATTGAAAAGCACACTTTGATGCAATTTGCATGGGCAAATCATTTGTACACTAGAACATGGCATTAATTACTTTGTAGCTTTCAAATCAACAGGGTCATGTATATTGTAATTAATGAAAAGTGGAGTGGCTGAGTGGTTAAACTGGTCATCTAAACTTTGAGGTCCCATGTTCGTATCTTAGTGAAGACTGATATTTTGAATATGTCCCCGAGTCCACTGAACTCTATTGGGAACTCGACTAGTTGGAGTAAAGGCAGTGGGTCATTGTGCTGGACATATGGCACCTTTGTTAACTGTGGGCCATAGAAACACATGTCCTTTGCATCATCTACTCATAGATAGATCTTAAGGTCTGAAAGGGGTTATTTATTTAACTAGTTAGTAATATGTCCCTCAATGTGACTTTCTGGTCTGTAGTTTCAGCTTTTAAGCCGACATCAGTGAATTTACCTGCCCAAAGACAATGTTTATGGTATCTTAGATGTGTTTACAATGCTTGTGATTGATCTATGGTGGGTGATCAATATTTCTAAGTACTATATTACCTTTTGGTCACAACAGAAACAAAGCATGCACTAACAAAAGATAGTTTATTGAAAAAAATGAAATGTATTAAAAAATTCTTTGTATAGATTCTCTAAATTATAAATGTATATATTTACAAATAATAATGATCTTGGAATGTATAACAGTTCATGGATTGCTCAACAAACAACTGTTCACAATAACAAAGGAAAAGTTTACATTGCAAACATGACAGAGTTTTCTACAATAAAATAGAAACAAACAAAAAACAACTACATCTTAACAATCTCGACATTGAAAAAAAAATGTAAGCGTGCATTTCAACTGGAAACAAACGCAACATTTTTTACTTTGAACTATAAAAGTATGGTTTAGAGTCTTAGACCAACAACAAAAAGAAAAAGTTTGTTCTTTCTATTAAATGCACATCTTTTCATGCAAAGCTTTTTATTATACATTACATGGCAATGAAGATCAGATTTTTTTTTAAAACACTGTTGCCAATAGGTAAAAAAAATTCAACTATGTAATAAGCCACATCACAACCTTTTTTTTTAACACCACAAATAAGAATTTCTTCAAATAGAATGAAATAGTGTAAGTTCATGATTTACTCCTTAACTGTCCTGACAAAATTTAATATTACTTTATAATTTCAATGAATAGCATACTAGTAGATTAATATGCCTAGAGAAGTTATTGCCCCTAAAGAAGTTAGTCGTGACAATTTTGAAAACTGGAGTTTCAAAAATAAAGTTTTGGTGCAAATCCAAGTAGAACTGGACTTTCTAGTAAAATACATTGAAAATTGAGATGTAAACAAACAAACACTACATGCTCTTAAGTCAACTTTAGACAGTTTGTGTTGTGTTAAGTCATGGTATCTTGTTTGTATCTATCTAATTTGTATATCTCTTTGGTATGCCCAAGCTGAATATCTAGTGCATATGACTATGATCAATGTTGAACTGTCAAATTTGACAAATTAAAAAATGCAGACACCAATTATTTATGGTAATAGTGGGCAAAAAATATATATATATCCAATGTCATTTGTATTTATTTTTGACTGCTGAGATTCATCAATGTAAAATACATGATTGCAAGAAGGAGATAAGAGAATTGTTGTTTTCTTTTTTAATTCACATAAAATCGAGTCATGTCTTTGAGGAAGACTGGATATGGACAAAAACAACAGAGAATTTATTAAATACTTGGAAATGGAAAGTCCTTAAAAATTATATGGAACTATAAAATAATAATAAGGCTTGTCTTCAAGTCCGAAGATTAATGACGAATGCAGTATTACCCATGGCTACACAGCCCCAGCTGTGACCTACATATTTTGTCACATCTAGGGCTAGCATAACCATAACTATATAAATAAATACCTATTTAAAGAGATAGAAATAAAAAAAAGGCAGATTATGCTAAACAAGTCAGCTTTCAAAGTATCTCAGAGAAGAGAAACAAAAAAAAGTGTACAATCAAAAGGGTGACAATCCAAAGACAGACCTTTGAGTAAGATGAGATTAGGAAAGAAATACTAATACTCTAGAAAAATCTAATTGGAAAGATCTGGGTCCTCTCTGGCCGTGTTGACACGGAGTAAGACTAAAATCAACAAATTAAATGAAGGTTACAAGTGGAATGCACTTCAGTTGATTTATCTTGTTTTTTTTAATCTGAAGTAGAAAAAAAACCCCAACAAAAACTCAGTATTTTACTATAAACTTTTCACTGTGTTTTGTACATATATTACAATAGAAATGCCCAGGATACACTCTTTAATATGAAGAAATTGTAGAAGCAAGCAGTGACAGAATTATAAGGCAAATGGTCTTAAAAATATAAAATGCAGAGTTATGATTGCTTGATTCTCAACTCATCTATAAGAACCTGTCGTTTGACATCCTCCATTTTTATTACAAAGGGATGTGGCTCTCTGCTAAACAAAGTTGTAGGAATGGGAACAGTTAACAGAGGGGTCAAGGACTCAGGATCTGACACACTTTCTAAAGTTGTACAATCATGGAGGGAAGTCACCCAGAACAGGATTTGTGTTCCTTCGTCAACGATTTTAAATCGATAGCAGTTAGTGTGGGTTGGGGTGACTCTCGCAGCTTTCCCAAAGTTTTCAATACTGTCTGGCAAGTTGACGCCTGCAACTTCTATCTCACCTCCAAAGCCAATGAAGCAACCAATGCCTGTGATATTATCAAATCTGTCATATTGTAAGGGTCTGATATAAATATTGAGTCCTGTGACATGACTTTCAGCTTCTCTATTATCTCTATTAAAAAATGTGATCCTGCCTTGAATACTTACATCAGAGGAGGACAAATACTTGGACTTTGAAGTCAAGTAAACTAACGGAGTTGTAAGAATGATAGATTCTTTACTAGGGAGGACTGAATTTTTTTGCCTGTGAAATCCCATTTTCCACCAAGCTTCAGGCTTAAAGGCACGTTCGTCTTTCATTAACACATGGGGATCAACTTTGTCTTTTGAGAAATGTCTATAGTTATCCAACAACATCTGAAACCGGTCATGGTTGAGATTGAAATATACTTCATTGGGGGGGAACTTGTAGGACACATACATAACATCTTCAGTCACAACAGAATCTCCTTCTTCATGCCAGACCATCAGGCTTGAGGACTTGACATTATCAATCAGCCATTGAAGTTGTGGGACTGAATTGTGAACCAGCGACAGTCGAGCCTGTTGACAAAAAATGGTACAGAGAAATTTTTTAGAAATAATAAAAATCATACTGATATTTTTCTTTTTGTTTAAAAAGCAAATTATAATCTGTACTTAAAGAATTTGTTCAACAAAAGAAAACATGAAACAGCTTGTGAGTTTTTTTACTCTAAATATTAAAGGCTACCTTTGCAATCCTCGACTCTAAATCAGTAAGTTGTGGGTTGTCAATTGTAATCAAACTGAATTTCCATTAGATTGGATCAATAAAATTATCTTATCTTAACATGGAATTCAAACAAAACAGAAATCACACATCTCTTTCATATGAAGAGCATTAGAGTGTCCATTAAAAACTACAAGTCCTATCCCTTTACTGGTAGAAAATCTAAACCCTAAATGAATGACTGATCTGTCTGGAAAATTCTATGATACAGAAATGAGGTAAGCCTTGAGGCTGACAGGTAAGCCCTGAGGCTGACAGGTAAGCCTTGAGGCTGACAGGTAAGCCTTGAGGCTGACAGGTAAGCCCTGAGGCTGACAGGTAATCCTTGAGGCTGACAGGTAAGCCTTGAGGCTGACTACCCAGAGAAGCCCTTCAAATTTCAACTCTTTACAACCACTACCAATTCAATAAACAACCCTTGGAGCAGACGCAACCAAAAACTGACTGGTACATATATGGATTGAGTAAGCCTCATGTGCAATGCATTCCATTATGTGGCATCATATATAAAAAAGGGATAATAATAACACTCAATATGAGAGGATGCAATACAAGATTTTTTTAGAAATAAACATAGAAAAGCTGACCCTAATCAGCAAAGAGAGATTACTCTGCTATTTTTTTATTTTAATGAAACTGACTTAAGAGAAGTTTTATTTTGTATGACTATGTCTCTTTGTCTCAATTAGAGACAATAAATTAGAGGCAAAACAATAAAAAAAAATGTATATACCTGAAAAATAATTTCATTTTGGATGTTTCCATCTTGGATTAAGTTGAGCATATCCCAAACTGTATCCCAAGAGTAGGCACTTTGGCTCAGGTCAGTGTGACTTCCAGTAGTCCAGCCAAATGACAATGTACAGCTGAAATCAAACAAATAATTTTTGTATCTACCAGTATTCTTCCAGATAGACAAATATTGTCAATAAAATCAATTTGTAACAATGTTCAATGCAGGTCTAATTTATCATTATTTACATGTAGAAATCAAGACAAATAAACAATTGCTAGCAAATTTTTAGTTCAAAATGTCATATTTTTTTTCTTCAATTTCCTGTGTTAAGATCAAGTCTATGTGCAGACTACTTTTCTCAAAGATCTAATAAAAAACAAAACTCTTGACCATCATATACAACTATATAACTATAAATATATCAAGAAAAACAAAACTTGACAGTTCTATTTCATTGTGGTCACTAGTACAATCCAGCAAGACTTTTTCTAGAGCATGGAGCCTGAGTGATAAGCACTTAGTTTCTGAACCAAAGGGCTCTGAATTTCAAACCCCAGTGAAGATTGAAAATTTTAACTACAAGATCTTTTTAAACACCTCTGAGCCAATCCTACTCCAATAGGTCAGTGACATGCCTCGGAGAAAAACATGCGGCTGGACATTGTGCTGGCCTATAACAACCTCATTAACACTCAGACATAGAAATAGATGAGATTTACATCATCTGCCCCCATCAGATCAGAAAGGGAAACTTCATCCTTACATTTTAAGCAGAATAAATTAATGAGGAAGCTACATCAAAACATTCTTTGTGGATTAACATTATGTTGTTCATTTGAAGTGCAATAGAACTAGTTTATTTTATTTTTAACTTAGTGATGCTCCCTAAAAACATATCCAAAGGTTCATTTGCTTGTTCTTGTTAGTAGGAGATCTAAAATGTATTAAGTCAGTGACAGAGGCGACTTCTTTACAGATAGAATGGCATTTAAAAAAAAAAATTAGGTTTAGGATGCCTATTATAAGCTATCCTCAAATGAACAGCACATAATTTAACGCTTCAGAACTGGATATAGAGAATAAGACAACGTATGTTCTGGAAGCAAAAAGTCAAGACTAGCGTAACTTGCACGTGTGGAGCATTACCAGAGAAAGCTGACCATGTCCTTCAAAGCTGCATGCTCTATCCAGAGGCCAAAACAAGACTCTGGCCCAGAAACCTTCCAATAAAAAAAAAAATATACGAAGAACTGCGTGATCTGAAACCACTGCGAGGCTCATCTCTAGCATAGGATTGCTGATTTGAACCCTCCAACATGAGAAGAAAATGAAAGAAAAAGTTCTAATCTCTAAGATTTTATACTAGCACAAGGGTGTTATGTTTTTAGTCTGATATTATATTCATATAATACCGTGAAAAGATTGATAGCTGTGTCAACATTGAATCAATCAATTAAATAAATCAAGATAATATCTTTTTATCCTAATTTATCATCCATATCATACCTGGGAAAGAATTTTTTTTGCAATGTAATAAAATCTGTCATATCAACAGAAGGCTTTTCTCCGAAAGGTCCCTGCAAAACATCAGCGTGAACCCAGACTGGAAATGTTATTGGCTTCTGATAAATATACAAAATAAAATCATAACTTTATTAAAATTAATCAATCATTAGAATCCATAAAAAACAACATGCTACTAAAGCTTATTTGCACCTTTGTTAATTGCAAACAAATTTTTTTTTTTTTAATTAAATTTTAAATTATAATTATTGTGTTCATGTAATATAGATCTAGAATTACATAAGAATATCGCATTTATTGTACATGTAAAACCGTATATCTAGAACCAATGTAGTGCTTTCATTCAATATAGTTTCTGATCTAATGCTTCAACTTTATTCCAATATAGATCAAGAACAATTGAATTGTGTACATTCAGCAGGGCCAAAGAATCAATATGATGCATGCTAAAATTAAATGCTGTTTAAAAAAAAAATTTCTATACATTAACTTTCATTAAGTATTTCTCTAAATTTAGTAATAAAATACTTGTCCCATAGAAATTCATAGCTCAAAAAAAAATATATGTTATTCTCAAGCTTAACAAATTTAAAAAACAATAAAACTTGAAAAAAAAGTTTTTGAAAATACTGGAGTACTTGTATTTTCCAATACATTTCATCCAGAACTCATTTCTTCACATTTTATATTAAAATTATTTTTTTTTTTTTGATGTGCTTAAATGAAAGTTTGTTTGTAACTTTTTTTTTTTTTCCATTTACAATGTTTTAGTTTTAATTAGCAAATAAATAGTTTAGTATTCATAGACTTAACAACATTTCTGTGTAGATATATTAAAGTCATTTATTATTCCATAAGCAACCAACTAGACAATAATGTTTCCTTATGGTGACTGTAGGACACATGAAGCTAAATTAAAGTGTCTAAAGAAGTACAGACATACCTCTACATTAAAATGACTTAAAACTTGAAATGAGATCTCCAGGGCATCAGGAGAATGAATGTGAAGTCGGATTCCCTTCTTTCCATTACTCACTTCTAGCAGCCACTCTTTCAATGTGATGTCGCTGTTATTGGATGTAAGTTTTCCCATCATTGGAATTTGAGTTTTCGATTCCATGGGCTGATGCTTCAATACAACATCACCAGATATCATGTGCACTTTATCATCTATTATCAAAGAAAATCAAAGATTGAGACTGTGAAATATCTTAAACAATATGTTTGGATGAAGAAAATATTTTTAAAAAAAAGGCCATCTGGCAGCAATTCATTTAGACATTAATGTTTATTATTATTGTCCAAACTTGATACACTACTTGATGTTGTATGTTACAAAAGATGAACAATATGATTATTCTCTTTTGTCTAGGCAAGAAACCCTTTTAAAAAGTACCAGAATGTCCAGTTTCAACAATAAATATATCAGTTATTTGTGTGTGAATTTTTCTTGTCTGACCAATAAGAAGTGGTCATCATATACCTGATACAAGAAGGTATTAAGTCTGATTTTTCTAACTACAATTAGCAAATAAATCCTCCTTGATTCCCATTTCTGCAATTCATCTAATTCTCTTTGTACAGTTTCTGCTTCTTGTGTTGTTTCTATTATTTTATAAATTTTCACCGCCTTCCCTTTTGTTGTCACTCCATGACCCCAGGCATTTGTTTGAAACTTGTGGATCCTAATGCCGCTAAGCTAGGACATTCATGCTGACTTCCAAAAATAAAGAACACTTTCCTGCCCAGAGCTATTTTAGCATACTGATGGGCCAGCATCAACAGACTCTATAAGAGCAGGCTATGGAACCTACATTTAGTTTCCTGGCTGGGTACAAAATCTTTGGACTACATGGTAGTGTTTGCTGTCTTGATGGAGAGGCTATGGCAATCTGTGAAGCTTTTAAAAGACACCAGCTCTCAACTCGACAAAGCCATATTGGATGGCAACACAGAGTTGTGGTAACTGATAATAATGCAGAACCAAATTCAAATGCTACTATAGAATTACAAAGCTTCTAGTTCTTATAAGCTTAATACCTTTCAAAAACAAAATTTGTGAAATATTGATAACAGATGGTAAAATCCTGTCAATTGTAAAATTCAAAACTTGACAAACATATTCAAATATAGAATATTTTTCTTAAACTTACTTTTCATTACATTCTTTATCTCTTGTTTACTGTTGATGTTTCGTTCCCATCTAATTTTACTGGCATCATTATCAACATCAAAAAACTGCAAACATCCAATAGCTTTTTAATAAAAGAAAAAAAAAAGAAAATATTTAATTTATAGATTCAAAACTCTAATTTAAAAGCAATTTTTTTATAAGTCTATCAAAATAATTTTTTTTAACATTTATTTTTATACAAAAATTAAAAATAAAAATTTGAATACATTATAATGTATTCAAATTATTATTATTAATTTTAGTAAAAAAATAAATCACAAAAAAAATTAAAACTAAAGTACTAAAGTCTACAAGTACAAGTAGATCTAGATCTACATCAAATCTAGATAAGATTGTATGATTGATAATGATAATGATATGCCATATGGACCATCTCTAGTTACAAAGTTACTTGAATTATAGATCTAGATTAGATTATTTAGTATTTCTAAAGACGCTAGAGCAGTGATTCCCAAAGTGGTCTATATGGACCCCCAGGGGTCCACGAGGACTTCCAAGAGGTCCATGAAGTGAAAAAAAGAATTGGGGGTAGATGACATGCAAATGGGGGTCTCATTTAAGAAGGAATTGAGTTTAATATAAATCTCACAGTAATGAAATCTCCTATTATATCATACAAATATACATTATTTATACTTTATTATAGCTAGGCCATTACATTTTCAATGTATTATTGGAATGAAAAACATATATAT
>JADKLZ010000130.1:35093487-35126332 GCA_021533235.1 Biomphalaria straminea | reverse complement strand
CCAGAAAAATGTCAGTTATTGAGAGTAACAAAAAAACTAAAACAAATTAATTCCACTTATTTTATTCATTGTAAACCAGTAACACAGACTAAAAACGTAAAATACCTAGGTGTTATAATAAATAAAAAAACTGTCATGGAATCCCCATATTGATGAAACAATAAAAAAATCAAACAAAGCATTAGGGTTTATTAAAAGAAATTTATCAAATAAGAACATAAAACTAAAATGTTATTTAACCTTGGTTAGGCCTATAATAGAATATGCATCCTGTTTCGGACCCCTCAACTCAAGAAAACATTACTGGAACAGACACAAAATAGAGCAGTGAGATTCATAACAAATCAATATTCACATTTGTCTAGTACACCTTTGGTAAAATCACTAAATTTAGAAAGTCTTCAGGACAGAAGACTCAAAAGTAAAGTAGCAATTATAAATAAAACACTGAATATAATCTTCAAATTCAAAAACAAATTTTTTATAAAATACTCAGAAAGACACAAAGAAAAAAGGCACATTCCTCATCCCATATGCTAGGACAAATTTGTACAAAAGCTCCTTCTCCCCTAGTTCTATTAGAGCATGGAATGGGATGCCTAAGCTACCAGGAAAACTAGTGACTTGGCAGAATTTAAGTCATTGGTTAATATGCATGACTGAATGCATGACGCGTAGGACGTAATCATCTTCTTTATAGAAGTAATGTCTGTAATGTAATTAATAAGATAAGATAAACTCAAGAAAACATTAAGAAACTGGAACAGACACAAAACAGAGCTGTGAGATTATTATTAATAGACCAATATTCACATTTGATTAGAGGATAGAAGACTGAAAAGTAAAGTAGCAATTATACATAAAACACTGAGCCACAGTCTTCAAATACAAAAACAAAATTTAATAAAATACTCAGAAAGACACAAAGATAATGGTACATGTATTCCTTATTCATATGCTAGGACAAATTTGTACAAATGCTCTTTCATTCCCAGTGCAATTAGAGCATGGAAATGGTTGCCTGAGTCAACCAGGAAAACCAATGACTTGGCAGAATTTAAGTCATTGGTTGACATGCTTGACTAGATTGACCTAGGAATAGGCATAGGATGTAATAATTTCTTATTTCGAAGTTATGTCTTCTTCAAATCTTATATAATACAGACATTACTTTAAAAAATAAGATGACCAGCCTAGGCATCAAGCATCTGTATTTTATAAGATAAGATATATAAGAAGATGAACTTATTGTTTTTTATATAATAGGCAGTTCATTTATTTGTCCAGATTTTTTTTCAAACTAGTAAACAAATAATTTTAAAAATTTAATGGTATTTAATGGTACCTGAAAAATTATTTTATTTTGGACATTGTTACTGTTGACTAAGTCTAGCATATCCCAGACTGTGTCCCAAGAGTAGGCACTTTGACTCAGGTCAGTGTGACTTCCAGTAGTCCAGCCAAAAGACAATGTACAGCTGAAATCAAACAAAAACCCTTTTAATTGCATATTTGTATATGATTGCATAATGTATTTTTAGTTTGCAAAGACATGTCAAACAGTATAATACACTCATAAAAAAAGCCAAATATTAATATTATTCATGGTATGCCAGTTACACAGACTAAAAAAAAATTATGTTATAACAGATTGTGAAGTTATTGAGAATATATTCCTATATTGACATAGTTCCTGAAATTGTAACAAAGTTTTAGGGGTTTATTAAAAGAAGTTTTTACAAATCAAATGAGAACATTAAATTGAAATGCTATACAACCTTATTAGATCTACATTAGAATATGTATCCTCTATTTGGGACCCTTTAACTCAAGAAAACATTTAAAAAAAACTATGAAAGATATAAAACAGAGAGATTAAATTTATGAGCTAACAAAGATTCACATTTGCCTAGAGCAGTGTTTCCCAAAGTGGGGTACACTTACCCAATCAGGTAGACTTACCCAATCAGGCAGACTTACCCAATCACGTAGACTTACCCAATCAGGTATACTTACCCAATCAGGTAGACTTACCCAATCAGGTACGCTTACCCAATCAGTATTCTTACCCCCAGGGAACAGGAAGACTTTAAGGGCACATTGTTAACAATGCTGATTTTTTAAATATATACATGTAGTTTATAAATTAGAATAAAGTGTCATAAGATTTAAATCCTTTATTCTTTTTAATTATTTTAAGATTTTACAAAACTCAAATATGGTGCCATTTTAGATTTTAAGACAAATTTCTATAAATATGAGTTAATGGACAGAGATGTTACTGCTTCCATCGACATACCCACTTTTCCAATGTAAAAACTATTTTTCTAGAGTGTATAGGCTCTGAAGCATGAAAAAAATAAACTCAATTATTCAATACATAAATTGTAATAGAGTAATTATTTTTTTTGTATGTAGGCCTGCTAAAAAAAATGTGATTGTTATTAAAATAAATGATTTTATGGGAAGGGGGGGCAACACTGGTCTAGAGAAACACAATTAGTAAAATCACTAAATTTAGAGGCCATAACTAAAATAATAAATTAGCAATAATACATAAAACACTGAATCATTACTTCAATTAGAAACACAAAAACACAACCTGATAAAATACTCAGAAAGACACAAAGATAAAGTAACATTACTTATTCTATATACTTGGACGAATTCCATACAAATGTGCATCAGGAACACTTTAGGAACATTTTCTAGAGCCATTAGAGCATGAAACGGGTTACCTGTTTCCAGAAAGTCTTTGTATAGAGCAATTGGGGAAGTTACATCCCAACATAGTGAACCTTACTTGGTTTGGATCATTTTAAGAACCACAATAATTAGATCTCATTTGATTATTTCAGAGATGGGGGATGTGATCTATGCACATCCAAGAGAACATTTTTTCATTCTTGTTAACTAAATATACAAGATTTCAAGAGAATAAAGTTATTGTCTGGCTTACTGATATAGGCAGCTTGTTCCTTGCTAAAAAGACTTGGAAAATAAGCTTTTATTTGAGTTGGTACTAGAGCATTGAGCAAGATATGTGCTTTTGTCATATAATCTATCATCCATGTTATACCTAACCTTTGAAAGAATTTTCTTTGTGCCGAGATGAAATCTCTCATATCTATAGAAGACTTTTCTCCAAATGGTCCCTGTAAAACATCAGCGTGAATCCAGACTGGAAAATATATTGGAGCCTGAGAACAAATTCAATAATAACTTTGTTCAATTTAATTAATTATGACCATCCCTTTTAAATAAATTAATAAACAAGCTGACATTTGCAGGCAAAAATTTTTGTAAAAAAGTGTACAGACTACATACTTTTGTTCTCAGTATAACTGTTTCCCCTAAGAAATGCTTTAAAGACCAGCTTATTTACCAACTTGTGTTTTAACTGACAGAAGAGAGCATCTAGCTTCCCAAAGAGAAAGCTGTAGATTTCTTATAAAGGCATTGGGATCCACAATTGAGACCAGTTTATTTGTAGAAATGACAGTTTGTTAACAGACTCAATTAAATATTTATAGGATTAAAACTTGTTAGTGATATTTTAACCAATCTTTATATATTATGTCGTCCCCTGCTGGCCAATTAGGTTTGGGGGGGGTTTGCAAATACATTTTCTGCCCTTCCCACCTAAACCCTATCTGGGAGAAAGTTTTTCCATGCTGCCTTTAGGCACTCAGTAAACATAACTCTGCCCGAGTCAGTTTTTGAACCTTGAGCCTCCTTCATAAGTAGCCAAGCCAAGTTCAAGCGTACTAAGCCTCTCAACCACGCTTCCCACTATTACGATTAGAAAAAAATAAAAAAATTTTCTAAGCATAAATATTCAGTCACTATTACTATAACAAACCCTATCATCAAACCAGCTATTCAACAAATTGGATATCGTGAAAGTTGTTGTATTAGCGATAACCATTATGTTTGTTCATTGAAGGTGACAGAGATGACAAGATAGTGTGCAGATGACTAAGTAATGAAGCTAAATAAAGTAAGGTGTTTAAGTACTAACATACCATCGTCTCAATATGTCTTAAAGTTAGAAAAAAACTATGTAGTGCATCAGCAGAATGAATGTGAAGCCGAATTCCTTTTTCTCCTTTAATCACTTCCTGCATCCACTCTTCTAAAGTGATATCGCTGTTATTGGATGTAGGTTTTCCCATCATTAAAACCTGATCTTTTGGATAGAGTCCATGCTTCAATATAACATCACCAGATATCATATGCGCCTTATCATCTGCATTTAAAAAAAAAATGAATATTATGATCCCTAAACCAATTGTTACCTGGCAGTATATCGTGTAAAAAATAAATAAATATGTTTGACTTAATAGGCCTACATAGGTTTTAAGACTTTATGCTCTATGGCGCAGTATTAAAAAATAAAAATGCAATTATTCTCCTATCTTGTCTCCACTACAAGCTATTAAAAAAATAATTGCTGAATTATGTCATTAAAAATATTTTTTGTGTGTGTACTGACATACTCAGGAAAATTACAAGTCTCTATTGTCACTCAGATGAATCTCTGCTATATTACTATTGCTATGACTCAACAGCCCAATCTGGCAAACAAACTTTGTCACATTTCAATAAAAAAAAAATGGTTCTGCTTTTAGGTCAACACACAGTGAAGATATCTCCCTTTATCTTCTATCTTTAGCATATTTTCTCTTTGCTGGTGTCATAACATAAATAGAGTTTGAAGCTTCAAACTCCATTTATGTTTAATTAGTTTAATTACTACCACTTCAAAGCTATATATATGTATATTATATATTAATATATATTATATATATTATGTATTAGTTTCATCTTAATGTAACGCTACAAAAAGATAGATATCTATCACAATTCAATTAGGGTCTTTGTTTGTCTTTGGAAGAAGTTTATGGCTACATTATGTGTTCACCCTAAATATAGAATTCTTTGGGGGAACTATTATGGATTGAAATGTGGTTCGTCCCTGGGAAGGTTGTGTAATCATGTGCCCCTGGATAGGGATGCAGGACCAGGTAACTACACTTGCTAGAAAGATTTTTGTTTTTAGAGCTGGATAGCAAAATTGGTAGTTAGATAGGTACTTGGTTACTGCTAACTGATGGCATCAGATTGGGTTTCTAGTTCGAATCCTCCTCAAATCTTATCTTTGTTTTGCTATTATTTCTTCCCTCAGTAACTTGGTACCTTAGTGCTTCTATATTTTACATGTCATGTTTATTAGTGTCATAACAGCATGTGAAATCTGCTACCAGATATTTTTCATTAATAACCAATGTTCCACTTACAGACATTTCTGTAGGTTATTTTGGACATACCTTGGTGACACTGCATGGTCAGTACTAAGCTTTAGATCTCCTTGGGAATTTTTTGTGTCAGTAATGCATAGATACTGTTTGTATAATATGGGCCATATTCATAACTTCATGGATAGAGACATGATCTTTCAACTCCACACTAGGATTAAATGCATTAAAGTTAAAGGTCTATATTAGGGGAGATGATGTTTAGATTATCTGTTTCTGTGGTCAATGGTTAATGAGCAGAGTGTCATGTGGCTAGCACAATAACCAACTAAAGCCAATATTCAAATTATAGTCTTCACAGACAAAACTGAAGGTTTTGGCTGCTGTTTTACCATCACTTACTGTTCATAGCAATCTTCAGTCCATGTTTACTGTTAACATCTCGCTCCCATCTAATTTCACTGACGTCATCAAAATCGAGAAACTGCATGCATCCAATAGCTATTCAATTAATATAAAATAAAAAAATAAGAAATAGAACCTATTTCAGATTCAAAGCAAAATAAAAAAAAATGTGTTTAAATGTTTGTATGCCAAATAATCTATGATTAGTATGATTCTTACACAAACACATAACTGACATTAGTTATAATTTTACCTTATCTTATATAAGATAAGATAATACAGACGTTACTTCAAAAAGAAGATGATTATATGTCCTACATGTCATGCATATTAACCTAAATTCTGCCAAGTCACTGGTTTTCTCAGCTAACTGAGGTGATTCAATTCATGCTCAAATAGCACTAGGGAAGAAGGAGCATTTGTACAAATTTGTCCTAGCATATGGAATGAGGAATGTGCCTTTATTTTTGTGTCTTAGTATTTTATTAGATTTTGTTATTTTTGTATTTGAAGATTATTGTTCAGTGTTTTAAGTATAATTGCTACTTTAATTTTGAGTCTACAAAAGGCTTTCTAATTTAGTGATTTTACCAAAGGTGTTATTCTAGTCCAATGTGAATATTTGTTAGTTATGACTCTCACTGCTCTATTTTGTCTGTTCCAGTTAATGAATACATGTATTTATAAAATAATCTAACTGCTCATCTTTTACACATAAAACAAGGTCGGTGAAGAAAAGTGTGGATTGTGAATTCATCAAGCTTGCACTTTTCACAGAGTTCCAAACACACACATATGTTTCAAGGTGGCTTTATATCACTCATGCAGAAAATATTTAAATAATCTTAGAAGAGGTAAATATTTTTTACATCTTGGTGTGGGGAGTATTTTAAAAATTATTGTTATAGTTTTTAAAAGAATAGAAAATACATAAAAGCAAAGACTGGCCGCAAGAGAAATTTTGCATTAAACAGTTAATTAATGCTGTAGTGTAAAAAAAGGAATAATTTAAGTTCCCCTTTCAAACCTTCTGGTCTATAGGGCAGGTGATGTAAGGACATCTGTGGCCTACGGTCAACTAGGTTGTCATGTTGCCAGTACAACGACCAACTGCCTTTACTTTTCACCAATTATAATTTCAGGTACGTCCCATCTGGAGCATGTTACCCTGCCTCAACGTGGCGCTCCCGTGGAAACGGCTCACTAGAGGAAGTGGCTAGGCGAAAGGGTAACAAACACAGGACTCCCCTGGGAGTACCCACGGGTGGACGAGAGTCCATCTCTTGCACGGCGCGGAGTAACATGAAAGCTTCCACAGCACAGTCACGAATCCATGCGCTGTTTCTCAAGGGACCGTCTCATCAATGGCGGATCCTGCACAGTTAGCTTGGTACAACAAAGGTAAATGGTGGAGGCCCCCGGTACCACCCAGTGGTATTGGAAACAGCAATGCCCTATAGACATTGACTAGGGTCGCTCCCAGACAGACCTGTGAGTTCCGCAGTTTTTTTTTTTACTGTTTGTTTTGTTCTCGGACGGATTCAGACAGGTTTTTTTTCAAACTAAGAGCTCGAAGAGCCTTCGGCTCAGCTCTTTGACTATCCACACGGTGCGTCCCATTAGAGTATGATTTGAGCTGGGTGGACTCAGAGGCGCCCAGGGATCATGAAATTAAAAAAATAAGTCTTCACCAGGATTCGAATCTAGAACCCAGCTGCAGACGTGCAGTGCCTCTGTTGCTGTAGTGTACCAGTCTATAAATCTCTAATAAGTGAATAAATCCAGCTGACAAGTTATATGGTCATGACAGATTTAGATTATCTTAATAGTATCTAGGTATTTATAGACATTTAGTCTATATTTTAGTATGGATAGTCAGATAGTGGTCTTCGGCAATTTCAAATCGCAAAAAATCTGGCCAGTGGTTGCCAGGGCTGCCTAGAGACGTATACGCCCCAGCTAAAAGTGGAAATTGCCGTGGTATTCACTGGTATAGACTAGTATAGTAGAGAATAGAGATAGACTAGTATTAATAACTCATTACGACATTAGTAATAATATTGATCATCTACAAGTACAGTCTACTAGACTAATTCTAGATGAGATAAATCTAGATCTAAATAATGATAATAATGGACAAAATACCCAAGAATTAAAGATTTAAGACTATACTACATTTTAGTATTTAGGCCTACATATAAAGATAATTTAAGATTGTATTTAGATCTAGAATGAATGAACAAAAATCAATTGCCTAGAAAATCCCTAGATCTAGATCTACAGTGTCTACAGTGACAGTCTCTAGCAACTTTAATAGGATAGAAAATCGTTGTAGTCCTCCAATATAAGCAAAGCGGTGTATATACTATTATAGAAAACACAATAATGGTAGCTAAAAGCCTTTTGTTATATTGTAGTAGATCTCGTTTTTGTGTTGAATAATTTTTGGTATTTTGTAATGGTGGATCCAGCTTTATGTGATGCGAGTCATCTTTAACGCGCAGTCTTTCAGAGCTCATCTTCAATCATATTAGAAAATAATTCCAACTAAAATAGCGAAAGTTTGATTTGAAGGAAGAACTTGGATTGGTAGATGCTACGCCATAGACATATAAACTTTAGCTTGCCAACTGTACATATTTCTCTATCACTGGTATTTTATTACAACATGGTCTCATCTTAACTTTTCTTATATAATACAGACGTTACTTAAAAAAAAAAAAGAAGATGCTTACATCCTACTCGTTATGCATCTAGTCATGCATATTTACCAATGACCTAAATTCTGCCAAGTCACTGGCTAGCTCAGGCAACCCATTCAATGCTCTAATAGCGCTTAGGAACAAGGATTTGTACAAATTTGTCCTAGCATATGGAATGAGAAATGTGCCTTTATCTTTGAGTCATTATGAATATTTTATTAAATTTTGTATTTGAAGATCATGGTTCAGTGTTTTAAGTACAAGTACACGTGCTACTTTAGTTTTGAGTATTCTATCCTCATAGGCTACACATCCTGGCTAATTCAGGCACTGATGTCTGGTTCCACGACAATTCGTTCACTGACATTTCATTCACAGACAAATCGCTCACTACTTTTCATTCACGCGACAATTCGTTCACCAGACATATCGCTCACCGACAACTTGCTCACAGACAACTTGTTCACTGTCAACTCGTTCACCGACACTTTGTTCACACGACGAATTGTTCACAGAAAAATCATCGTTCACTGGATAATAACATATTGTTAATATTATATATTCTCGTTGCGTATACACTTTGTTTGTGTACATCAAAAATTTTGTTGCTATTATTTCCAAAAAAATAATTATTGCTAGAGATTGGGCCTAATCTGAGTTTCTTTGTTAACTTTTTTGTTAATTCTTTGTTAATGAGGACAGTATGTGATAAAAAATATACCACAAAATGCGATATTACAACAAACTAGCTGGAAAATTTTAATGGTCCGTCACTAAACTATAGGCCACATTTTTACTTTCATCATATAGGCCTTCTTTTACACTTAAGTCCGTTATGCAGTTATGTTCGCTCCACCAACATTTGCTTATCTTCTTAATAGCGGTCCAGATGTTTAATTAACATACATATTCCCTCATGCCGTTAATATATGGTCAACTTTAGGGCCTTCCTCTACCTATAGCTCCCCTCTCCTTTGTTTATCTACCCATTCAGCTAGATATTCTAGTTAACACCTAGTTAAGTGGTAGACAATGGCGGCTTTAAAAGTAAAAAAAAAAAAAAGCGAATAGGACATTACCGATAAAAGAGAAATGGTTCATGGGCAAGTTATTTTTTTAAATATTTTTTTTATACATCTACGTGTTTTTAAAACTTTGGTTAAAGTTTTTTTTGGTTGTAATCTTTCAATATTTTAAAAATATTCTATTTATGTATTTATTTGTTGACATTTATTCAAAAAACTTAACATACCTATTGGAAATTTTCACTATAAAGTAAACAATGAGAAAATAATTAACAAAATATATATATATATATAGTTTTTTAAATAATGGCTACAACATTTTTAATGTAAACAAATTATATATGCAACGATAATATATAATATTAACAATATGTTACTATCTAGTGAAAGATTTGTCATGTGAACGATTTGTCGTGAACCAACTGTCGATGAACAAATTGTCTTCTCGGTGAACAAGTTGACTGTGAGTGATATGTCCAGTGAACGAAAAGTCGCGTGAACGAAATGGGTAATAATAAGAAATAAGCTTTTATCTTTGGGTCTTTTTTGAATATTTTATTAGGTAGTTTTTTTGTATTGTAAATTATATTAAATGGTAAAATTCAATTGTAACATTTGTGGATTGATAGCCTAAGGATCAACACAATTATTTTCAACCTGTGTCAAATTATTTATACTGGAAACACGCGAAGAGATCGTTAAAAGCTTGCCTCCAAGAACATCCAGTGACTTACCAAAACATAAAAATAAGCCTTTTCTATTTATCTTGATTGTGCACAATATAAAAGTACCACTGATCTAAAATGCTATGACAAAAATTACACCTTCATAGATAAATAAGCATAGACCAATAACCAAACACATAGTTCTATAAAATGAGACAAAGATCAATAGTCTACTCACCACCTCATCTCTTTTGTTTTTGTTTTAATTTACATTATTAGTCACAATCATTCATCTTAGCTCGTCCGCTTTTCTGCCATATTCCAGCACTTTTACACCTGCGCGTGTTCATTTCTTTTCTTCCTCGATGACCAGCAACTATTGAACAGTTAAACATGTGTGTATTTTAATTTGACTTGTTTTTTCTTTTAATTGTAACAGGTAATGGTATCAATTTACAAAGCAGCCAAAGTTATATATAAATATATATATATTAAAATAATTTCTTGTAGAAAAAAAAAGTTATTTTTCATTTTATATCTTTATTATATATCCAGAAAGCTATGAGGGCTTTGCACTGTTTTTTTTGTGTGCCTCCTCATGTTGCTGGTGAGACCTATGTGATCCTGGAATGTTTGGCTGCTAACAGGGCAGGTGTCTTTGACCTTGCGTTTTTTTTTTTCTGAGAGCACTTTTCTTCTGCCAGCGCTGGTTCTCTTGTCCCCTGCAATTTGTGCACCAGTTTTCACGGCACAATGGCATGATGTTGTGTCATGTGCTTCTGTCTCCCGGGTGGCTGGATCAATGCTGAAGGCTTTCAGAGAAGCTTGGAGGCCGGGTGTCCCTTAAGCGTTTTCTTTGTCCACCTTGTGAACGCTTTCCTTTTCTTAGGTCATGTGGAAGTGGTTCAATTTTTTTTTCATATTTTCTATATACTGTCCACGTTTCTGAGCTATAGAGCAATGTAGGGAGGAAGATAGCTCAAAAGACATCTCTCACTAGTTTTGCTGTTTTACTTTAGAAATGCTTGTCATTTATCTACAGTGATAGATAAGTACTATGATACCATCTATTTAGTCACAACAAAAGCATAAATGTACTAAGAGTATATTCTTTGTAAAAAATTGTAAAATTTATTATTAAATATATATATATATATAAATATATATTATATATGATTATATTCTGAAAGCTTGAATCTAGATCTATATATTTACAAAAAAAAATATAAAAGTTCAAACAGACATGAATTTGATATTGTACCAGTAGCATTATAAAAATGTCCTTTTTAGAGCTTTATTTTATAAGACTGTGGGCTGACATTAGTTTTACTGTTTTAGCCTACTTTTGGAATGCTTGTCATTTATCTACAGGGATATAGATATAAGTATTTTTAAGTACTATATAGTACCATCATAAGTTCAGAACAAAAGCATAACATGTAACAAGAGCACATTCTTAGTAAAAATGTGGACTTCAAATAAGAAACATCCATGACATTTTCAACACAAAGAATATAGTGTTACAAATATTGGTCTGTTGTGGAGTAGCATTAAATTAATAGGTTAAACTACTGGGTCACAAAAGAGAGACAAATATACATTGTAGGTGACCATCAGATGTTGAGATCTTGATCAGTTGTTTTGTAAGTAAATGCTGGCTGGCAGGGAAAAATATTGGAAAGAAAATTCAAATAGTCAAGTATCATCCAGCGGATCCAGCGTTTTTGAAATGCTATGAAAGAAAGATCACAGCACATATCAATGTCATTTTGATTAGTTGATATAGTCAGTAGAGCTTATTTAATATCAATGAATTATATTATCTTTCAATTTATATTGTATTCATCTAAGCAATTTCAAGTTCATTTCCACATTTAGATTTATGTTATTTTTCTTTGGATGAAGTTTAAAAGGACTTATTATCTTTAATGAACTTATAAATGTGTCACTTAAGTACATTAATTAAATAATAACAATAATAATTGACAAACATAATGCAAAAAAAAAAGGTAAAAAATCTGAAGGACTGTTGATCATGCAAAATTTGGGGACCATCTTTCTCCATTCCTCTGTGCCTTTTGCCTTAGTTAGAACCTCTTTCAATGGCAGGCCCGTCCATTCTTTTATGTTGTCTTCCCATCGCTTTCTCTGTCCACCTCTTCTTCTTTTTCCTGGTACTGTTCCATGAAGGAAGATTTTTGGGTGCCACAAAGACCTTGTAATATGGCCATAGATTTTTAGCTTGTGTTTTTTTTTACAATAGTTAACATTCATCACAGGGGTCCAGTTGCTGCAGTAACCCTGTCTCTAATCTCTTGGTTTGTGATGCAGTCTTTAAATGTGATACCTAGGATCCTTCTGTAGCATCTCAATTCCATTGCTAAGATCCTCCTTTCTATAGCTCTGCAGTCAGCGTCCATGTCTCACAAGCATATAAAAATGTGGCCATGATCAGGGATTGCATCAGTCTGATTTTGGTGCCAAGTGCTAAGCATTTTCATATTCCATATTATGAGAACATAATAAAAATTAACAACAAAACTTGAAATATCAAACTTGTAATCACAGTACATTTTTGAACATGTAGGTCTTAATGTTCTTCTTGAATGCAGTAAAGCTTGTGATTTATCTGTGCTCAAGTGTAACGTTGAATTAAGAAACTACTACAATTTGATGAAATACTTCAATACTAAAAAAAATAACAACACAAAAGTATATATATATATATATCCATGTCAACTATACATGGAGAACAGGAGACATACCACAGGAATGGAGAAACGCAAACATAATACCCATCCTCAAGAAAAATAAGCCACCAGGAGACCCTAAAAGCTATAGACCAATATCTTTAACATCAAACATTGGCAAAATGGCAGAAAAAATGATTAATAACTGACTTTATTGGTGGCTAGAAAGTACTTGCTCACTCCACAACGCACAAGCTGGCTTCAGGAAAGCAAGTAGAACAGAAGACCACCTCTTTCGCTTTATCCAGGACAAAATAGAAGGGTTCCACGAAAACAAACACACTACAGCAGTATTTATAGATTTGCAACAAGCCTATGATAGAGTGTGGAGAAAAGGTCTATTTTTGAAGATGAAAAAAATGGGCATCCATGGAAAAATGTACAGCTGGATCAGGGCTTTCCTAAAAAACAGAACCATCCAAACCCGATTTGAAGGCGCCATCTCTAGTAAAAAAAGTTTGGAAGAAGGCCTACCGCAAGGTTCAGCCCTTAGCTGTACACTCTTTCTAATCTTCATGAATGACCTCCCAGACCTCATTTCAGTCAATAAGGCACTTTACGCAGATGATCTCCTAATTTGGACAACAGAGAAATATCCAGTGCTGACTAGATCCAAATTAAACAGAGCCCTCACAACTATCTCCACGTTTTCAAAATTATGGAAAATGGAAATAAACAAAGAAAAGTCAGTTTATTCAATCTTTAGCCACAGTAACAAAATAGCAAAAAGAAACTACATCCTAAAAATAGACTCACAGCCAATAAATAAAGAAGAAAATCCAACTTATCTTGGTGTAAAATTAGACCAAAGACTGTCTCTAAAACACTTTATGGCTGATTTAAAAGAAAAGGCATCTCAGAGATTAAACATAATGAAACACCTAGCAGGAACATCCTGGGGAGCTGAAAAGAAAACCTTAAGACAGTTATACACTGGATATGTCAGATCTGTCATGGATAACTGTCTCTCCATACAAGTAGCTGCCAACAAAACCTATCAGTCAGCTTTGGACGCAGTCCAAAACCAAGCCTTGCGTCTGGTCAGTGGAGGTATGAGAACCACTCCCACAGCTGCCTGTGAAATAGACTCAAATATTGAACCTCTTAAGTTAAGGCGCAACAGAGCAGCTTTAGAAGCCATTGAGAGATACAGAAGGTTGGAGGATGACCATCCAAATAAATTATTAACACAGAGAAATAGGAAAAACAATAAAAAAAAGCAAAGAACACTGATTCAAATTACTGACGAACTAGCCTTAAAACACCATCTACCCAATAACAGAGAAAAAATCACCAGATTCCCAAACATAACTCCTGGACTTAACTATAAACAACCAACAATTAAAACACATCTAATAAATAATACTCTGACAAAAGAATCAAATCCACTGGAGCTCAAAGTAGGCACGCTTGAAACAATTGAAAGCTATCCAAAAACAACCATCCATATATACACAGACGGATCAGCCTTCAAAGCCACCATCAATGCCGGTCTTGGTGCCTTCCTGGTCTTCCCCAAAAACATACACTTTGAAATAAGTGCACCCTGTGGCGACTACTGCTCAAACTTCCAAGCTGAAATTGAGGCAATTACCATAGCCTTGCAGACAGTCGAAAATAAATTACATGAAGGAATACAAGCACCATCAGATATTGTTGTCTTTACAGACTCACAATCCACTCTTCAAGCACTTAACAGCAGCACCACAAAAAGCCCTAGAGAGTTGACAACACTAAAAATGATAATACACCAGATGATGACCAATTTAAACATCAACATCATATTACAGTGGATCCCTGGACACATTGGTGTCATGGGAAATGAAAGGGCAGATAAGCTCTCAAAGGCAGGATCATCTATGGAACAACCAGATAGACCTGTCAACTACCTCACCCTAAGGTCAATGCTAATCAACAACTACAAAGAGGAGTGGCTTAACCAATGGGCAACAGGAAACACAGGCAGAGCCATGTACAAAGAAATGAACATGCCTAACAAACTGGACAGTATTAACTTCCTCCCCCGCAAAGAGCAATGTACAATCTTCCAACTAAGAACAGGACATACACCACATTTAAATTATCATCTCAATAAAATAAATCCCACACAACTCCCACTTTGTAGACACTGCTCCCACCCTTATGAAACTGTAAACCATATCCTTTTTGAATGCCCCCTCCTAATCCACCTTAGGCAGACCCTACTACCACTACAGCCCAACATAACCAACACCCTTTATGGCAGTGCTGAGCAACTGAAAAAAACAGCACAGTATTTTTCCTTGGCACAGTCTGCAAAAGAGCTGACAGCTCAGCAGTAAAAAGCTGGTTAGAAGAAGAAGAATATATCCATGTCCCACTATCTTAAGATATATCTATGTCAATTAAAGTATTTGTATGTCCATTTTAATAACATCCATGTTAAGTGTGCACCTCTATCATTAAGTCCTTCTAAGATTTAGTTATGTCACTCAAACATACATAAAAATCTAATGCATAGTAAAGATAAAATTGTGTTGAATAAAAACTGTGACACAGATCATACAAATAAATATTATGCAATTAATTTATCAACTGTATCAGGTATAACGATCTTTTTTTTTTTAGAGGGATTTAGATTTTGGATTTATGGCACACCAGCACAATTCGGACCATATTGTGCCCAATATTTAGAGCGATACTTTTTTTCCCTTTACATGCAGTAAATTTGAGATGGCAAGTGAATAGTGGATAAATCCGAAAATAAAAAGCAACAACAAAAAAAAAAATCAGAAAACCTACTTAAGACTTTAAAAAAAAATCCATATACCCGTACTGTTATATGAAACATTAAAAAAAATGACATTTTAATATTCGAAATAAAAATTAATATCCTTGCTGTAAACTTGTGTTATTTCTACATATGCTACAATATAAGAGCAATATAGATACATTTCTATGATTAAAGTTACTTTAAAAAAATATCACAGTGATAGAATCAAAAAGCACTTTTTCAATAAAAAATTAAAATTTGAGTTGTTCATTAATTCTCAATTCATCAATAAGAACCTGACATCTGACATCTTCCATTTTTATAGTAAACAGATATGGCTCTCTACTGAACACATCAGCAGGAATGGGAACAGTTAACAAAGGGGTCAAGGACTCAGGTTCTGACACACTTTTTAAAGTTGTACAATTGTTAAGGGAAGTCACCCAGAAAAGAATTCGTGTTCCTTCGTTAACAATTTTAAAATGATAGCAGTTTGTGGGGGTAGGCGTAACTCTTGCAGCTTGTCCAAAATGGTCTATACTGTCAGGTAAATTAACACCAGCAACCTCTATCTCACCCCCAATGCCTATGAAGCAACGAATGCCTACGATATCAGCAAGTCTGTGATCCCCATACTGCAAGAGTGTGATATATATATTGAGTCCAGTGACATGACTTACACTTTCATGATTATTTCTATTGAAGAAAATGATCCTGCCTTGAATACTTTCATTAGGGGAAGGCCAAAGTGTTGACTCTGACATTAAGGAAACTTTCGGAGATGTAATAATGACAGATTCTGTACTAGGAAGGACTGAATTATTTTGCAGGTAAAATCCCATTTTCCACCAAGATTCAAGCTTAATGGCACGTTGGTCTTTAATCAACACATGGGGATCAAGTTTGTCTTTTGAGAAATGTCTATAGTTATCCAACAACAGCTGAAACCGGTCATGGTTGAGGTTGAAATATAATCCGTTAGGTGGGAACTTGTAAGATATGTACATGATGTCTTCAGGCACAACAGGATCTCCTTCTTCATGCCAGACCATCAGGCTTGAGGACTTGACATTATCAATCAGCCATTTAAGTTGTGGAACTGAATTGTGAACCAGCGACAGTCGAGCCTGTTGACAAAAATTTGTACAGAGAATCTTTAAAAAAAAACACTACCTGAATCTTTTTGTGTATGCTGAAATAAAATATAAATTGTACTTACAGAGCTTTTTCCACAAAAGAAAACAGGTAACTTAACATCTTGGGAGTTTTGTATTCTGAATTATTAAAAGACACCTTTGTCATAAGCAACAGTACCAGGAAAAAGAAAAAGAGGCAGACAGAGAAAGCGGTGGGAAGACAACATCAAAGAATGGACAGGCCTACCATTGAACGAGGTTTTAATCAGGGCAAAGGATAGAGAGGAATGGAGAAAGATGGTCCACAAGTCTTGCTTGGTGCCCCAACGGTCCACCAGACTAAGGGATAGGTAACAGGTAACAGATGTCTTCTGCCAACTACCATCTCACTTGATGGAGTGATAGAGTGCAAGTGTATGAAAGGATTCTTGAGGTATTTGTTGGTGTTCAGCCTGCATACTCTCATTTATACTAAGCAACTGAGGTTGAAGGCTTAAGTCCTGGTAATAAAGGGTAACCCCTTTCATGTTTGTTAAATGTTTTACATGTTTTGGATGTTTCTTTAGAATTAAAGATAATTTACCTCCTGCAAAAACAAAACAACAGTCCGTTGAAGTAGATATCCTTCAGAGACGCTGGAGATGGATAGGTCACATCCTGCGCAAGCCTGCATCCAACATAATAAGGCAAGTCCTAAACTGGAACCCTCAAGGAAAGAGGAAGGAGGAACGGCCCAGGAATACATGGCACCAAGATCTGGAAACAGATGCCAAGCAGATGGGCAAGACATGGGGACAGTTGGAGAGACTCGCCCAGAACCGAGATGCCTGGAGGAAGCTGGTTGGTGGCCTATGCCCCAGAAGGGACCACAGGCAAAGATGAGATGAGGACAACAGGGGATGAGATAAGTCCAAACAATAGTCAAGAAACCACATGATCAGGCAGCCATCATACACTTGCAATCTATATAAATCTCTACAAGAGAGTCATGTGGCCAGCACAATGACCAACTGCCTTTAATTTCCCAATAGAACCTCCCTGCAGGAGGTTTGGAAAGGATATAGTTATCTTTAGCTCTGAAGGAATGTTCAAAATGTGTCAAACAAATTAAATTTAAAATAACATACAGACCTCTTTCATGTCAGTATTATAAAGTTGAGACCATTGGTCATTATAAAGTTGAGACCATTTGTCAAGAGGAGCCTTTCTGCTAAAGGCTATGAATGAGAGATAGGCTCTTCACTGTCTTATACATAAGAATGTTAGTCCAATCATTACCAGGACTATGGAAGATGATGGCTTAGTGGTAAAGCATCTGGCTTCTGAGTTGAGAGGTCTTGAGTTCGATACCTCACTGAAGACTGGGCTTTGGAAATTTTAAGACCCACCTGAGTTTTCATTTTCTTTTTTCCAAGTTATGTCTTCTTTAAATCTTATATAATATAGACATTACTTTAAAAAAGGAGATGATTATGTCCTACGCATCATGCATCTGCATTTTAAAAGATAAGATAAGAAGATGAACTCATTGTTATTTTATGAAACTAAGAGGCAGTTCATTTATTTGTCCAAACTATTTTTCAAACTACTGAACAAATAATTGTAAAAATTTAATGTAATGGTACCTGAAAAACTATTTCATTTTGGACATTGTTACTGTTGACTAAGTCTAGCATATCCCAGACTGTGTCCCAAGAGTAGGCACTTTGATTTAGGTCAGTGTGACTTCCAGTAGTCCAGCCAAAAGACAATGTAAAGCTGAAATAAAACAAAAACCCCTTTTAAACCCCTTTTAATTGAATATTTGAAGATGATTAATATTGCGTAATGTAGTTTTAGTTTGCAAAGTCATGTCAAACAGTACACTCGTAAAAAATGCCAATTATTATTATCATTATATGTAAAGTTATCATATTGACATAGTTCCTAAAAATGTAACAAAGTTTTGGGGGTTTATTAAAAGAAGTTTTTACTAATCAAATGAGAACCTAAAATTGAAATGCTATACAACCTCATCTTATCATATACAATACAGACGTTACTTCAAAAAAGAAGATGACTACGTCCTAAGCGTCATGCATTCAGTCATGCATATTAACAAATGACTTAAATTCTGCCAACCTTCATTAGACATATATTACAATATGCATTCTTTGTTAGGGAGGGACCCTTTAACTCAAGAAAACATAAAGAAACTATAACAGACATGAAACAGAGGGAATAGATTTATGAGCGAACATTTGTCTAGAGCAGTGTTTCCCAAAGTGGGATACACTTACCCCCGGAGAACGGGAAGAGTTTGAAGGGGATACGCCTTACACATTGTTAGAGTAACACATTTAGTAGAATCATTAAATTTAGAGGCACCTCAAGACCATGACTAAAACAATAAATTAGCAATAATACATAAAACACTGAATCATCACTTCAATTACTAACACAAAAACACAACATAATAAAATACTCAGAAAGATACAAAGATAAAGGCACACTACTTATTCTATATACTGGGACGAATTCCACACAAATGTGCTGGAACACTTTAGGAACATTTGCTAGAGGTATTAGAACATGGAACGAGTTGCCAGTTTCCAGCAAGTCTTTGTATAGAGCAATTGGGGAAGTTACATCCCAACATTATGAACCCTACTTGGTTTTGATCATTTTAAGAGCACAATAACTAGATCTTATTTGATTATTTCAGAGATGAGGAATATGATCTATGCACATCCAAGAGAACATTTTTTCATTCTTGTTAACTAAATATACAAGATTTCAAGAGAATAAAGTTATTGTCTTGCTTATAGGCAGCTTGTTCCTTGCTAAAAAGGCTTTGAAAATAAGCTTTTATTTGAGTTTGTACTAGAGCATTGAGCAAGATATGTACTTTATCATAATCTATCATCCATGTTATACCTTAGAAAGAATTCTTTTTGTGCCGAGATAAGATCTCTCATATCTATAGAAGGCTTTTCTCCAAATGGTCCCTGTAAAACATCTGCGTGAATCCAGACTGGAAAATATATTCCATGCTGAGAACAAATCCAGTTATAACTTTGTTCAATTTAATTAATCATGACCATCCCTTTTAAATAAATTAATAAACAAGCTTACAGTTGCCAACCCAAAAAAAAAAAGTGTAGAGACTACATATTTTTGTTCTCAATACAATTGTTCCCCCTAAAAAATACTTTAAAGACCAACTTATGCACCAGCTTGTTTGAACTGACAGAAGAGAGCAGCTTCCTAAAGATGTTGATGGGAAAAGAGAACACAAAGCGACCACTGGATCACAAAAGTCATGAGTGCCCAGACTGGGAGGAGGGCGGTAGGGGCGAACTTATTACTTATGTAAATAATATTTACTAACTATTTATACTTTAACATATATTTAGATTATTTCCCCCCCCCCCCCCCCAGTATATTGGCTGATTTGGAGGGTTGGGGAGGGGGCGATGACATCAATCTCCCCCCCCATAAATTTTCAAGTGTGTGTGTGGAGGAGTGGCGGCCCAGTTTATTTGTAGAAATCACATCTTGTTAACAGAACCAATTAAATAGCTATATGATAAAAACTTGTTAGTGATATTCTAACCCTGCTGGCCAATTAGGTGAGGTGGGTGGGTTGGGGGGGGGATACATCTACTGCCCTTCCCATCTAAACCCTATCTGGGGGAAGGTTTTTCCGTGCTCAGTAAACACAACTCTGTCTGAGTCTGGTGTTGATCCTTGAGCCCCCTTTATAAGTAGCCAAGCCAAGTTCAAGCCTCTCGACCATGTTTCCCACTATAATGATTAGAAAAATTTAATATTAATTTTAATATTTAAAAATAGAAAAATAAATATTCAGTCATTAACATTTGTGTAACACTATATAACAAACTCTATCATCAAATCAGCCATTTGACAAATTGGCTATTGATATAGTATTGTGAAAGTTGTTATATTAGCGATAGTCATTATATTTGTTCATCAATGGTGACAGAGGTGACAAGATAGTGTGCAGTTGGCCAATTAATGAAGCTAAATAAAATAAGGTGTTAAAGTACTGACATACCATTAATTTAATATCACTCAAAATTAGAAAAAAACTACGTAGTGCCTCAGCAGAATGAATGTGAAGCCGAATGCCTTTTTCTCCTTTAATCACTTCCTGCATCCACTCTTCTAAAGTGATATCGCTGTTATTGGATGTAGGTTTTCCCATCATTAAAACCTGATCTTTTGGATACAGTTCATGCTTCAATATAACATCACCAGATATCATATGCACCTTATCATCTGTATTTAAAGAAAATGAATATTATAAATGATTGATCCCTAAACCAATAATAATTAATTTTGAAGAAGAAAATATTTGAAATTGTTACCTGGCAGTATATCATGTAAAAAAAAATGTATGTTTTGACTTAATATACACATTTTCAAACTTTATGCTCTATTGCAAGGTATTATAAAATAAAAATGGGATTATTCTCCTATCTTGTCTCCACTACAAGCTATTAAAAAAAATATTGCTAAATAATGTCATTAAAAATAATATTTTTGTGTGTGTATATACTTAAGTAAATTACAAGTCTCTATTGTCACTTAAGACAAAGGGATGCCCAGATGAATCTCTGCTATTACTATTGCTGGGACTAAATAGTCCAATCAGGCAAACAAACTTTGTCACATTTCAATTCAAAAAAATTATTCATCTTTTAGGTCAACACACAATGAAGATCTCTTTTCTTTTATCCATAGTATATTTTCTCTTGGTGTCATAACATAAAAAAAGTTTGAAGCTTCAAACTCCATTTATTTTTCATTAGTTTGACTACTACCACTTTAAAGCTATATATATATATGTATGTAAATATATATTATGTATTAGTTTCATCTTAATGTAACGCAAGAGAAAGATAGATCACAATTCTATTAGGGTCTTTGTCTTTGGAAAAAGCCTCTGGCTTCAATATGTGTTCACCCTAAACATAGAATTGTTTGTGAAAACTATTATGGATTGAAATGTGGGTTATCCCTAGGAGGGTTGTGTAATCATGTGACCCTGGATGGGGATGCAGGACCAGATAACTACACTTGCTAGAAAGATCTTTGTTTTTAGAGCTGGATAGTAAAATTGGTAGTTTGGTAGGTACTTGGTTACTGCTAGGTGATGGCATCAGGTCAGGTTCATAGTTTGAATCCTCCTCAAAAGTTATCTATGTTTTGCCATCATTTCTTTTCTTAGTAACTTGGTGCTGCTATATGTAACATGTCATGTTTATTACTGTCATAATGGCATGTAAAATCTGCTACCAAATATTTTCATTAATAACCAAGGTCCCACTTCCAGACATTTCTATAGTTTATTTTGGATGGACCTTGGTGACTCTGCAGGGTCAGTATTAAGCTTTAGATCTCCTTGGAATTTTTTGTGTCAGTAATGCATAGACACTGTTAGTTTTGGCCATATTCAAAACTTCATGGTTAGAGACATGATCTTTTCAGCTCCACACTAGTATTAAATGCATTAAAATTAAAGGTCTATATTAGGGCAGATCATCATCATCGTTCCTTTGTGTACCTCATGGAACATAGGGCCTCGACAGAAACACGCCATTCTCCATGGTCTCTTGCTAGTTTTTTTTATGGTTTCCCAGCTCTTTCCGGTCCTCTCTGCTTCCTCTAGTATACTGCGTCACCATGTTCTTTTTGGTCTTCCTCTATGTCTTGTTCCCTGGGGGTTCCACTCTAAGGCCTGCCTAGCTCAGTTGCTGGTATCCTTTCTAAGGGTGTGACCAATCCATCTCCACTTCCTCTCTAAGATCTGTACCTCAATATTTTTTCTGTCCACTCATCTCCCACAGTTTGGGGTTTTCTACTTTGATTAGAGCAGATAATGTTAAGATTATCTGTTTCTGTGGCCAATGATTAATGAGCATAGTGTCATGTGGCCAGCACAATAACCAATCGCATATTTACTTTCCCCAACTTAAGCCAAAATTCCAATTATAGTCTTTACTGAGATTCGAGCCCAACAAAACTGAAGGTTTTGGCAGCTGTTTTACAATCACTTACTGTTCATAGCAATCTTTAGTCCATGTTTACTGTTAACATCTCGCTCCCATCTAATTTCACTGATGTCATCAACATCGAGAAACTGCATGCATCCAGTAGCTGTTCAATTCAATAAAATAAAAATAAGAAATAGAACCAATTTCAGATTCAAAGCATAATAAAAAAAAATTAAAATGTGTTTAAATGTCTGTATGCCAAATAATCTATGATTAGTATGATTCTTACACAAACACATAAATGACATTTACTTATAATTTTACTTTATCTTATATAAGATAAGATAAGATAATACAGACATTGCTTCAAAAAAGAAGATGAATATGTCCTACACGTCATGTATTAAGTCATTATTAACCAATGACCTAAATTCTGCCAAGTCACTGTTTTTCCTGGCTAACTAAGGTTTGCAATCCATTCCATGCTCTAGGGAAGAAAGAGCATTTGTACAATTTGTCCTAGCATATGGAATGAGGAATGTGCCTTGTGTCTTAGTATTTTATAAATTTTGTTTTTGTATTTGAAGATAATGGTTCAGTGTTTTATGCATAATTACTATAGGGCCTACTTTACTTTTAAGTCTTATATCCTGAAAGGTTTCTAAATTTAGTGATTTTACTAAAGGTGTTACTCTAATCAAATGTGAATATTTGTTTACTAATAATAATCTCACTGATCTATTTTGACTCTGTTGTAGTTTCTTAATGTTTACTGAGTTTTGGGATCCCAAAAAGAGAATGCATATTCTGTTATTGGCTTAACCATGGTTTAATAACATTTTAGATTTATGTTTTTATTTGATTTGTATGATTTATATATAATACAGACATTACTTCAATAAAAGAAGATGATTACGTCTTACACGCATATTAACCAATGGCTTTAATTCTGCCAATTCACTGGTTTTTCATGGATTGCAATTAACTCATTCCATGCTCTAATAGCACTAGGGAAGAATTTCTTTTAATGTATATATTAAACCCTAATGCTTTGTTTGATTTTTTAATAGTTTCATCAATATGGGGATTCCTTGACACCTTTTCATTTATTATAACACCCAGGTATTTTGCATTTTGGTCTCAGTTACTGGTTTACCATGAATAAAATAAGTGAACTTTTTTTTTTGTTACTCTTTATCCTCCATACTCCCCTTATATTGGGCAACTGTTGAGGTTGAAGGCTTTATCTTGGTAATAAAGAGTACCCCTTTCAGACTTGCAATCTATATATACTTCCACTGTTAACAAGAGGGTCATATGTGGCCAGCACATTGACCAACTGCCTTTACTTTCCCAATGTAACCATTAAACTCAGGTGGGTCCTAAAATTTCGAAAGCCCAGTCTTCAGCAAGGTATCGAACTCAAGACCTCTCAACTCAGAAGCCAGGTGTTTTACCACTTAGCCAACATCTCCCATAGTCCTGGTAATGATTTTTGACTAACATTTTAATGATATGTATAGGACAGTGAAGAGCCTATATCTCTCTTTCATAACCTTTAACAGAAAGGCTATTCTTGACCAATGGTCTCAACTTAATAATGACCAATGGTCTCAACTTTATAATGACCAGTGGTCTCAACTTTATTGGCAGTTGTTCATTGCATTGTGCTGGCTACATGACTCTCTTGTAGAGCTCCATATAGATTGCAAGTGTATGGTGGCCGCCTGGTCGTGCAGTTTGCTGGAACATTATGGTTCAGTGTTTTATGTATAATTGCTACTTTACTTTTGAGTCTTCTGTAGCTACTGAAGGCTTTCTAAATTTAGTGATTTTACTAAAGGTGTTACTCTAGTGAAATGTGAATATTCATTTGTTATGACTCTCACTGCTCTATTTTGTGTTTGTTCCAGTTTAAATGTATTGAAACCATAGACTATATATAGTCTATTAAATGATTGAAATAAACTGCTCATCTTGTACACAGAAAACATATATGGATGATGAACAAAAGGGTGGTTTGTGAATTCATCAACATTTCACTTTTCACAGAGTTCCATACACATATGTTTCATGGGGGTTTTATAAATCAATATAAATCCCCTTAAATCAGGCAAATATTTTTTATATCTTGGTGTGGGGAGTATTTTAAAAATTATTACTATAAAAGAATATAATATAATACATCCTACATGGCTGCAATAGAAATTTTGCATTAAACATTTAACTAATGCTGTATGTAAAAAAGTAAAAAAGTTCCCCTTTTCTGAACTTCTGGTCTATAGGGCAGGTGATGTATAATGGTCATCTCTTTCTGTGGCCTACGGTCAACTAGGGTGTCATATGGCCAGCACAATGATCAACTGCCTTTACTTTTCGCCAACTAATGTCAGGTACCCATTAGAGCTGGGTGGACTCAAGAGACACCCAAGGATCACGAAATACAAAAAAAATATCAGTCTTCACAAGGATTCGAACCCAGAACCCAGTCACAGTGAGTCTGTTGCTGTAGTGTATACCCAGTCTATAAAATAAGTGAATAAATCTGACAAATTATGGTCATGACAGATTTAGATTGTAATCAAAGTAGTATTTATAGACATGTAGGCCTATAGCCTATAGAGAATATACTATAGTAGTATATTATCTATATTGTATAGTTATATTATAGATAGTATTTTTTAGTATTAGTAAAATAATAGTATTGATCAAGATTCTAGATGAGATAAATTAAATAATGGACAAAATACTCTAGAATTAAAGATTTAGTGCTATACTATAATTAAGATAAAGATTTTATTTAGATCTAGCTAGAATGAATAAATCAATTACATAGAAAATCTCTACAGTCTCTAGCAACTTTGAAAATAGGATAGAAAATAGTTGTAGTCCTCCAATATAAGCAAAGAGGTGTATATACTATTATAGAAAACACAACAATTGTAGCTAAAAGCCTTTTGTTATATCGTAGTAGATCTCGTTTTTGTGATGAATAATTTTTGGTATCGTGTAGTGGTGGATCCAGATTTATGTGATATGAATCATCTTTAACGCGCAATCTTTCAGAACTCATCTTCAATCATATTAGAAAATAATTCCAACTAAAATAGCGAAAGTTTAACTAGAGCTTGGTCATAGACATAAATAAATTATGTCTATGTGAGCTTGGTAGATGCCAAGCCTAAATTTAGCTTGCCAACTGTACATATTTCTCTATCACTGGTATTTTATTGCAGCAAGGTCTTATCTTAACTTTTCTTATAAGTAGACTATAAGTTATATGATACAGACGTTACTTAAAAAAAAAAAAAAAAAAAAAAAAGATGCTTACGTCCTACTCGGCATGCATCTTGTTAAATAAGATCTAGGTTCACAAACAGCAAACAACAACCATTAGACCTAGTGTCATGGCGAAGAATGAACCTTTATTATATTGAACGCGTGCACATTTGCGCACCATATCAACACATCTAGTCATGCATATTAACCATTGACCCAAATTCTGCCAAGTCACTGGCTAGCTCAGGCTACCCATTCCATACTCTTTTATTTTGTCCTAGCATATGGGACGAGAAATGTGCCTTTATCCTTGAGTCGTTCTGAATATTTTATTATTATTTTTTTTTTCGTATTTGAAGAATATGGTTCAGTGTTCTAAGTATAATTGCTACTTTAGTTTTGAGACTTCTATCCTGCAGGCTGTCTAAATTTATACACATGCGTCCATTCAAAAGAGAAGACAATTTTTGTGTTAATCCAGTTGTGTATGATAATTAAAGACTTAAGCTCTGTTAAGCTTTTATTTTTTTTCCTGGCTAACTCAGGTATTGATGGCTTTAGAGAAAAAGGAGCACATGTAGGTCTAAGCTAGCATATGCAATAATAAGAAATAAAGTTTTATCTTTGGGTCTTTTTGAATATTTTATTAGGTTGTTCTTTTGTAGGCCTATTTGTAAATTATGGTAAATAGTAAAATTCAATTGTAACATCTGTGGATTGATAAGAATCAACACAATCATTCTCGACCTGTGTCAAATTATTTATACTGGAAAAGCTTGACCCCAAGAACACCCAGTGACTTCCCAAAACAAAAAAATTACCCTTTTCAGTTCATCTTGATTGTGTACAACATTAGAGTACCACTGATCTCCTCGTCAAGTGTATGCTAAAATGCTGTGACAAAAATTACACATTTGCAGATGTAAGCATTTATCAATAACCAAACACAGAGTTCTATAAAATGAGACAAAGATCAATAGTCTACTCACCATCTCTTTTTTTTTCTAAATTTACATTAGTCACAATCATTCATCTTAGCCAGTCCGCTATTTCTGCCATTTTCCCGCGCTTTTACGCCATCGCGTGTTCATTTCTTTTCTTTCTCGATGGCCTGCAACTATTGAACAGTTGGGGTGTATTTTAATTCGATTATAATTCGTTTTAATTATGTTAGTGCATTTTTGTGTCCATTGAGCGTTCCAACTAAAAAATGACTGATATGCATAATCTTTCCATTTTTTTTAAATTATAAAGACGTGGTGTTGCAGCCGTGGGCGCCTGCAGGGTGGTGTGGGCGCCTGCAGGGTGGTGCACATGCACAATCCCCCACACCCTTGAATTCTGAGTTACCTAATTCTAACCATTCTTTGACACCATTAAATCAACTAAAATTTAACTAGCAACTGAAGAATTAGTGCTACTTTGGGCTACCAATGGAGTTTAGTTGTAAGGATACGCTAATATTGTAATTAACAAAAATAGTTAATCTCCAATCATATACGCTTTATGAGAGGCTTGCAATTTTTAGCATTATTAAAGGATGTCAAATCTTCTATGGTAGCATCAAGAATTAACAACATTTACGTAATTCTGTTGATGTCGTCAAGATAAGATATCTATGTACGATTAAACCTAAAAATCCATTTTTTGGATCAAATATGACTATTTTCAAAGCTATTCCTCCCCTTAAAGCTACAAGTTTTAACCAACTTGCACTCCCCTGCAAAAAAAAAAAACAAAAAAACCTTCGGGCGCACATGGTTGCAGTTGGACTAAGTGGGCAAAATCTGTTCCCTGAAATAGTTTCAATGCGTTAGTCACATGAACCGAGCAAGATCGTCATTACTAGGTTATCCGCGTGCATAAGATCGACTTTGTTTTAACGTCGATGTGGTGAAAAAAAAGATAAATAGAAATATTGATCCTTATAGTTAAAAACTAATTTGAAAGCGATTCGGTGTATTAAAGAAAATGAACATTTGGCCTTCCATGTTTGTTCCCCACGATTCCATTCGAATTTACACAGACTAGTGAGCGAGCAAACATTGTTAGGTTTAGCGCTGATCTACTCTTAAGGGATCCTGTCATCCCCGGACATGACTCTCGCCAGTGCCCCTGTTACCATTAAAGCCACCACTGCTCATAGAGTAACATTTTATGACGAATTAGATGAGCCGAAGCTACTTTCAACTAGGGGTGAACCGGATAGTACTTTTTGATATTCGGCCGGTGCCGGATATGGCCGGATAGTAAAATATTCGCAATCGGCAGGAGCCAGAGCCGGAGCTACTATTCGGAGAACCCCTACTTTCAACACGCAGTTCTCAATAAATGAATAACGCACAACACTTAGTGTATTCAATCTAATAGAACAATAAGATAAAGATGATTTTATTAATCCAAACAAATGTTAATTCTGTTTGACCGAGACCATTCGTTAGAGAAGGCCTCAACACTAAAATGCAACGTTGCCACCCGTGGACAATGGAGACATAATAGCTGGTTTGGCAAATAACGAGTTATTGTTCTCCATTACCCACAGGTAGCGACTTTGCAGTTGGCACTGGGTCTTGGCTTGACTAAAAATTGTTCACCTCAGTATTAGGCCTACTACTATAACAATAACAATGTAGTTGCAAACATTTGCAACATTCACATGCGAAACATATGCACACATGCATATAACCAGAGCTTTATAAATTATGTAATTCTTGGTGACGAAAGTAGACATTAAATACAACACCCTGACTGAAAGATAATAACGAGCCGATCCCCGCCGTAGCATACGCCGCTATTTAGTGACTGGTGAACACTAGCAGAAAAAACAACAACAGTTGTCTTATGGGGTTTATTTTTGCCAATGGCATCATTTAGGATTCTTTGAAGTTTATTTTTTTTTAATGCTCAGATTGCCATATCAGGCAGTGATATTAAGACTTAAAATAATGCAGATTGGAGAAAGGCCTTTTCGCTAACATTTAACAGTGATTTAATAAGCTTAACCGGAATCATTATTTACATGAGCAGACTCAGCGGTTAAAATGTAAGACATAGTAAACCTATTTTGTTTTGAAATCTATAGAAACCCTTTATGTTATATTATTTATCTATTTATCCATGTACATATTTATCGTCAATCTATCTATTTATCTATCTATCTATATCGCGAAGTGAATTTGGTGGCCCCAAATGAAATAGAAAAAAAAATAAGCATCGAAAAAATAAAAAATAATTATGCAAATTACCTACCTTCAACAAAATTTGGCACAAATCTCTATTTTTTCTCTTTAATAATTTAAACAAATGCGAGGTTCTGATGTTCTGATGCGATAGGCCAGTGATGCTCAACCTCACTCGGACGGCGGGCCATTTTAATATCCGACACTCGTGTCGCGGGCCACAAGACGAAAAATGAAAAAAAAAATTATTAGAAACCCGTGAATCTTGTATTTACATTAATTCATGAGAAGTTTATCCTAAACTACTGTAAATATCCGGCTGCTGTCAATTATAGTTATGGCACCTGAGATGAACTCCAAAATGAAAACCAGGGTTGGAAGGATCAGTCCTCCCGTAGAGCCCTGGTGAGAAACTCTGCTGTTTGGCGTAATGCCTTTAAGCCTCCATACAGATTTACAGTGTCGGAAACGGGCATCAAAATTGGGCCGGAACCGGGCAAAATATGCACCAATAGGACAGTGTCCCGTTCTGCACTGCGCAATGAGGGATCGCTCCGACCGTTTTAACCTCCACCATGGATCGTCGCGGTTTGGGCATCGCAAATGCTGCCAGACTCCTCGGGCTTTGTTAAAGTCATCCCAGGATTTCAACCACTTGTCATGAACCCACTCTCGGATAATTGTCGTAGCTTGGTTAAACGTACTTGGGGCTTCGAAAGTGGGCACGGCCAGCGCACCCGCTTTTGCTAAAGCGTCTGCCGTTTCATTGCCCCGCAAGCCGCAGTGTGAGGGCACCCATTGCATAAAGATGACTGCTCCAATAAATAGGCGGATGTTATTTGCGGCGCCTAATGCATCTTCTACCAAAGGTGACTTTCCCCCCAAGCCAGACATGGCTTGGAGGCAGGAGCTAGAATCGGTAACCATTACAACAGAAGTCGCAACGATTAGTTATGGCACCATCCTTAGTCACTTCCATTAATTTCTCCAAGGGAAAAAGATTCTCTGTGGTGGTTGAAACTTTTTTGTCAGTGTTTCGCCACTGGCGATCGGATGCATACTCCAAATAGCTACTACTTTTCTGATTTCAAAACTGTTGTTTTTATCGCGAATAAATACCAAAATGTTTATATGTCGGTAGACTCGTCAGCGGCAATAGAAAATAGACATACATCCAAATAATTTCTTTCTCATTTTAGGTAAATATAACCATCGCGTCTCAAACCAAGAATGCCGCCTTATTTATGTATTTGATTTCCTAAAGCTGTTTAATGTTATGCTCTTTAAAGTGAGCCACTCTTTCTTTATAAAACAAATATATTGGTTTACTATCGGTACCAATCCATTTAGCCGAAAATAGGGAAAGATATTTTTTAACTTTTTTTTTTTGGACAATGGATTTTCTACACTTTGTGCCGACGTTTCGGCGGGCCGGATAGAACCACGTCGCGGGCCGGATATGGCCCGCGGGCCGTAGTTTGGGCATCACTGCGATTGGCTATTTTTTTTAGCTAGCATAATATAGCTGTTCGTGTTAACACTATATAGGCATACCTGTTGAATAACAAGAACAACCAAAACAACTCTTTCATGGTTCAAACGTTTGTACATGAAATATGAGAAAAAAAAACACAAAAAAACAATGAAACAAAGAAAACTAACAAATTTAGGTTCCTCGTCAGACATTTATTTCTTATGTTTATGCAGTTATAAATATAAACGAAATGCCAACATAAATTGATCTTAAACGTCAAAGCAATTGCAGTAAGACATTTGAAAATTTAAAACAAAAGACACAACAATGGCGTTCACCTGACCTTGACATCTAAATGTAGATCTAGTTCAGTGTGAAACTAGGACATGTGCATAGACCCAGCATGCACTGCAATAATGATGCGACACAGAAAAAAGGCAACAAGATTAGCAAAAATTTTGTAAGGACAAGGTCATTGCTTTTTTAAATATTATTTTAAAAATATAAACTTGTAACAACAATAAAAAAAAACAGCAACACAAAGACACACACACACACTGTTTACAAAAGGCTAGAAGATAATATTGTATATGATTTTCAAACAGAAGGGTATTTACGTAATCTTCTCTATGTATACAACATAGATATAAATAAATATAGACTGGAAAAATGAAATAACTTCATGTAACTTGAAAACATGTAGATTTTCAATATCTATTGTATTCGGATTTCCAAATTTCGAAAAATTGCATGACCTTCAGTCTTAGAGATTAAACGAAACCAATTGACATAAATCATAGACATAAATAAAGTACACAAAATGGAAAGTCACAACTTTTCGTTTCATAAAACTCTTTTATCGGCTAGTCTATATTTGTTTATGTCTATGGTATACAAACTTCAATAATTGGTTCTACAGTACACAAACAAAAAGTGCTCCCAAATTATTGCGTGTAAAATGTTTAGTTTCGTATTCTCAACACCGGATATAGCAAAAAAAAAATATTGCTATTTCATGATTTTCTTCTATTATATAAAAATCTTCAATAAAAATATTTAAATTTTTCAAAGTGAAATTATTTCATAAATTAGTTCTAAAAACCATACACGCTTCCATCTCTTTAAAGAGAACACAATTATAGTAATAGATTTACTTGTTAAACCCTTTACAGCTATACGAATACTTAATTTCTTAGTGAAGTTAGAAAAACATGAACACACAAATAAAAATAAATCAATAATCAGATAACCAAACAGTATTTAAATACATCAATATCTACAATGGAATGCCTAATAAACGCGATTGGAAGAAAAGCTTTATTGCACTTCACTATATACATTTTAATAAACACAGAGCTCTAAAATGTCAACTCTCCACGAACAAACATAAATTAAAGCAACCCTTTACAGATAGAGGTTGGAAATGCAGTATTGCCTTAGTGTTAAGGAGTATATGTGCGCGTTGAGGGTGTAACAATGAGAAAAAGGTGAGCGGATGTTTTTGGTTGTGTAGGCTAAAGACTTTCTGATGAAAGTTTTCGTTAATTCAAGATTATAAATACCAGTGTGAAAGTTGAAGGGAGACAACCCATCACTAGACAACACAAAAGACGTGAATTTTGTTTAGTGAGTTCTATCTAGTTTAAATTATAATTTCATTTGTATTTCTAGTTGTGCTAGTTGTTTGGAGCTGCAAACCAAGGACCGGGGATCAACACTTGGACAGAAAGGGTGAGCAAACATGTCGCACGCAGGTAGCCAATAGGGGGTTACAACACACGCTTACACCAGGGCCGACCTTGGATAATTGGAGCGAAAACATACAATTACGCAATTTATAAAAAACCTTTCCGTCTATATCTAAATCGACAAATAACTGAAATTTATTTATCGCAATTTCCGTGGTAGAGGCAGAGTTGGACTGGTAAATATAGAGCCAGAGTGCTCAACAATTTTTGAGATTTGATCCAAGTTTGGCCTTGCTTGCACTTGGGATGAATGTATCTAACAAGTGATCGTATTGAACGTTAAACAAATCTATCAGACGTATGTCGCAATGGCAGCAGTGTGAGTAAAGTAGTTTAAAAATAACTTTAAGCTGAACGGCTTAGGTATGTGCTCATGGACTTTATAGGGCGCACACATCAGCAAAGTTTACAACCTGTCAAGTCGTCTCTCTATGTTCAAACATTATTATTGAAGGATTAAAGATGTAAAAAAA
>JADKLZ010000130.1:35046975-35061440 GCA_021533235.1 Biomphalaria straminea | reverse complement strand
TGGTGGAATCAACGTTGATATCGTCAGTTAGGAGAGAAAGAGTTAAAGTTTCAACTTGAACCGGGAATGGGTGTGGGAAAAATAACGTGTTTATCAATCGGAACGAAACCCTACATATTTAGCCGTATCTGTGAATACTGAAGGATTACTTTCCTTTGTTGATATCAAACAAGATAACCGGTAATTAATGGAATAATTGGTTACATTTATTCATTCATGTCTTCTCTATACTAATGAATACTTGTTCAAAGTTTTAGCTTGCTCCTAGTATATATTTAATGATATGTACACTATTTTACTACAGTGAGTTGGTATAGGATTTATAAGTGTTCTATAAATGGTCGTATTTGTGCCGATGTGCCTAAAACTAAAACTAAACTAAACTAAACTGAAACAATCGCCTTTATGACATAATTCTATATCTTTTTCTTTCTTATATTTAAATGTCATCTATAATAAAATCAACATTGTTAATATGTGCTCCTCATTTTTTTTTCAGATTCTATTTGATGGAATTAGCTGATGCTGTCATGTACATACATAGTCGCGGCATGATCCTCAGGTAATGGGCTATCTCTTCCATGGTTCAGTTGTGAGAATTCAATTGATTTCGCGTTTTTAAGTTGATAAAACCTTTCTCTAATCACTAGACCATTTAAATGTGGTTTGTTGTGCAAACACTACAGAGTATATTGGGGAGAAATATGTGGCAGCTTACTGGTTGAAGCTTGGGGGTAGAGATCAAGTCAGCATACTGGTTGGCTGAAGGAACAGGGCAGCGTACTGGTTGGCTGAAGGAACAGGGCAGCATACTGGTTGGCTGAAGGAACAGGGCAGCATACTGGTTGGCTGAAGGAACAGGGCAGCATACTGGTTGGCTGAAGGAACAAGGTAGCATACTGGTTGGCTGAAAGAACAGGGTAGCATACTGTTTGGCTGAAGGAACGAGGTAGCATACTGGTTGGCTGAAGGAAAAAGTCGCGGCAGCATACTGGTTGGCTGAAGGAACAGGTCAAGACAGCATACTGGTTGGCTGAAGGAACGGATTAAGGCTGCATACTGGTTGGGATGAAGGAACAGGGCAGCATCCTGGTTGACCAAAGGAACAGATTAAGGCTGCATACCGGTTGGCTGAAGGAACAGGTCAAGGCAGTGTACTGGTTAAATATAAAAAAAAGGCTCCTATGAGATTTTGAAAAGAAATATGAAAGACAAAGACCTAGAACAACATTTAAAGTATAAACAGCCTTACTATAAGCTGCGGAATATGAAGCATATCCCTTTAATAAAATGGGTACAATTTCAAACTTTGATTTGTAAATTATCTTTATGCTTACTATAAAATAAACAATTTTTTTAAAGTAATCAGCCTAGGATTTATTTAGGCAACAGGGCACATTTTATCACTACTACCATAATAAATATAATAATACAAATATAAATACATGCGCTGTATACTCGATAATTAAAATAACATGTATTCATAAAAAAAATGAAATAAAGAAATTAACTCTTTGACCTCGCAACGACGCTCCCATCGTTGATTCTATCCAGATATAAAGATGTAAATTCTGTTCAAACGTGGAAAATAATTACGGTGTCAAAGAGTTAAGACTTTTTTCATCTTTCATCAGACGTCTTTCCCTGTGTTCCCTTCTGATCGAGCCCAGCGGCCATCTCAAGTTAGCCCCTTACTCTCTGTGTGAACAGAATCTGGACTGCGGTCAACCATGTAACATGTTGGTCAAGATTTGTGGTGACCAGTTCTACGCATCACCTGAGGTATTTTTTTTTAACTTGTTAAATGTGTTGAAATAAGAAGGGAATACACAATTGTGACTAGATACGTACACTTTACTAAGCAAGGGAGTTAACAAATAAAGCATCCATATTATTCGTGGTTGTTTCCCTTTGTATAATTTCAGGTTGTGTTTGGTGTAGATGTTCAGTTCGCAGCTGATTGGTGGTCATTTGGTGTAATTGCCTTCCAGTTGTTGACCGGTAAGGTAGGTGGACATATGATTCTAGATCTTTTTAAAATGCAGTACATATACTATTGACCTGGTTATTTTAGTTTAACATTGTTTCTCCTTCAGCTTCCATTCACGGGGCGTACCCTGGGTGACCTCGGCAAAGCAATCACTGAGGAAAATGTAGACTTCCCCAGCACAATGTCTGGAGAAGCTGTTGCCTTGATAAAATACGTGAGTCCTTGTATGCTGTCATTGAAATGAAATCATTGTTTACGAATTAATGTATTGATACATGGGCATTTTTATCATTGCTTTTTAATTTGTATTACTATTAAATGTATTCTCCTTGTTTTGGGAGAACGTTTCAGTGCTTTATAGGCTAAGCAAAAACCTAACTCAGTTGGGGTCTAATCTTGAAAATGACTTGTCTATAGTTAAGTTATTAAAGTTCCTTTTTCTATTGATATATGGGCCAGATGATTTAAAGGTCATCTGATTTTGTTGCCCACGGTTAACGAGGGTGTCATGTGGCCAGAAAAACGAAACGCCCAACCTCCTTCACGTACGCATTAGAACTGAGAATCTTTTTTTCAGCGGTATACATTCTTCATCTTCTAGCCAGCTTTTTGCTGCTGAGCTGTCAGCTCTTCTGCAGACTGTGCCCAAGGAAAAATAATGCGCTGTTTTCTTCAGTTGTTCAGCACTGCCGTACAGGGTGTTGGTTAAGTTGGGCTGTAGTGGTAGTAGGTCTTAGTCTGCCTAAGGTGTATTAGGAAGGGACATTCAAAAAGGCTATAGTTTACGGTATCATAAGGGTGGGCGCAGTCAGTGGCGTAGCAGGTTCCCCGTGGGCCCGGGTTCAAGAATATGTTGAATATGATGACACATATTTTGTGTGACAAAGAAATCCAGTAAATTTGTATGTATCAGTACAGTTACTAAAAGACATTCCAATGCAAGTTCAATAACACAGCTGACAGAACCATTGAATACCTTGTTAAAGTACTGTTTAGCAAATTAAACTTTAATGTTTTAACCATTTTTTTTTACAAAATTGCAGTTTAGGGCAGACCACAATTGGTCGTTAGTCATGGGACCAGGCGATATGAAACCCCTACGTGACATATAGTGTCGTATTTACAATTGAAAAAGGCCATAAGCTATTTAAGATATTGGGCCCCATATAAGTCCAAATATTGTATGTAACAACTAAGTATTTCTTGGAGGCCCTAAGCTAGAGCTTATGTTGTATAGAGGGGCCCTGTACCTTTGGTTGTTTCACCATCGGGTGTGGCCCTAAATGGTCGTGAGTCCGGGTTCATTGAACCCCTTCGCGCCATGGATGCTACGTCATTGAATGCGGTGTCTACAATAGGGGAAGTTGTATGGGAATTTATTTTATTTTCCTTTGGAAGATTGTAGATTGCTCTTTGTGGGAGAAGAAATTAATACTGTCCAGTTTGTTATGCATGTTTATTTTTTTTTGTACATTGCTCTGCCAGTGTTTTCTGTTGCCTATTGGTAGCGCCACTCCTCTTTGTGGTGGTTGATATACATCAATTGTTACATTTGAAGGAAAATCGTTTAAGCCATTTTTTTGAGATTAGTTGTCCAGGTTCCTGAATTCATGTTTCCGCTGGTTCCATGAAGACTTGAATAGAGGTGTTGTTAAAAGTTTAGAATATTTTCAACTACTTACTTGGTTTAGTTAGCCTTACAAAATGTCTCTTGTCCTTAATATAGATGTAACTCTGTAATATTGCAGTTACTACACAAGGATCCTAGGCGACGTCTCGGCTTCAGCCATGATTTTGCCACCGGAAGTGAGTCTGGCTCAATGGCCATAAAGAGCCATCCGTTTTTCCAGGGTATCGCCTGGTTGAATGTGCGCAACACACTGATTACACCACCCGTCCAGCCACTGGCCAGTAAGTTCAAGCGAATGCAATTATTTTAACATATCTTTTTTTTTAAATGTGTGCCCCCCATAAGTTAGATAAGATAAGATAAGATAATTGTTATTGATCCAATCTAATGGAAATTCAGTTTGATTACAATTAACATGTTGACATTGTTGCAATGATTTTGCTGGACGCCTTCAGTCTCAGATCGACTAAGGATCATCTCATAGAAATAAGATTGTCTGGGCATTAGCTCTGGTGAAAACGTCGCCACACAATAGTTCCCGCTCTCCACACAAGCTGATGTAACCATAGAAACAGAAAGTAATCGTACAACTATTGGATCAGCTTCTTCACAAGTACCCTCTGTATGTAGCTCTGCATGCTTCAAGCTGCCAAAGGGTTATCAGCTCCTGATGTTTTCTTAGGGTTGGTTAAAACCAACTCGGGCTGGCGGCTAATCCGAGACCAATCGTTATAAAAGGCTTGAACACGTGACCTGTAGCTTCACGACATGTGGGCAGAGGAGACCAATAGCTCGTCGCCGCGTCGTACAGACCCGAGACATGGCGAGGAGCTATTGGTCTTCTCTGCCCACAGGTTGTGATGTCACAGGTCATTGTTGAGACCTTTATTACGAATGGTCCTGGACCAACCCGAGGTTATTTTTTAAAGTTTTAAGCAATTCTGACTTCAGTGCCGCAAGCATGTAAGCTCGTTTATCACCTTTCCCGAATTTTCCTTCACATCTTCTTCCTGGTATAATCAAACTTGGTATTTGGTGTCTTAATCCAGTTCAACTAAACAGATGCTTCAAATGCGATTTCCCTTTTTTTTAAACCTTTCTGTCAAAACCTCAAAGTTGATGCCATATAGTAGATACCCTATTTTGATATTATGAGTGTAATTCATGAATCATGTTTAGGAAGGGGAACACCGTGAAACTTGAGCTACGTTAGTCAGTAAGCTAGTCAGTAAGAGCAGTCAATAAGAACAGTCAGTAAGGAACAGTCATTGAATGTAGTCACTTAAGAAAGTTTTGAGATTTGTACCAGTCAATAAGTTAGTACCATTGTCAAGTTTCTATATGCTGTGACTACTGATTATTCACGGATTGTGTATCATATTTCCTATGCGGCGTTGTTATTATTATATAGTTTGTAAAAATACTTTAAAAAAAAAAAAGGAAAATTATTTTTATAACTTAACATTGACAATTTATTTTACATCAGTTTATGTAAGAAATCTTCAAGGCTGTGTGCTTATAATACTCGTTAAGCCTATTGGAGGAAAAAAAAAACTAGTATAAACAATATATGAACTTGCTAAAAAAAAACAACAACATAAATGTACTTTTTGAGCGATTTCCAGAATATCCCAAAACACTAAACGACAAATACAATATTATTCTTCGTTGCTATAGTAACATATTTACTATATCAAAGAACTTACGTGTTGTTGTTGTTTTTTTTTTTACAGTGAAGGCTGAACATAAAAGAATAAATCTCAGGAAATGTCCAACAAATGTCGTTTCGAAGTAGACATTTCTGATAGAATAGCGACAAATTTTGACGCAATCACTGTTGCATCATTATCTTTATTATTTCTGTGTTTCTAAAATCGTGTATTAAAAGCACACTTCCACTCGTAATAAACTGAATAAAATAAGCTGGAGTGTTGAATACCTGGAGTGTTGAATAGCTGGAGTGTTGAATAGCTGGAGTGTTGAATACCACTTTTTATTTAGAGAGTGATATAATACTTGTACTTGTGTCGTTTTGCAATAGTAGTTCAGTGGTCCAGAACCTGGTCACTGGCGGGCGTTTAGTGTTAATGTTGACCAAAAACCCCAATCAAGACCGGGCTTAGGCCGATTTTACCGATCGGTCGCTTTGGGCAGGGGCACCGCAATTCACGTTAAGTCTATCACTATCAGACATGCTATTGTCACAGGATTTTAAAGATATAGGATTTAAAGAGCTCACATATTTAGTGTCTCGTGCGATAGACGTAACTTCGATTAACCCACTGGCGCTAATTGGGTTTGAATTTCTTCTTATGCATGCTGCATAGCAAATCTTCGTATAATGATCTAACAGTAATAGTTATTATTGTAAAAAAAAATATAGAAGAGGGTACTTGAAAGCATCCATTAAATTGGGTCCCGCAATACAAAAAGCCGACCTTGACACCAAGGTTCACAGGTCATCTATTAAAACTCTTGTAGATTGCTACAAACCTCTCCCCTCCCTCCATCTAAAAAAAAAAACAAAGGGAATTCTGTGGAGAAAGAAAACCTATTTACGCTCAAGGGAAAATCTAGAAGTGTTTAGTCAGAAACTAGACCCGATTCGTGTTCATGCACATATGTTGTTAGGGTTTTAATAAAATTAGAAAGTAGTTTTAGTGTGTAGTTATGTAGAACCTAGATAGCCTACCGCCTATGTCTGCTTGCCATGCTTGGCCGTGGCAAAATATGTAGGTCGCAGCTGGGACGGAGTAGCCTGGTGATATACCGTGCTCCTAGTAAATCTTCGGACAATGAAGAAGAGCTTTCTTATTATTTAGAACCAAAGAGAGTTACTAGGATTAGATATGAAGTTACAAGCTAGAAGTGAGAAACAGAAATGTTTAGAATCACAGCAAGACACAGTGACATCCTCTCTTGTTGAGAACTTAGTTTCAAAGAACGTCTTATCAAGTTTTTGAGTGTCTTGAGTGTCTTGAGTGCCCGAGCGGCTGTGTTAGACTCGCCTGATCTTGAAGCCGACATGAGAACAAAACAATATCTACAAAATTAAAAAAAAAACAACAACATCAAATGCCATTTAGATTTAGGTTAAATCTAAAGTTCTAATCGGCAAAATGAAGACTAAATAAAGGACTATATTAATAAAAACTAAAAGTCTTTATGTAGACCAACTTAAAGACTATCTGGAAACTAAATGGAAAACTACCAAAAGAGTACGTGGGAAAGAACTTAAAATCTTTATGGCAAAACAAAAAGACTATTTGGGGACCAACTAAAAGACTATATTTTTACTAGCTAAATGACTGATACATGGATACAAACTAAAAGACCATACGGAGACTAGCTAAAATACCTTATATGGAAAGGAACAAAATGACTACGTCCAAAATAAACAAACGAGGCCTACTGACCCTATTTTCAAGACTACACTGCACTAATGGACTATAAACTATTGAAGTACGAAATTATTTAGACAATAAATCTAAAGACTACAGTACCCAAAAATTACATCACATGTCTAATTTGCAAACCAACTTGACGACCTCAGAACGGCATAGGAAGACTTTTGTATGAATATTCAACACCAAACCAACGATCAGGTTATTATCACATGTTGTAGTTATCAGACCGAAGCAAGTCTCACCCTTACGCAAGAGGTCAAAAAGCAAATATAGACTGCCTAAGACTGGTCGCTAAAGTTCACTCTATAATTAGCTATGTGGATTAATAACATAATACAAGATAAAATTACAGCTATTAATCCTTTTCAGCCATTGTCTTCTTTCCAGATTTAGCAACAAATACATCTACCGCCTGGAGCTTAGCGCACGCAAATGTAACTTAATGTCAGTCAATCGGTCTCAACGGTTCATTGGTCTTAATGACATTGTTCTATTTTGGGGTGTCAATGAAGGCGGGTAGCCTTGGTGCGTGTGTGAGGTTGGGATAGGTCAAGAGGTCGGACCACCTTGGTGTTCAAGCTCAAGGTAGCGGAGCGATCTGTTTATCAATCCACATTGGTTTGACACAAGGTGTTAAAACTCTCCGAGTGTCTCCAACAGATGGATCGGTTTCAAATTGTTTTTGTTTTATTCTGGGAAACGATATGTTACATAGAATGTCAAACAAAGGACATAACTGAGTTTACTGGTACATTCTGAATACGGGACATCGTTTGACAACTGGGATAGTAGCCTAGTAGTAGAAAGATAGAAAGCAGTACTTACCAAACTTTGGTACACTTACCGCCCCTTCCCAGGGGTAGTTCCTCTGGTTTTTTAAATACCCATTTATTATGTTTGGTTAATAAATTAAAAATCACTAAATTCAGTATCATTAACTTTTAAATCACAGCTGTTATTAATATTTTATTATATATTTTTTCAAAATACAAAAACTGATGTATTTTAAAATCATTGTTTGCCAACTTTATATTTACGTGAAGTTGCTTTTTAAAGCATTTGAACATTAAGTCCAAAAGAAAAAAAGAACAGAACAGGCAGGGTCTTTGATTAAAATTAACAACTAGGGAACAAAATGATGTTTCTCAGTTATCTCAAAAGTAAAAGCTACTTTCTTCATATTGTTCCAAATAAATCAACGTAGATGTTATTTATAATACAACTTTTGGTTATATTTTATTATAATTTTATTTTTCATTTATTTTTATTTTGTGTATATATACTATATACCAAAATAAAAACTATAAAATCCATTATCTTTTGGTGGGAACGGCATTCCAGACATTAGATTAATGCACAACAATATAAATAAACAAAGAGTACTGGACGTTAGGATAATCATGGAAGGGGTTACACATAAGATCAAGAGTTTGACAAAACTGAACACTAAAAGTTTATAATATGCCTTACATGTTTTGTATGCTCCTTCAGATTCTGAAGATAACCAAACCCCTGCGCAAACCTCCCGCAAGACGATGGGGAATGACAACAAGGCATTTTAGGGTTCGCAAACCACAAGACCAGGCAGCCACTCGTTTAAAGTGGTCTAAGCATTGAGATAGAAGGAATCATTAGATAATCTCCGCAGCTACATAAATATCCCTAGCTTCTCTCAGACATTTTGGTTCATGTGGCAAGGGTAACGGTCAAATTTTATAAACATACATTTTATAAATATATCTCATCTTCTCTTCTCTGACTGTGGTCCCTAACCAGCTTCCTCCAGGCATCTCGATTCTGGGCGAGTCTCTCCAACCGTCTTGCCCATCTGCCTGGCATCTGCCTCCAGATCTGGGCGCCATGCATTCCTGGGCCGTCCCCTCTCGTATATATTTGCAAATATACAGATGATGTATATATACATACATGATACATATACATATTTTGTATAATATCTGACTTAAAAGTTTTTGCAGCTTTTCAATGTATTAATTATAATTATAACTACATATTCCAGTACGCTCGACCTCGATGTGGAAACGTCATTAAATGGTGAGAAAACTTTTTCATTTGTAATCCACTACCACGTGTCATTCAATGGTGTCCCAGAGGGGTTCCAATTATCAAAGGGATTAAGACCTTACAGCTTAAAAGTAGCTTTACTTCTGTAATGAACACACATATGGATCTCGAGTTTGTGTTGACATCTCAATGTTTTTGAAATGTTTTCTACGCTTCGGTTGTTCCATCAGAGTTGAAGATCTACTTCCTAGTTCAAACGTCCCGCAGGAGGATTAATGGTTGGGGGTTCGCAGCGGGCAGGGTTTGAACCCGGGACCACCGAGACGTCTTGACGACAGCCCAGAACGCATACGGTCAGCGACCAATGGGATTCTTAAAAAAAGTACAACACTTGCGTGCTAACGTTGAATTGAACCCCATAGTAAAGTAAAAAGTTATTTTAAAAAATTCAACTTCTCAATAGAACTAAAACATTGGTATTGAAAGGACTATTGCGTTCGGGGATTTCCTAATGTAAGACATTTTCTATGCAAGAGTTTTCTAAATTAATGTTCAGAAACATTTTGCGCACCATCCTCTAAGTGTACATCCGCCTATCATTGGAATAATATAAAGTTAATTAGATCTATACATTTGCGTTACTAGAATTATTTCGGGGGAGGGGGGGTGAGAGTAGTGGAGAGTCAGGCGAAAAATAAAAAAATGTTCCATCCTTTTTTTAAATATAACAGTTATTAGTTATTGTGTGTAAAACTATCGCTCTATAAGGTTTAAAGAAGGTATTGTCTTTAAAAGAACAATAATTTTTAAAGTTTTATTGTTTAAACATATTTCAGATATCTTATCTTATATAATACAGACGTTACTTCAAAAAAAGAAGATAATTACGCCCTACACGTCATGCATTTAGTGATGCATATTAACCAATCTTGGTAGCATAGTGTCAAATGACGCCTCACTTTCAAGGAAAGTTGATAACCGTCTGGCCAGGGCCAGCAGTGCTTTTGGACGCCTTCAGGCGAGAGTTTGGAAGAACAAATCGCTCCGCCTACCTACAAAAATAAATGTCTACCAGGCGGTGGTTCTCTCAACCCTTCTATATGGCTCCGAGACACGGAAACTATATAGAAAACAGCTAAGACTCATTGAGCGCTTTCACCAAAGGTGCTTGCGCTCCATCATGGACATACGATGGCAAGACCGCACCACAAACAGCGATGTCCTTGCGAACGCCGGTATAGACAGTATAGAGGGACTTCTTATGATCCGACAGCTACGCTGGGCAGGGCACGTATCCCGTATGGGAGACGAACGTATGCCAAAGGCAGTCTTTTTTGGTGAGCTAAAAGGTGGTCGACGTAACAGAGGCGCCCCACGGAAACGCTTCAAAGACCAACTTAGGCGTCAACTTTCCTTGGCTGACATAGAGGAGAGCACCTGGCTGCATGCGGCGTCGGAACGAGACAGCTGGAGGTCACTCACAAAGGCCGCGGGATACACATTTGAGACCAAAAGAAAATCTGCCGCCGAGGACAAACGCAGACGACGAAAAGAAAATCTAAACCGACCACCTGCGGACAATGGTTTTGCTTGCCCTGGATGTGGCAAAATATGTAGGTCACAGCTGGGACTGCACAGCCACGGGAAACACTGTATTCCTCACTAATCTTCGGACTCTAAGACAAGCCTATTATTAACCAATGACCTGAATTCTATATTACATATAGATATTACTTATATAACACTTACGATTCCCAAAATAACTACATGTCGATAGCTAAATTTAGATTCTATCTCTACTACAGTTTAAATGATTAAACCAAAGAAAAATAAAAAGGTTATCCATTGATCTTTGTGACGTTTGGTTTGCTCCACGCGACAATGAACGTGAGAGCAGATTTCGACTTCAACTCCAGATCTATCAATGAGGTTGTTCCGTAGCTCTTCCATGTCACGTGGGGTGTGTTGGTGTTTACATTTATGGTCTCATTAGTTTCCTTGTTATTTGAATTTGAAAATGGTCTAGATATGTCAATCTCAAATAACAGTAGGTTACAATAAAAATGTAAAATGTTTTACATGTTTCGGAAATTCCTTCAGAGTTGAAGATAGTTATTTCCTAGTCCAAACCTCCCGCAGGACGACGGGGGATGGGAGCGGGCAGGGTTTGAACCCGGGACCATAGGTAAATCGATACGACAGTCCAGCGTGCAAACCGCTCGACTTCCAATCATAGGAAGATATTACTTTGTCATTTATAAGTCCATAACCACGTGACTTGGCTTAATGTTGTCAGCCATGCAGAAAAACTCCATATGAAGCGATGAGCTTATCACGTGATACAGCTTATTACATAATATCGAAATTTAAAAGGCGCCGGAATTTTCTCCTAACCTTTAGACTCAGAGGAACATTTTTTTTTCTCAATTTTCTTTCTTTTTTTTTTTAAGCGTCGAAGGTACAGAAAAGTCAATGTATATCCATCCTCAACATTTCAAGTTTTTTGCTTCAACATCCATAACGTTACATTTCAAGTTCAACACTACCTAATTCTGAAGACCAAGGATCGCCATGACATCATTTAAATTTTACAAAAATGTTTTATGAAAAAAAAAAAAAGAAAATAAATAAAAAGATGACATCAATTTAATAAATACATGTTGTATTTTTCCAATGTCGTAGTTGGCAGTATTAAACAGTCACTTGAGGAAAATGTATGGGTGGTATTGTATAGCAATATGTACAATGTGCCCTAGTTTAAATCTTTATTTTATTTTTAATCTTTTCACAGTTTTTTTTTTCTTTTTTTGTTTCTTGAGAAAATTGTGGTGTTAAAGTAAAAAGTATACATTTCCTTTAATATGATTCCTGTAGGCCCCTATTCTTTTTGTTTCTGACTCAATATAAAAAAAATCCCACGCGTCTATTTGTCTCTTATTTATTTATCTTTAGCAGTGTTTCCTAAACTGTATTCCGCGAGACCCTGGTTCTCCGTAAATCCTAAATAGGTGTGCAACGAGCCATTGGAATAATTAACTAGTTAGCCAGCATGAATAAATCTCTTTCAAAAATAAGCAAAGTGTTCTGCCTAAATAACCAGAATATGCAAAGTGTCCCAACAAAGAAAAAGTTTGGGAAACGCTGGTATATAGTTCTTTGAACATGAATAACGAAAGTGAGAAACAGAGAAATAAACGCCTGGAGTAACAATATAACAAAGCTTTTGACAGCGCGGCAGCTATAATTTATTACACACTTGAACACAATACAACACACCAACTCGAGTTCTCTACATCAATATGACACAATACATGCTTATAAAAACCACATGGTGTCACTGTGAAAGACAAATTTCTTCTAGTTTCTTCTTTCTTCTAGTTTCTTCTTCTAGTTTCTTCTTCTAGTTTCTTCTTTCTTCTAGTTTCTTCTTTCTTCTAGTTTCTTCTTTCTTCTAGTTTCTTCTTTCTTCTAGTTTCTTCTTCTAGTTTCTTCTTTCTTCTAGTTTCTTTTTTCTTCTAGTTTATTCTTTCTTCTAGTTTCTTCTTTCTTTACAAAGCGCATGACATATCAGACATAAACAACGAGGTTAAGTGAATCCATTAGTAACACTGCATAGCCCTGGTGTGATGTCATCACGTCTCTCTGGGGAGGCTCGATAACCTTGATGAATGCATCCCCTGCACACAGAAACGTCATGACGTCACTCTACTGGTTAGCTGTTTGAATCTCGGCTGGAGAAAAAAAAAAAAAAAAACCCGTTAAGATAAGTTAATTGTATTGGTCCATATAAATGGATATTCAGTTTGTCTACAATTTTGTCCCAATCAGCATAACTACCATATTAATATAGACGCAAACACGAACAATATTTGTATATAAAACGTACGCATACGCACAGAGAAAGAGAGAGAGAAAGCGCGCTTTAATAATAATAATAATAATAATAACGAAACTCGACCCTGGCTGCGCCAGAGAAGAATACTCATTCTTTTATCATAATAATAATAATCTTTATTGTCGGTGAGGAAATTTGTCTTACAATTTGTTTATGAATCAGGCTTCTAACTACTTCTCTGTGATGACAAGAGACCTTGAGACATTCTGACTGAAAGTGGGATAAAGGAGTTTTTAAAGCTCTCAGTTCTATCTTAACGCAGAGGAGCTGACCACTTCGTCAGATGATATACTGTTATGAGACCAATATAACTTAAAAGCTGTATTTCCGCCTTCTGGATGTCTGAGTTGAACCTTATTTCAAGCATTATACTCTAGCCGTACTATAAAGCAGTGTCCAAACTTATTTTAAAATTTCAGTCGATGACAGTGGCGAGGAATGCTACCCCCCCCCAGGTCAGGGGCGTTGCTATGATTCGTGGGACCCGGGGGGATCGACCTCTTTGGGGGCTCCTTGCATTTTGACATTCGACATATGACATGACATAATGTACGCAAAAAATAAATAAGCCCAAGATCAAATTGGTTCAGTATGTGAGCTTGCGACCCTAGAGCTATTTTTTTAATATGTATTTTTGTTTTATAGGCTACAGCTATTCTTGTAGATGTTTCTATTTGTATAGGCCAGAGCTATTTTATAATTTTACTTTTATATAGGTTAGGGCTAGATCTATAAAAGCTGATGTTCCATGCTTTTAGTAGTAGTCCAGTGTACGGTCAGTATGGATCTCGGTCTGTGTGACGGGAGGTCTTGGTGATCTTAAACGCTAATAATTGTGTTAAATATTTTATTCTGTACCTAGGAGGGTCTGTAAGTCAATGACTATTTTATTTTTCTATGTACAAATATATTTTATATTTTAAAGTAGTTTTGTTTACTTAGAGGATTATTTGTCATCGGAGTTGGCCACATGTTATTATTTAAAGATGGCGGCGCCCAGGCCTGCAGTGAAATTCTAGATCTAATAGAATCTAATTCTATTTTCTTGTATATTAATAGTTGTTTTTTTTTTGTAATTTGTTACAGGCAATTATTACCCGCTGTAAACTATTGCTGTCTGCTGCTATTAACTGTTGATTTAGATCTAGTGTTATTTGTATTTGCTGCCTTAGTGTCCTAAAGTCTGTTTCTGTTCTTAGTGAATAGTTTTAGTGTTATACGAGTTTATTTTAGTCTATGTAGGGTATTTTTATATTGTAGATCTAGAGTAGTTTATTGTTGGGTGTTAGTGTAGGTCTAGGTCTCGTTTGGTAGTTGTAGTAGTGATTTGACTAAATTATTTAGATAGTTGGTTTGATTTGTTTATGTTAGATTATAGTAGGGTTCGTTAGGATAGTTTGATTGTGGTTTAGTTTTTAGTCTAGTTGGTATAGTAAGTTGGTGTTAGAAAGTTAACGGTTCGGTTGGGTTTTTGTTTGATTAGGTGTTTGGATTCAGTTGGTTTATTATTATTAGTTATTT
>JADKLZ010000130.1:35013551-35026238 GCA_021533235.1 Biomphalaria straminea | reverse complement strand
GCTTTCAACATTTAACTTTCAACATTTAGCTTTCAACATTTAACTTTTAGAATTTCCTTTTAAATCAAACATTGGCTGGAGACTGTCTCTGGGGAGGGGTGGGTGGCTGTCCAGGTCATTGTGATCAAGTCAGTTTGATTGGAGCAACACAAAAAGCAATGTTTTTGTGAATTGTGTTTTTAAACATTTGTTTGCTGTCTGTGTGACACTCCTTCTAGCTCTAAATATACATTCAATTCCATTAGGAAGTCCAAGCTAACAAGAGGCAGCATTTAATTAATGTGTTTATTTACACTGGTCTCTGGGTTTTCTCTCATGACATAACTACAGAACGAAATTAAAAGTACAAATTAAATTAGACGTGATTCCTACTCTGAGAAGATCAAGGTAGACTCATTTTATTCCAACTTATTGGTGCTATAAATAGATCTAGCACCCTCCAAATGTCTTCAAAATATTATTTATTATGTTTTTTGTTGTGTAGAGAGAATACATTGAACTCCTTCTCTCCATAATTATTTTCTACGGTCCAACGGAATTATTCATTTTGATCATTCAATGTGTAAGTACCCTATTGTAGTTTGCCATAGTTTGCTAAAAAAAATAATTAAAATACTTTGGCATTGATGGTCCACTGCATCAGTGGATTAAAGATTTTCTGATAGGGAGAGAACAAACTGTAATAATAAATGGCTCTAAATCAACACCATTAACAGTAAACTCAGGCGTACCTCAAGGAACAGTCTTAGGACCACTACTATTTTTAATTTACATAAACGATTTACTAAGTTGCATTAGTTCAGGAACAAAAGTCAGATCATTCGCAGACGATTGCATAATCATTCATTGGCCTCCTTCAGTCGTAGAACGACTATGGTTCATCTCGCACACTTCCTTGTGTGGCTGTAGAGCCCTATTTTGGAGAGACACTCCCGTCCACAAGTATTGCAGGTAAAGGTGGTCTTTGCTATAGTGGTAGAGGAGCTGGCCAGTTTCCGCGTTGTCCGCTTTTCTTCCAGAGCTGAGGCCCATGCTCTTTCGCTGTCCATAGCCTTCTTGGTCACTGTCTCTCTCCATCTGGTGCGGTCTAGAGCTATGTCTTCCTACTGGTCAGTATTGATGTTCACTGATTTGAGGTCGCGTTTTATAACATCTATGTAACGGAGGTGGGGGCGACCAGTTTTTCTTGAGCCAGTCGCAAGTTGTCCGTAGAGGATGACTTTCGGTATGCGATTGTCCTCCATCCGGCGAACATGTCCAAGCCAGCGCAGGCGGCGTTGTCTGAGGGCTGTAAAGATGCTGGGAATACCTGTTCGTGCAAGGATCTCAGTATTGCACACTTTTTCTTTCCATGTGATTTTCAAGATCCTACGAAGGCATCGCAAATGGAACGAGTTCAGTCTTCGCTCTTGCTTTGCGTAGGTGGTCCATGATTCACTGCCATACAGCAGCGTGCTCATAACGCATGCCTTGTAGACTTCCATTTTGGTCGCTGTAGTTAGCTTCTGGTTGTCCCAAACTCTTGACCTGAGTCTAGCGAAGGTCGATGCAGCCTTCCCTATACGTTTTTTTATCTCCTCATCTAGAGAAAGGTCGTCTTGAATTGTGGATCCCAGATAGCAGAATTCGTTCACGGCATCCAGCTTGTTATCGTCTATGAGGATGGAGGGTGGTGCTGTAGCAGGAGGTCCCATAACATTTGTTTTCTTTGTGCTAATAGTTAAGCCATATTCTTTACAGGCCTGAGAGAAGCGGGAAATTAGTAGCTGAAGTTCCTCTTGTGAGTGTGCCACAACCGCTGCGTCGTCCACAAAGAGCATGTCTCTTATGAGGGTTGTTCTGGTTTTAGTTTTGGCCCTCAGTCTAGCAATATTTAGAAGTTTGCCATCGAATCTGGAATGGAGATATATGCCTTCGGTGGAATTATCAAATGCGTGGTGGATTAGCATTGAAAAGAGTATTCCAAAAAGGGTTGGGGCCAGGACACATCCCTGTTTTACTCCGCTGTTTATATTGAAACTTTCGGAGCAGGCGCCATTGAACTGTACTGTACCCATCATATTTTGGTGGAAAGAGACAATAATATTTAGAAGCTTGGGTGGACAGCCTATTAACTCTAAGATTTTAAAGAGGCCTTCTCTGCTGACAAGGTCAAAGGCCTTGGTCAGGTCGATAAATGCGATGTACAAAGGCATTCTTTGCTCTCTGCACTTTTCCTGAAGTTGACGGATAGAGAAAATCATGTCAATTGTGGATCTCTCAGAGCGAAAGCCGCACTGTGATTCTGGGTAGACTCGATCAGCAAGTTTTTGTAGCCTGGGGAGTATCACTCGAGCAAAATATATAGAACAATAAAAACAAACAAGATACAGAAATTTTACAAAGAGAATTAGATGAATTGCAAAAATGGGAATCAAATTGGAGCATGTCTTTCCATCCAGAAAAATGTCAGTTATATAGAGTAACAAAAAAAAACTAAAACAAATTAATTCCACTTATTTTATTCCAATAACACAGAACCACTCAACTCAAGAAAACATTAAGAAACTACAACAGACACAAAATAGAGCAGTGAGATTCATAACAAATCAATATTCTCATTTGTCTAGAGTAACACATTTGGTAAAATCATTAAATTTAGAAATCCTTCAGGACAGAAGACTCAAAAGTAAAGTAGCAATTATACAAAAACACTTAACCATAATCTTCAAATAATTCAAAAACAAAATTTAATAAAATACTCAGAAAGACATAAAGAAAAAGGCACATTCCTCGTACCATATGCTAGGACAAATTTGTACAAAAGCTCATTCTACCCTTGCGCTATTAGAGCATGGAATGGATTGCCTGAGCTAGCCAGGAAACCCAGTGACTTGGCAGAATTTAAGTCATTGGTTAATATGCATGACTGAATGCATGACGCGTAGGACGTAATCATCTTCTTTTTTGAAGTAACGTCTGTATTGTATAAGATACGATATTGTGATTGAAATCCAACATTTTCTTTTGTATGTAATCAGGAAATGTTATAATAGGGTTTAAAATTATAGAAGAATGAATTCTCTTTTTATATAACTCAAATTAAAATTTATAAAACCAAAAATTTAATATAATGTGTCCAATCAACGTTGGTATCGTCAGTTAGGAGAGAAAGAGTGAATGATAGGTTTCAATTAACGGTTAAATTCAGTGGCGTAGCTAGGGAGGGGGAAGGAAGGGGGGGATAATTTGAAAATCCCCCTGGGCCCCCACTTGAGAGGGTGCCCCCGAATGAGTGTTTTTTACATTAAAAATTAAGTATTATGCAAAATGTAGGGGCCCCCTAAAGAGGTCAGTCCCCCCGGGTACCCAAACGATGGAAAATTTCTAGCTACGCCCCTAGTTAAGTTGATTCGTTAAAGTAATTTCTACATTGTATATTCCTTCTATAAGGATCTATAAAAGTATTTATTTGCAGTTATGTACGTCAAAACTAAATTTGGTCTGTTTATTTCAATCTGTACTCGTGTATACGTTTTCAATGACATTTAATCAGTTTTATTTCAAAATAAGTTCACTGCGGATAAAAGGTCTGATGCAACAAAAATAATGTCGAGCTTGATAGAAGGAAAAAAAAAGCGCTATGAAATGTAATTTTAAGAGTCCATTGTTTATTCCAATGGCATTCGATGACCTCCCTTAAAATATCTTGCTCATTGAAGAACAAGCTTTATATGAAAACAAAAAAAAAATTGATTCAAAGTGAAAAAACAAAGGTGTAATGGCCAAAGGATGTTTGTGTTTAATGTGAGGCTATTTCCATTCAGTGTACGATTTTAGCTTGTGTCATTGTGTTGGCTGTGTTTGTAAGACTAAAGAGGATAGAGAGTTTTTAATTTGATAGAATAGGTAGAGAAGACTTTCAAAAGGAAAGTGACAGATTGAAATATAGAAAGAGAAAAAGAGATACAGAGTTAGAGAGAGAGAGAGAGAGAAAGATAGAAATAAAGGGAGGAGAAAGAGAGAAAGAAAGAAAGAGGGAAATAGAAAGATAAAAGAGAGGAGAAAATGAGAAAGAGACAGAGAGAGAAAGAGAAATAGAAAGAGAGAGAAAGAAAGAAAAAGAGAGAGAGAAATAGAGAGGGGAAGAGAGAGTAAGAGATGAACAAGTGGGAAAGAGCGGCAGGGAAATGTACAAAGAGAAAATAAGGGACAGGGAGAAAAGAAGAGACAGGTAGAGAGAGACAGAGATACAGAGTAAAAGAATTATTGGGATGTCATGATGGATACAGAAAGAAAGACTGATAAAATGTATAAAAGACGGAGAGACAGACAGACAGACAGAAGTACCTCTTTAACTTTGGAACCGCTGTATTGATCGGTAATAACCTGTCAATCTATACTTCCTAAACAACAGAACCATTGTTTTGATTAGTAATAACCCTTGTTTTTATGTGTGTTTGCTCGTATGCTCTCCCGCCATTTAAAAAAAAAGACTCAGTCAATGAAATATTGACAGATACTTTTGGAATCACGAGTTCAGCCCCAGATTACTAGCTTAATTAACTTGGTATTCACTTCAAGCTTGGGGTGTCAGACTTTACTCGAGGGAAGGGAGCCACTGTTTATAATAAAAGCTAAATATGGAATCAGATACAACATCGATGCCTTTAAATAGATTTTATTTTCTGGCATGTTATCAATCGAAAACGTTGGTAGCGCTATTTATAAAATGGCCTTCACCTTTAAAAGCCATTGTATTTGTTTTCAATCAGGCAATCAAGGATACTCCTTGCCAATTCTGATTTAGATGACTCGGTTCAACTAAATGATTTGTTTACTTCTCTATCTTCTCGTAGTTATGAATGGGACACAGAAGACAATAAATCTTTACATCTCTTGTCAGCCTACAAAGGACTCTTCAAGTACTTCAAAAGTATTTTTTGATTAATTACAAATCTTATATCAATTCACTCTGAATCGTCTGGTACAAAGCTTGTAAACGTTATTATTCCGATACCATGCATCGTATTAAGCTGAAACTTCGCATAATATTGTATTGCACATGACAACACAAGAATTAATGTTAAACATGTATCAATTAGGTAATTAACTATTGTTAATTAATTATTTTGTTTGTGTTTTCTAAAAAGGGAAAGAAATTATACTTGACTGAAGTGTTAGTATTAACTAAATTATTCTCCTTTATAGGTAACCGCTTCGTGGCCTAAATTGTGCCGATGTGCCTAAACCCAAAACCACTATATTATCTTCTATTTTCATGGTCGCCCCACTAGCAGAGTGGTTTAGATGTCGGCTAGAGAAGATGAGTTCGAACTCAGGTCGTTCCCCCTTTTTTCTTTAAAAGCTTTTATAAAGCGAATACGGTGAAAATTCACCAAGATAACCCTTCCTCCCCCCCCTCTCCATTTTCCCAACTGGTCAAGACAAGTGATAAGATCATAGAGTATTGAGAGAGCTAAAAGCATGAAATAGCGTTAAACAAAAACAATGGACCTTATTCAACAATCGTCAATAAACACATTTAGCCACGGCCATAGACATAAATAAATATAGACTGGAAACAGGAAGTAACTTTATGTAACTTGAAAAAATGTATATCTATTGAATTCGGATTTTCGAAATCTGGTAAGTTGCACGATCTTCAGTCTTAGAGATTAAACAAAACTACACTGCCTCCTTATTTACAAAACACTAATAAAAATATTGTAATACTTACATAGGTTATGGCTGAAATAGATATGAATACTTAACTTTTATACTGCTCATGCTGTATAGTAAAGCGCACTAATTTACAAATCACAAATTTTCCCTTCATAAAACTCTCTTATTGGCCAGTCTATATTTATTTATGTCTATGGCCACGGCATAATATTGATAAAACAATGAAAAATACGTATCAGGTGACAGCCTTTATGGATTACATAATTTGTATACAAGATGTATAGGATCACGTGGCTAAATGTTGTTTGTTTAAGGTTGGTGATTGAGGTCCATTGGTAAAAATATTTCTAATCACACAGATTTATTGTTGTTGGTCTAGAATTCCTAGATCAATCACAAATTTAATTACAGAACTGATCTAAACTAATTGATACAATTTGTCACATATGCCATTCTAGGTTTATCTGTATATTTCATATTTTATAAGAACTGGTGTGCAAATAGAAATCTAGGTTTTTAACTGTGCCTCAGGATTTACCTATTTATAGCTTGTCGGCAAACACATGTTTCAAATCTATTGGTTAATTTAAAATAAAAAGACAATTTTGAGAGGCTTAGCGCCAAGAGTTCGCGGGAATAAAAGTCCCGGCAAAAAGTCAGTCGATGCAGATTTGTTCTTGTGAGCAGACGTGTATTAGTAGCTCTGTATTTTTATAAGAAAGATGCCTATGTTCTACTTTTCATTCTATTGAATCATATCTTGTACATAGCTGTACTTATATTTAGTTTGAATAAAGTTCCTGTATTTTGATTCAACGAAGTATTACTCATTTTGAATCCTAGATCGTCTTAGTTCAAAATACGTATAAATCAAGATAGAATCCCCGGCACCACAACAAACATCAGTTGTGACACAATTACACTTGGCATATGCATTTAAAAAAAAAGTATTTTTCAAAATGATTATCTTTTTTTGTGTGTTTTAATTTTGCTCTGTTTCCGGGTCAAAATTTTAAATTTCTTTGTTGTTTTAAATTTTGCCTGTTCCATTTCTGCTTCTTTGCGGTGGATCGTTCCTGCATTCATTAATATGTTTCTCTTTGTGTATTTGGTTCAGCTAATTAAAAGGTGGTGTTTAAAATAGACTGCTGTTGTGCTTCGTACCTTGCACGTGATCACAGTGTTGAACGAAAGGTGAAGGTCACAGGGAGGTGTTTAATGTCTAAACAGGTCACATGACACCGTTTCACTTTACACGCTGACACCAAGAGAGAATGAAATTTACAGTTGGCTCCGACATACGGACAGTTGAGTGTAGCTATGTAGACCTACCAGTGGACCTTAATAGAATTTTTTTTGGGAAGGGGGGGGGGTTAAATGAATATTAAAACATTTTTAAAATGTTTTTGACTGTATGCATTGTGACAAGTAGGTCAAAGATGGTGGCCGTTTAAGTGTCTAGGGGGTTTATAGAATTTGAGGACCTTAACTTGCACATAGGCTGACAGGCACATCGTTATGAATGCAGGCAACAAATAATTTTAAAGTAAAATATATGTACAGTTTATTTACATAGAGAAAAATAGGTAAAGATAAAATGCTGTACAGTGTCAGGATGGGGCCTAACTATTTACATAAAATGAAACTATCATCATAAGATATGAGAACCAAGTGGTCTGAGTGTCATTAGGCTGGTTGCTTAGCTTTAGGTCCTGTGCTGTTCTGACGAGACTGGTGTGGCTTCTGCTGACGCTGTCTGCGGGTGGGCTGGCTTGATTGATCAAAGCACACGGGGCAGTCCAACGATACGTAGCTGCATTGACGGGTCTCTAGCTAGCGATTGTTGATCGGATGACTTTGACTGTTTAGTCGTACAAGTCATGATAATAAATATAATACATAACGTGACTACTTACATAATCCAAGATAAGAATTACACAAATATGTACACAAATGCAATGCACTAAATAAATACACAAATATATAAATATACTTGATATAGGATAATTAAGCCCATCCAAGTAACATACCACCAATCCAATGTAAGAATATAATAAATGAATAAGTACGCGTAAGCTCAACATGCGTGTTCACTCCAAACAGCTCTCAGAAAGAATGAGGCGATTTGATAAACCTCGTCCAGATAAAGACGGATGAGAGGTTGGGCGAAAGAGGAGTGACGTCCCGTTTAATATGGCAGTTTGTCTTAAGAGCTTAAGACAAAGGATTTCCGCCTGACCTTGCCGCGTGTTTCCCGTGTATAGATAGACACTTAAAAGAGCAAATATGGTCACCTCGCGCCTTTCCAAGATGGTCCGATGACGAAGAGATTAGGTGCGCGAGACTATCTAGGTGTCGATAGGATTCTTTGAAGTGACCTGTCCTTCCCGACAGGGGAGGGTGAGGAAGGTGTTATCTGGTGAAAGGTGAGGAGGGGCAAACTCCGTCCGATGCATAGATCAAAGAATGTTTGTCCAGATAAGAAAGGGAGCTTATTCCTGTCTATAGACTGGCTAGACGTGTGTCAGATTAGGAGAATACAACGTGACATCGATGCCTAGAGAGATAGGGGTGGTGGTAGTAGGGGTGATACTATTGTTTTAAATAGCCATATGTGCTAAGTTAGGAGAGTAAAGATAAGATAAAAAAAAATTAATTAATTAAATGCCTAGACGCGAGTGATACCTTAAGTGGGCTGCAATTTATTTTTGTCACATGCATGTTGCACAAAGTTAATTGAAAACAAGATTTAATATATATATAGTTAGCATTCTCTTTGTATTTTTTATTACACCACAGTCATTAATAAAGTACCATTGACCCAAAGGGGGCAACATAGGGTTTTTATGTTAAGTCACGACTTGCTTAAATGAAATCCATTATCGTAGACCCCCCCCCCCCCAATTTATTTTTTTCCACTTTTGTAGATCCTTTGGAAGTCTTCGTAGACCCCTGGGGGGTCTATAAAGACCACTTTGAGAATCACTGTCCTTATAGCACTGGAGAAGAAGGAGCATTGTACAATGTATACAATATTTTGTGAGAGAGAGAGAGATTAGTGTGTTCAGATCTAATTATATTTTAATTTTCAGTTTGAAAGGAAACATCTGTCTACATCGTGATAAAGTCTTTTTTTTTCTGTCTCTATTGTTCAGTATATTATGTTTAGTGATCAATGCGATCCTATGTTCTCTCTTCCTGATGTATGGCAGCCTCTTACATCATGGACAGTTCACTGGCCCTAAAGATAACTACACTAACAAGAAAGCAGAAATTAAAAAAAAAAAGAAAGCAATTTCATGTCTGGTTTTTTTTTTTAAATTGTCAGTCAGGTTTAAGGCGGGTGGTCATGCCTTGACCTCGTGTTTCTCGTGGCACACATTCTGTTCAGTGATGGCCTATTTTGACCCATTTGTAAAGTGACTAGGATTAAACCGCCTGGCAGACACCAGGGATGCTGCATGGCCTTTCTCAGAATTCTGAAATTAAAATCGATTCTATATTGTTTTCGTTCAGAGATAATTCTATTGTTGTTGCTTTTTTTTTTAACATGTTCTAACATGAGGTAACATTATGAATCCAGTCGCTCTTAGTTTTCGAGTCATTAGTAAAGATAATAGAAGCTACTCTACAAGTAGATTTTATTAGACATACATACAAGTGGCTGAATGGTATAAACCGCTAAGTAGCTGTTGATACAAGGTAGATGGGTTTAGTTGGGCTGTAAATCCAAACAGTTCGACTAAATCATATAAATAGAGCTTATTAATTTCTTAATGCCGAGCTAGAAAATTCTTTCTATAATACCTCTATTCAGCTCTCAACTTCATGGAACGTGGAACCTACTGGGTGGAACCTGGACTCGGATCTAGAAAACGGATCTAACGATTTCCCCAGAACTTTGACAGTTGATACGCAATGTTGGGGAAAGAATTGACAGCTCGTTGGCTACACTGTGAACATTCGAGTTCACAATTTTTCTAGAAAAAAAACTTTTAAATTTCACAAGAGAAAGAGAAAATATTTACCCTACGTCTTTGGTTATTTCCGCTGATAGGAAAATAATTCAAGAGTTACATAAATTAATGTTCATGAACATTTTTCGCACGTCTTGTAAGCTTACATCTAAAAGCCAATCTGTTGAATATTATAAAGTCTAGAAGATCTATACAGTAGATCTAGACAATTGATTTATACATTCGCCTAACAAGGATTTTTTTCTAGGTGGAAGGGGGGGCAGAGGGAATATTTTATATTTTTAAATCTAGCATTCATTTGTTATTAACAGAAAAACAATGGATGTGTAAGTTGTATCATGGTAATATTTTATTTAAAAAAAATACATTTTAATGTTTTTCATGTTAGACAAAATGATCGCTGACACAGCTTACAACATCAGCGTAGAAACACAAGTACAATCGTAACATCTTGAGCACTTTAACACCCATCTCCAGCTTGTACCCATTATTCCAATGCTCCCTCTTACCCCCTCACCCTAGCTACGCCTCTGGGAGGTGGGTTCTAACAAATGGGGACCACCGTGACGACAATCTCATATACATAGAACAGGAACGAAAATCACTGATACTATTAGTGTTCCCTTCAGACCTTGCGATCTATGGGGCAGATGATGCTAAGGTCATCTGTTTCTTTGGCCAACGGTTATCGAGCAGGGTGTCATGTGGCCAGCACAACGAACAACCGCCTTTACTTTCTTCAACTAAAGTCAGGTGCCCATTAGAGTTGGGTGGACTCATGGGCGCCCTAAAAATCCCGAAATTCAAAATACCGGTCTTCATCGGGATTCGCCCCCAGAACTCCGGTTTCGGAAGCGCGCTTTAAACCTTTCCCCCACCGCCCCCCCCCCCCCCCACTGACACTATTGCAATCATGAATTATGATTCTAAATTTTGTCTTACGAAGACATGAATATTGCCACGAGACCTCAAAATATTGTCCCTAAACAAACTTTTTTTTTTTTTTACAAAAGTCTCTAAATAAAAAACAGTATAAAAATAAATAAATAAAATTACATTATACATTTGCAAATATTACTTAATCCCGAATTTCCTATTTGGCATAAACAACTAGATGTAATAATCGCTTCTAAACGTTTTTTTTTCCTTATATGAATTTAAACAAAACGTTTTGAACTAACTTCCCCCTGGTACACTTCACACACAAAAAAAATTGTTACGTCAGCGACATGCTAAATGCTACTAAACCAGAACCTCTCTGACCTATACTTACCTAGAATCTAAACAAATGTGTCTCAAAACTACCATGATTAACGGTACCAATAACTCATTTAGTCTCACGTCCTAGGCGAGCTACTAATACAATGACTTTCTTTCAAGCTTTCAAGTCCGTCACCCGCATGTCACACGTGGTAGATCACACAGGGAGCTCTACACTAGGGCGCCGCCTTGAACTCTTGAAAAAACGTGCATATGACGTGGCCCGACATCTCGTAGCACGTGGCCACCCACCCATTCCGTGACAAGAGAAGATACAAGGCACATCAGTCAACTTCTGTGTCCCAGTGACAAGCCTATATCTAGAAACAGAAACAAAAATACTAAGTTTGTTTAGTAGAATTACAAGTAAGCATTCGCTGATATGTTCAAAATATTTACAAGAATATCTCCGACCCTAAGCGTTGTGGGCGTTCCTTTAAAGATTTATATTATTACGACATAGTTTGAGATGTTTCTTTAGAAATCGATTTTATTACGTCATAGTTTTAGGCGTTCCTTCAGAAATCGACATTATTACGTCATAGTTTTAGGCGTTCCTTCATAAATTAATGTTATTACATCATAGTTTTAGGCACTTCTTCAGAAATGAATATTATTACGTCACAGTTTCAGGCAATCCTTATTATATTAATATTATTACGTCATAGTTTCAGGCGTTCCTTTATTATCTAATGTTATTACGTCATAGTTACTGGTGTACCTTTAAAATTTAATGTTATTACGTCATAGTTTCTGGTGTACTGTTTGAATTAATTGTTATTACGTCATAGTTTCAGGCGTTCCTTTAGTGGTAAATGTTATTACGTCATAGTTTCTGGTATACCTTCAAAAATATTATTACGTCGTAGTCCTAACCTCGTGCAGGAGGATAGTTGATAACTAAGGGCAGAGTTGGAAGTCATGACTTTCATGGAGACAGTTCGAAGCCCATAAACAACGTATTGGCAGCTATCCATGTTAAAATGACATCAATAAGATATTTCAATTGTTGATTTTAGCAGTTGTACAGTAGTTACGTTGAGGTTGTCAGTTGTAGTCAAAACAAATTTCCATTTGTTTGGATCAATAAAGTTATCTTATCTTATCTTATCTTATAAAAATTATGCAATGCGTAAGGCTGTCACGTGATAAGTAATTTTTACTATTTTATCAATATTATGACGTGGCTAAATGTGTTTATTTACAATTGGTGAACGAGGTCCATTAGTATTATTTTATTATATCTGTACAAAAAAAGCGGAAAGTAAGGCGTATGCATGTATGTATGTCCCACATAGAAATCAAACCAATCTTGATAAAACTCTAAATCTCTATAGAGAAACTTTCTAACAAAACATGTAAATCCGTTGCCATTGCATTTATTAATTAATTAACTGTTGGTAGATTTTATTTTAAAAAAAATGATTCATGTATTATTATAGACAATGAATAATTATACAAAATTTAACTTGATTCGAAAGTGGGACAAAATGTGTACGAATCGTAATACGGAAAATAACTCCATATATACAGCAACATCTCTCAATAAGTAACATTTATATCACTTTTCGATATCAAGCAAAATAATTAATTACCAATTATTTTTGTTTACATTGATTCATTCATTAGGTGAAGTAAATATTTAAGTAAAGCTTCAACTCGATCAGAGAACCGGTGTGGAAGAAATGGCGTAAAGATATTGCACCAGACAGACATGCAGACAATTAGTTGTGAAAAACACAACTACAAATAACAGGGTAGACAACTTCATAGTCTAACATAAATT
>JADKLZ010000130.1:34972213-34984916 GCA_021533235.1 Biomphalaria straminea | reverse complement strand
TGTTGTATTTATGTGTATGTTGTGTCTGTTTTATTTATGTATATGTTATGTCTGTTGTATTTATGTGTATGTTTCTATTGTGCTGTCTTTATATGAGAAAAGAGTCCTTGTAATCACAACGAATTTCCGTAAGGATCAATAAAGCAGTCTTAGTCTTAGTTTTAGTCTTGGTCTTGGTCTTAGTCTTAGTAAACTTCGTCAATGTTTTTCAGACTAACAAAAGATTTTAGTCCAATGTCAACTTCACATATACCTTAGTCTATTAGACCATTCGGGCACTACGCAAGATCTGTCGACCGTCTTTCTCCATTCCTCTCTGTCTCTGACCTGTAAACCTGTAAATAAAACACACAAACTGAACCTCTATGGCAATATTACAAGGTATTCGGGGCTCGCAAAGAGCTTCCTTCAGGGAACAGTATCAGGAAGAAGAAGATGAGGCAGAGCGATGGGAAGAATGAACGGGCCTGCCATTCAAAGAGGTTCTATCCAAGGCTAAAGACAAAAAGGAATGGTATAGCTGTAGATCTCCTTAATTTAAATCTTGGTTTATATTGACGTTTCATAAGCGTATTTATTGACGTGAAGTCTATACCTTACAGGGACCTCAACCCTGAACTCTTCCCTATCCCCACCCTACTCATCTATGTGGAAGAACCGCAAAAAATCAGTGGCATCTCTCTGTAGTGTATACTTTATCTCTTTAAATATTTGTACAAGAAAATTAATTTAATTCCACTAATTGAAAAACTAATCGTTTTTTTTTTTTTTGGAAATGATTCATATATTGTCATCGAATATGAATAGTTGCGCAAAATTTTAAGTAAATCCGAGAATGGAAAGTTGCAGAAAAACATGTAGACATTTGTTCCAGACAGAAAAAGGGAGTGAATTAATACAACTAGCTTTGCAAAAATTACTTAGAACAAAAATTATTCTGACTAAAAAAGAGATTTCATTTAGAAATGTTATACCCAATCACCACCATCTACAGAACATTTGTATCACTCATAGCATACACACAGACAATCTTTCCCAAAACAATATATGTATATCTTTGTAAACCAAAACAAAAACAAATTGTATACCAGATTTAAATGATACAATCTATAGTTTCTTTTAACACAGATAATTCATCATAATCCCAAATATGGTATTATCAAACCCAAAAAAAAAAAAAAAAAAGAAAAAAAAAAAAAAAAATTATCAAACCCAAAAACATTTAGACCTAATTTATGAAAAATAGGCGGATGGGGACTGGTGTTTGGAATGCTTAAAGTGCAGATTATATGTTTGATTAGCATTCAAGGTACAACCTTTGAGTCCCACTTTTTTCATGACATGCTAAAATGATATTTCAATTTATTTAAAAAAATATTATATTTGCATTTAGGACAGCAATGAAAGCCATCAATGTGTGCCTGGGTGGTATTAACCGCTTGGTTACGTAAGAGGCTCGAGTTCGAACCCCGATGTCGACAAGCAAATTTTAAATTTTGTAGGGTTGGGTTTGCTTAGAGCCTGAAGACAGAATCAAACCTTTCCACGGACTACCCCACTCACACAAAAGTCACTCAAAAGAAATTGGACCAGACCTGAGTGAGCCTACACTAAGATTGTTTGTATTGCTTTAAATTTTAGTACTTCTACTTATGATTATGCACATTTAAGAATGATGTTTGCATTATTGTTCTACTTTTTATTACTATAGCTTTTGTATAGCGCTACTTTCATGCTTATAGCATGCTCAGAGCGCTTTGGTCCAATCTCATTTGTGGACCAGTGGGGGGAGGGGGTATCTAGGAGTTGGTTTCCCGTGCTGCCTTTGGGCGCTCAGTAAACACAACTCTGCCCGAGTCGGGTGTCGAACCTCGAGCCCCCTTCTAGGTAGCCAAGCCAAGCTCAAGCCGCACTTAGCCTCTCGACCACGCTTTCCCTTTTTCAGCAATTACCTAATTGTTGGTTACAAATATTGAGGTACATCACATAGTCCGTCTAAACAATGATTTGTATAGGATAACGCAATGTTCGGACTTCTTTTATATATTTTTGTTTTTGTATGTGGCATTTTCTGGAAAGTCTGTAAGAAATATGTTTGCTTTTTTTTTTGCTGTTGTCTATTTCAGCCAAGCAGTAAGGTGTCATGGAGTGTTTGTGTGTGTGTTTGTGTGTGCGTGTTTCCAATGTGATGATGAAGAAAGGGAGCATCAATTGTTGGTCTTGGAGAATGACGAAATAATTGATATAAGAACGGAAGACGATCTAGAGACACGAAGAGTAAAGACGTGTTTGCTGTGAGTTCAATTTTAATATCAGTTTATTTCATTACCATTGGCCCTATATAGAATTATACACAATCTATGGCTAGTTGTAATAAACGTTATATTGAGGTTTTGTTCACTAGTGATATGTTTTTCGGTTTCTTTGTTTGATATTACATAATATGCTTACAATACATTGTTTTTTATTTTGTGTACTATGTTTCTGAAACTATAAGTCAATGACCGATCAACAGGACTCTTTAGACAATGTGAGGAATATATTCTTTTCCTTTATGAGTTATGGGAAGTATTGATTTCTGAATAAAGTATTTTGTGAAGTTGATACCGAAAAAAAAAAGAGCAAAGATCCCTCTATTTCTGGAAGCTTGGTTTATTAAACAAAAAGTGTGCTTTGTTTCCCTTTAGCGACATCGATTTCCTTGTTTGTCTTCTCTTGTTTTTTTCACCAGACAACAAAAGGTTGTACTTTGAGAGTTTTAATAGCTTTAGAGCTAATAGAGATGAGGGATCCTATCTCCTTCCAGTTGTTTCTTCATCTACCACAATAGTGGTGACTATAAAGAAGTCAAATATCACATGACAGAGTATTATGTAATATATCTATAATTAGTGATGACAGATACGAAAGCTGTTTCTAAAACTTTTTTCAAAAGCTTTTTCAAAACATATTTGATTTTAACTGCTAGTTTCTTTCGCGAACTGTCTATTGCTGCAAAAGCATAGAGAGTGTAGTGTAAGTCATGAATTAACATCCGTGACTAGATTCATGATGTGTTGGATGCAATTATCTTTTTTTATTGAAGTGGCGTCTGTAATTATAAGATAAGATAAGCTTTGTAAAAAAAAAGAAAATAAGATGATAGGAAGAAATTTCAAAGGAAAGGGAAAGCCACATAAATTTAGGATATAAATACCTTCAAAAAAAAAGTCCATTTCAGGATATCGGAAGGGAAAGGCGTCTTGACCGGAAGCTTTTCACCCCTAGTCTTTTCTGAATTTTTTTTTTATAGCATCCAACATTACTGGGTTGTATCGTGCCATCTGCTTAAGGCATACCATAGTCGCATTACCTTTAATATTATACATTGTCGTGGACTGGCGTTGACTTATAGTACCAAACCGCCGGTAAAAAAAAACAACAACTTAACTGCTGTAGACGACTTAACTAATAAAACTTGAAATACTTTGAGTAATTTCCTCTGTGAACAATGCTAAATATAATTTTCTTTTTACAGGATAGTCAAAATTAATTAGATATGAGATAAAATGAATGTACCAGACTTTATTAATAATATTCCTTAACAAAATGTAACTCACTACAACAACACAATCCTTTAGTCTTCAATGCTTCAGTTCTCTCCTAACCAAGACCAAGTGACGCCAGTGCAAGCTATCTGTCCAATCGCTAAACTCTTCACACCGTCGCCATAGAAACGCACACAATCACATTCCATAACAGACATTTTCATAAATGGCGAAACAAAAAAAAACAACTATGCATTGCGGTGTATCTAATGTATAGAATAGTAGTAGTGTGGATACAATATTTGTATCAATGGTATATAATGATTTTTCGCAATTTTGTTTTGTAGTGCAGATATCTAAGCTTTTCCATATGAGGCAACATTAAAGTTCTATTTAGCAGCATCATTGTTTAGCTTATTTCGTTATAGCCTCACTTTGGAGTCGACTAGAAAGACAAAAATGTAAACACATTTAATGGGACAAATGCGTGTAAGTTCTTGTTCTTATCTGGTGCCATTAGAGCGTTTCTAGCATGGGGGCGCGGTGGTCGAATGGTTAAGCGCTTGGCTTTCAAACCTGAGGTCCTGTGTTCGAATCCCGGTGAAGACTGATATCCTAATGGGTACCTGACTTTAGTTGGGAAAAGTAAAGGCGGTTGGTCGTTGTGCTGGCCACCTAACACCCTGCTCGTTAGCCAAAGAAACAGATGACCATAAAATCATCTGCCCCATATGTCTTGTTGCGTGCCGATTCACGGTGTTGAAAGATAAACTGTCCCAACTCAAACAACCAATGAAGGCCGAACAATGATATAGTAAGTCGACGCTGCTTCAACAATAAAATGAACTTTAATGTTCAAGAAGGGACCCGTCGTTGTCGTTCGATTATAGTGTCTTGCCTTGTATATCAAAAGCGTCTTGTTTGTTGATAGCGTCAATCTCTTCTCTCTTTGTTTTTAATCTAACCTATCGTCACTTCCGTCACTAATGAAAAACTTATCCCTTAATTATCCCCGAACTAAATCTACACTCTAATCATGTCATAACAGTCTTTAATTAATATGTGCGACTACGTTTACTCACAAACAATTGTAATTATATTCTCTTCAAAAGTAACTTTTAAGAAAGATGAGAAGCTAAATATTTAAAAATCCTTTAAATAAAATATCTTAAAGAAAAGAACTCCGCACTTATAACGTTATCTCTAATAATGTAAAAATTATTTCCTTTATTCAATAGAAAACAAAAAAATAACCATCAATAATAAGTTTATTGATTTGTTAACTTTTTAATTGATTCATTTTTTTTGAAGTCGCGTAGCTAGGGTGGGGGGGAGGGGGAGGAGGGGGGAATTTGAAAATACACCGGCCCCCACTTGAGGGGGGCCCCCAAATGAGTGTTTTTTACATTAAAATTAAGTATTACGCAAAATGTAGGAGCCCCCAAAGAGGTCAGTCCCTCCCGGGCCCCAAAACGATGGAAAATTTCTAGATACGCCCCTGATGTTTTGTTAGGTACAATATATAATAATTTAAAGTTTTAACTTGACTCTAGAATTTGTATGGGAGAAATAACGTGTTTAAATTATTTAAGGGGGACTAATTAAACCATATTTGTAAACACTGAAGGATTAATTTCATTTTTTGTTGCTATCTAACAAATTAATGAATAAGCAATTATTAATCGACTGATTGGTTAATTCTTTTTCATTGATTCATGTCTTGTCTATTCAAATGTAAATTGTGCCAAGTTTTCATGTGATAAAAGGCTGGGTGTGGAAGAAATAACGTCTACAAACTTTGTACCTGACAGAGTTTTTGATATAAGCTTAGTAAAAAAGTTCAGTGACCATTTTAACCGCTAGTTGTATCGGAGACGCAACACTATCTGTCATTTTTAGATAATTAGTAAGTATCACATTTAGCCCTACCAAAAAAACTCGCAAGACATTATTTTTTTCTACCTCAATCCTTTATCGAACATTAGATCTAGAAGTCTTCCTTCCAGTGGCGTACCGAGGAAGTGGCGGGGGGAAGATGGTACTCAAACTAGTGAGACTCAGAATGATGCATACATTATGCTTCAAAATGTGATGAATTTCAATTTCATCACTCTACTTGATTTCTGGCATGCAGTTTTGTCAAAAATTGACCGGATTCAAAAACGACTGCCAGATCCATCAATGAATTTCCATGACGCAGCACTGGATTTAGAAGGACTGCAGCAACGGCTAAGTAGCATTCGAGAAGATGTTTGCATCACTGCAGTCAATGCAGCTAAAGTTCTGTGTGAAAAATTGGGAATTAGGATAGAAGGAAGAATTAAACGTCGAAAACAGATGCCTGGTTAAAATGCTCGTGATGCAGGACTCGTTGCGGTTGAAGAAATAACTCGCATTATGAAATCAGTTATTGATAGACTAATCCAGGAGATGACAACACGATTTGGTCGTCTGAAGACGTTAGATGAAAAGTTTGGATTTCTATTCGACATCAGCCAATTGTTTGCTAATGATACCTCTGATGATATTCATCAGCACTGTGCTACGCTGGCTGACTTTTATAAAACTGATATCGATGGAACTGAACTGTTCGTAGAAATCAGTGACTGCAGTATGTTGTTGAAAATCCGGCCAGATGCTACACCAAGCAGCCCATTAGAATTACTTTCATTTATTATTTCATATGGCAATGACATATTTCCAAACTTGCGAATTGCTTTGCAAATTATGCTGACAATCTCTGTGTCAGTTGCTAGCTGTGAGCGTTCTTTTAGTAAACTAAAAATCATTTTAACTTATTTGAGAGCTTCAGTGGGTCAAGAGCGTCTGTCAGACTTGGCATTGCTAAGCATAGAAAAGGAGCTGGTCGAAACAATTAATTTTGATGATGTCATTGACAACTTTGCTAGTGCAAGATCACGAAAAGTAGTTCTATAAGAAATGGCTAATGTTGCTTCAGATTGTTCATTAACTTTGTTTACAATAAATTTTTTAAATTTATTGATTGGTGATTGGTTTTTATGCAAATATAGATTACGCATACTAATGGGGAGGGGGCGCCAACAGACTATGCCGCCCCGGGCGCCTGGCACCCTCGGTACGCCACTGCTTCCTTCCACACTAATGTTATTCCCAGTATGTATCCACACATCAACACGAAGCAAGAAGAAAATTACATTTGGACGAGACGATCTGAACATTTTTTTTCTAGAAACATGGATTACAGAGTACCAAAAATAGATCCTCGATGGCCTCCACTTCGACTAAAAGCAGTGAGAGTGACATCAGTTATATAACGGAGTTCGTGATCGCATTTATTTGTGACGCCAAACAGTTTGACTAGGAAATAGGATAGATCAAGGGACAGCACTCGCTCTAGAATGAGATTTCCAAATAATGTTTTGTTTTTAGAAAAGCGATTCTAAAGTTGTGCTAGACAGAGACACGCTGACAAGGAAACAGTTTATTATATAAAAAAATAAAAGTTAAAACAAATAAATCTAATAATTTTATAAAACTGATATTATGACAGAAATTGGATTTAATCAAGACTATATTATTGAACGCCATGATTAATACATTAAATTCTTTATTTGGCCAGCACATCGAAAAACAATCTTCACTTCCACAGTTAACCTCAGGAACCGAAATTTAATTTTAAAAAAATATACTCATCTCTATGTTCGGAAGCCCAATTGCTTTACCTAAACCCCCTGTACCTATAATAGAGATTCTTACTTTCCTATTTGAATCGATCAATGCAGCAATGAGGTCTTACTCAGCTCGGTCTCTTACAGGAAATCGAGATCCAAAATTAAAAACTCTGAATTTGGCATCTTGAAATCAATAGATGAACCTATTTGGGAAAGGATATCTGGAGGCTTCGTATTGGTGGGAAGCGTGGTCGAGAGGCTAAGTGCGGCTTGAGCTTGGCTTGCTTGGCTACCTAGAAGGGGGCTCGAGGTTCGACACCCGACTCGGGCAGAGTTGTGTTTACTGAGCGCCCAAAGGCAGTACGGGAAACCAACTCCTAGATACCCCCTCCCCCCCCACTGGTCCACAAATGAGATTGGACCAAAGCGCTCTGAGCATGCTATAAGCATGAAAGTAGCGCTATATAAAAGCTATAATAATAATAATATTACCTCTAATCGTTAAGCAGAGTTCAGTTTCAGAGACCCCAATCGTGATAGAAGGCCTTAACACTGACGTGCAACGTCACAACCTGTGGGCAGTAGAGACCAATAGCTCGTCGCCACGTCACAGGTCTGTACGACTTGACAACGAGCTTCTGGACTGCACTGCCCACAGATTTCAACGTTGCAGGTCAGTGTTTGGTCTTCAATAAACGTCTCTGTTCGAGTTGGTCAACAAATTCGAATACCCTGAGCAATAAAGCGCTTGGCTTCTGAACCTGGGGTCCCGGATTTGAATCCCGGTGAAGATTGGGATGTTTATTTTGGGCGTCCGCCTGAGTCTTGAGTCTACCCAGCTCTAATGGGTACCTGACATTAGTTGGGGAAAAGTAAAGGCGGTTGGTCGTTGTGCTGGCGACATGACACCCTTGTTAACCGTAGACCACAGAATCAGATGACCTTTACATCATCTGCCCCATAGACCACAAAGTCTGAAAGGGGAGGGAACTTTTGATAGCTAGAAAGGCGGTTTATGACACGGAACCACACATTGCATTTTAAGCATGGTCAGTTTTTTCCTTCGCGCTAGTTTATCAAAAAAGTGTATTTCAATTTTTTCAAAAGTATATAATAGAATACAAATATTTATTTTGTTCACTCATAACCTCAACTTGTATTTGTCCATACACATTTCATTACATTTTGTAACCCAAGAGAATAATTTTGTGGTAACATCGGAAAACTTGAGAACTGCGCTTAACTGCTGAATATTCGAGACGCTATTGATCAGGTTTACATAACCTAGGGTGTCAAGGCTATTCATCAAAATAAAGTCAAGAAAAAAACTATATTTTCAAAACAATAGTGTATATAAAAATATACATTTCTAAATAGATATTTAGACTTCAAAGTATTTTCTTTTATTCCGTCTGTAGAGGGCACAAAATGCGCAGGCGAACATCTTCATACAAAAATTAAATTATTATTAAATTATTATTATTATTTCTAAAAAGCCGACATTCATCGAATTCAAGAAACATATTTCGCCGCTCAAATTACTTAAGAATAAATCTGAGACGCTTCTATTCTCAGCAGACGTATTACGTAGTTCACTTCTGTTTTCAACTAATTTCATTAAGTCAGCTGGTGATACAAAGAATGACAAAGATGGCGCTCATATTCCTTATCATTGGGATGAGTATCTGTGTACTTATCTCTTTTGTGTGTGTGTGGAAGTGTTTATTATCGTGTGTGCAAAGAATTTTTTTTGTAAACTTGTTACAGATTTGTGTAAATAATATACTTAAGCTTAAATAATTGTATCAAGTACCTAATGTCTTACAGTTCAATATCTATAACGCGTCTTTCTTGACAAACTCAGTATCCTATCTCTTATCTAATTAAAATAATACCACAATCTATGTATCGCCCCCATTTAATCTTCATTGTCACTATACACATCTGAAGTGAATATCTCATCCACCCCTCCTATTTTCAGGATTTAAAACTTCCTTTTCATAATTTATAATCCATTCATAATTTTTTTTACATTGCAGATTGCCGTCTATGATGGACCTTGAGATCTATATGGCACTTTCTGTGGCCCACGGTAAACTAGCAGGGTGTCATGTGGCCAACACAATGACCAACCGCCTTTACTTTTCCCCAACTGAAGTCTGGTATCCATAAGAGCTGAGTGGTCTCATGGGGCGCCATCAAAATCCAGAAATTCACAATCCCACTTTTCAGCAAGATTCGAACCCAGGACCCCAGGTTCGGAAGCCATCACCCCACCACCCAAAGTGGAGTTCAAAGCACTGACAAATTAAATCTCTGAACACTATTGCTAGTATGAACAAACCTGACATATGACATACAATAATTACATCACTTTGGTACCAAATAGATTAAGAGAAGAATGTGAAGAAAATATGATAACAGTAGGGTCGCTATTCAGCTATTTTACATGCCATGTTTATTCATAATTTGTATCAGTACAAAAATCTAGTAGTTCGTAGTTTTAAGTTAGCTTCGGCCAAATCTCCAAACGTCTTCCTTGACATTTCGAAATCTCTTCCTGTGTTATTCTTCTTATTTTCTTCTTACATTTTTCTTCAGGCCACTTTATATCGTCCCCACATCTCTCCTTATGGCTTTCTCTTTTTTTTTTCTGTTACTATAGTGCAACACTTTAAGATAAAAAAAATGTAGGATTAGCCTCAAACATTGACAAAAAAAAGTTAAATGTGTAGTTAATATTTGACCAAATGATTTTATTTAAACGTAACGTCATGGCCAGGGGTGTCAATGGGGATAAGCTCCCATTGTCTATAAAATACTCCTAAAGGCATGCGTCTCAGATAGCCTCTGACAACTAAGTCCAGCACCTGGCCTGCTCGTGTGGCTTAGATATTAAGCCCGGCGAAACTGCTCTTACTAACAGGTGAAGGGGTGAAGCGGTTACCTGGCGCCACAAAACCAGGAGCTTCGGTCAGATGGAGCTCGTCAGCCTAGTAAGGCAATTTATCTAGGAGAGGGGTACTCTGACTTCAAACCCACGCTGCCTTGCGGTACTAAGGCTTCAGGAAACAACCTCGAGGAAAAATCAGGAGTGAAGCCCCTTAGGCGTTGGGAGTATCAACTACGGAATTCCCTCCGGCAGCTTCTATATAACGAAACATAAGACTACACTCATCATCTCTGCCTGTGGTCTCGTCTGGAACATAGTCCACCAATCAGCTTCTTCCTGGCTTATCGGTTCTGGGCAACTTCTGGGCGAGTCTCTCCAACTGTCCCCACGTCATCTACTTGGCATCTGCTTCCATGTCGCGGCGCCATGCATTCTGGGGTTGTCCCCGCTTCCTACATTATACCATGGGAGTTATTTATACTATAATATGTGATTTAAAAATGCAATTATTGATACAGAATTATTGATGATCGACCAGAAGAAAAAAACGTAGGTCTAATTTGAAATGCATATATATTGTAGCCCTGAAGATATTTTTATTTTTAAATTTAAAGTTATATAAAAGGCTTCTCGTCGATCTCTCTAGAATTTTTTTTTTAAATTTAAAATGAAACAATAAAAAAAAACCTAGTTCTAAATAAAAATACTTAAAGACTGTAATACTGATTGCTGTTTCTACAGTCATGCGTACTTCGCAAGTTTGTAAGTCTAGCAGACGATTTAAAAAAACAGCAACTAACTCACCTCTTTCTAGAACAATCCAATGAATTGTTGAATCACGTTTTGCTGAAACCCATATTTCTTTTTCTGTCATTGCGTGATTCAAACAGTGTACTTTCAAAGCATCGGCAGACAATCATGTCCAACAGAACAGGTGACGGACATAATCATTCAACTAGCCAATGATGTCAGACAGACTTTGGTTGTCTGTTTTGTACGTAAGACAATAGATCTATTATGTCATACTAAATGTTACGTCACTCGGTTCACACAGCGAATAAAAATGGAAATTTCCTAAACCAAAAAAAATATATAACATGGCAGTCTTAAAAATGTTGCTTCAATTAACCTGCTATAAGTGGTAAAACTATATAGATACATATTAGCGTGGGCGGACAACAGAAAAAGGCCCTTGACAAAGACAGGCCAGTAGACAGAAAGAAAAAAAAGACTTTAATTCGGACCTGGATTTGTATACATCAGATGTGCTGATGTGAGAAATTAGCAAGTCGCAACTGGGTTTGCGTTGTCATGTGAAACACTGCACTCATTGTTAACTTTTTGAATCGAAGACGTTGCCATTAGCATGAGAGAAGTTAAAAATAGATAGATGATAACCATAGATAGATAGATAAACAGACAGACAGACAGACAGACAGATAGATAGATAGATAGATAGATAGATAGATAGATAGATAGATAGACAGACAGACAGACAGACAGACAACAGACAGACATAGATGGATATATCATCTGAACTTTTTTTTCAAGTACAAATATAGGGAATCCGTTACTTTGAAGAGCTGCGGATTCAAATCCTAATTACAATTTTAATTCGGCTCCTACTTTAGACAAGGATGAATAAGTCAATGCTTGCATGGGTCATAATTTTATTTTACTTTGATGTCACTATTTCTTTTCAGTACAAATCTGTTAATTTGTTTTTAAGTCCGTTTATTTTTAGCCCTATTGCAAGATAAACAAAGAAAAGTCGCCAAAAGAAATAGATTTCCAGTCAGAAGCCTCTCAAATCCCAGACATTAGTGACAACATGAACTTGAAGTCATAGGATACCTCAAGGACACAGTAAAGTCACAACAACCAGATCTGACCAGTGACCAATGATCGACATCTCTGTATTTAAAAAAAAAGACCTTTGGTAAAGTGATACAACAGTAAATGTCTTTTTGTGTACTTGAGATGGTGTGATGGCCGGGAACAGTCAAACAGTCAATTAGATTCAGACCAGACTCAAACAGTGAATATTTAAGAAAACGGATGACTATATTTGTAATGTAAAGCCTTTTTCTTGAAACAGTTTTTATAACATTGTAATAGCAAACTGCTACAGAAGTGGTTACTTTTCAACAAATAACTTAATATTTATCTTTTCTTATGTTTATCTTTGCCGTTTTTACAAAGCTTTTATCAAGTCACTCTGTCGGTCTGTCCGTGTGTACAGGTTATTTCTCCCATATCCATTCCCCTATCAAGCTGAAACTTCACTCATTTATTCATTGACACAGACAAGCCGTGGTTCAATGAAAACTAAAAGTATACTGTTATTTTAGATAAGTTCCATAAACGCTTTATCTCCAAGCCTAGATTCAGATATTTCCGTTGTTTTTCCAACTTAGTTTTTCTTTAATTATGACATAGTGGTAGGGCGATGTCAATAATGGTAGCGGCTTCATTATCATTATTTTTTGTTGTTGTTATTATTATTATTATTCTGTCCTGATTTTATTGTAATGTCGATGTATGTAAAAAACGTAAGTGTAAATATTTTAAACAATTAGAACTCGCTTCGTAACTATAAAAACACGTGGTTTTGTCAATGTTGGACGTCA
>JADKLZ010000130.1:34949451-34970426 GCA_021533235.1 Biomphalaria straminea | reverse complement strand
GTTTAATGTCTCTACCACAACCGTAGGGATTAGGTGATAGACAAAATGTAACTAATTATATGTCTATTAAATAACGAAACTTTTTAACAAATCGGATAAATCCGTTTTCCCATAAATTTATATTGGATATGAACAAGTCAGCAGAAGGGTTAAAGTGAACATATTTGCATACTCTACTTATATTTTGTGGCAAAAATTTAACAAATGTTAAGGAAACATTATCCAAGTTTGATATAGATCTAAATCGAGTTCAGTAGATCAGTAATACGCAAACTAAGGCCCGCAGGCCGCGGGTCTTATATATATATACATATATATATTTGTATTTATATTTATATTTATATCCCAGTGGTCACGAATTAGAGATTGACTGTCAAACTCTCAAATCTCAATTTATCAGAAGAGCTTCTCAACGATAAGACTTTTTAAAATCCAAACCTGTAAAATGCTCTGTCTTTTGAAAGCTCATCCAGTTTCCCCCCCCCCCCCGGTAGCAAGGCCAGAGGCCGAGCTAAGAATGAAACCCTTCATGTTTGTTACTGTTGACGTGTGAGAGCAATAATGAGGTGTGGGAGAGGGGAGAGACTTGTAACTGGCTATAACGTGTCTATCATAGGGGTAACCTTTCTGTACTTGCTTTGATAAATACATTATATGTACCTAAGAGCTATTTTAGACATAGGGCAATGTCCTACAATCTTGCCAAGAATCGAGTTTGACCCAGGTTTCACTATTCTAAATTCTCAGTACGTAAAACATTGTTAATACAAAATAAGCACTTATTTTATTTAGACTCTAGTATTTCTTATTTATGTTAGTGGGTTGAGCATATATTCGGTATACTATGTCTAGCATGCACTTGAAAAATGTAACAAAAGCATTAACATAATAAGAGGACATTAAATACTTTAATAATATTCAAATATACAGCGATGCAAAGATTAATGAGAAATGCAGTATATTATCCTGTAACTAAGCGCCCAAGCTGCGACCTACATATTTCGCCACATTTAGGGCAAACATAAACATTGGAAATACTATTAATATATACACATATCAACATGAAAGAATATTATGCGGCGATGTCTCAAAACGCTAGATATCGAGTCAATTGATAAAAGTTTAATTCCAAGTCTTTTTTTTTTGTTATGTAGTAAGGTGGTAGTTATATTGTAAATTTGTTTTGTATAATTTTAAACAATTCGATATTTGACATGTGACGTGATCCAATCTCCAGCCAGACGAAACAAATGAGCTTTGCATAATCTGCATAGAAGCGTGCAATGTCTGTAAAAGAAGTTTATCTACCATTACATCATGATAAGAAGACGACAAAAACCAATTGTTCACTTCCATTTATTCATTGGATTATCCAAAAAGACTTTTTGACATGTAGTAAATATAAGAACATGCAATATTTTACAACTATTTTTCATTCATTATTTAAATTAGCAGACAAATTGTGACACAGTAACAACCCGACAATTAAAAATAATCTTTTCTTTGTTTTTTTTTCTTATTTGTCTGGGAAATATTAAGAGTACAAGTGCACTTTTAAGCAAAGAATTCAATATGCTGTGAATGCTTCTAACAAAGAAACAAAACCATTCAAGATTGAATTACAGATTTTAAAAAACTAAATAGCATTGTTTGTGAAGAGAAACATTACGTTCTGTTAACTCTTTCTTTCCGTAATTATTTACCACAATCTGGTGGAATCAACGTTGGTATCGTCAGTTAGGAGAGAAAGAGTTAAATCAGTTTTCATGTAGAAAAACAATTACTTTACTTAAATAAGACGTCTTTTGTAGCATATATAGGTTCTAACGGACGTTGTGCTTGCCACACGACATCCTCGTTAACCGGAGCCGCAGGAACAGATCCCTTTAGATCTCAAGGTCTGAAAAGGGTATATTACTTCTTCTAGTGTATTTGTTTCTCATATAAAAGATGTTAAAAATTAAACATAAGAGACAGCCAGGGCCAGCCTTAGATGATTGGAGGCCCTAGGCAAAGTGAATTTGGTGGTCCCAAATGAAATAGAAAAATTGCGAAATAACTAAATGACGCAATTTATTTAGAACTTAGTGTACTCCAACAATAATATTGGGCACAAGTTTCGCTATTTATTCTGTAAAAAAAATCTAATTCATAATTTCTGCATAATTTACCTACAAAATTGGAGCTTTGGCTGCCTAGTTTGCCTAAATCTAAGACCTGTCCTGAAACAGCCCTTCATCATCAGTTTACAATGCAGATTTATATGCCCTCCTCGTTCCTATATCTTTGCTCTATTAACTTCCTCCCCCGCAAAGAGCAATGTACAATCTTCCAACTAAGAACAGGACATACACCACATTTAAATTATCATCTCAATAAAATAAATCCCACACAACTCCCACTTTGTAGACACTGCTCCCACCCTTATGAAACTGTAAACCATATCCTTTTTGAATGCCCCCTCCTAATCCACCTTAGGCAGACCCTACTACCACTACAGCCCAACATAACCAACACCCTTTATGGCAGTGCTGAGCAACTGAAAAAAACAGCACAGTATTTTTCCTTAGCACAGTCTGCAAAAGAGCTGACAGCTCAGCAGTAAAAAAAGCTGGTTAGAAGAAGAAGAAGAAGAATATCTTTGCTCTTATTATTATTATTATTATTATTATTATCATCAAATAAAAGTTTTCATTACAAATGTTAAAAATAGAAAACATGTGATATATAAGGTATGCTTTTTAAAAAGTGGTGTGTGGTTACAGAGTCGTAAAGCCCTTGGCTTCCGAACCTAGAAGTACATTAAATAGTAGCTTTTGTATTTCTCATGTCAACAGACTGTTCCCAGCAGTTCATCAGGACGAATGGAACTAGGACATGGTCTTCAGATATTACTATCCAATAAAGACGCATGCTTCCACCATGTCAAAGGAAATCAGTGGCGTAGCTAGGGTGGGGGGAGGAGGGGGATAATTCGAAAATCCACCCCAGGCCCCAACTTGAGAGGGGCCTCCACAAATGAGTATTTTTAATTAAATATTAAATATTTCGCAAAATGTAGGGGCCCCCAAAGAGTTCAAGCCCCCTGTGCCCCCAAATGATGGTAAACCTAGCTACACCTCTGATGAAAATAAATGTTTTTTCATATTTCAATCTATAGTAGTGTATTCTAAAGTGTGGTACGCCTTGCACTTGCACATCAACTATGCGGATTTTGAATGTAAAATACCAGTCTGTTATGTTCATTCTTTTCATAGATGCAAGCCAATGGGTACTCAATGTTACACAAATGATAACAGGGGACAGTGTAATGAAAAGAATAGTGATTTAGAGGAATGGGAAAGCGTCTCAGCGACCACAACTGATCGCTCTCTTATACAAAGTTGATATTTTCGTAGAGGAGTTGTCTTACCCTTAAAACTAAAAATATACTTTTATCTTTAAATTATTCTGTTTATATTCTTATCTATCTGACGTTGAATAATGATCAGGACATTAAACATGTAATAAACAACACGTTCGAACGTAGGACATAAACAGTAACATAGATCTCTAGATATTTGTCACTTAGAAATTGCGTTGGAGAGTACAGCCCCAACAGCGTCAAGTATTTACAATTTTATTGGAACGGCACGTGACTAGAGGGACACCGTTGGTGTCATGCACCGCAACTTATGGATACTTCAGTATAGAGCCATAAAGTAGGGTAGCAATAATACATAAACATTGAACCATAACTTACAATCATTAAAAAAACAACAACAAGCAGCTTATAAAAAATGTTATAAAACTTTATTAAAAATCAACTACGTTTATCTAAGGGGAAGAATTACGCACTTACTAATTTAGAAGCTATATCCCTTATTCTATATCAAACAAAATAATAGATTACAGAAAATTAATTGACTAATCTAACATAAACTAATTAATAAATTAACTAATTATCTACCAATTTTATCTTCACTTTCTAATATAATGCAGACGTTACGTCAAAAAAAAAGATGATTACGTCCTACGCGTCATGCATTCAGTCATGCATATTAACCAATGACTTAAATTCTGCCAAGTCACTGGTTTCCATAGCTAGTTCCTTTAAAGGAACCTCGGTAATTTATAAAATAAAATTCAAACTTCTTTGTATTTAAGAGTTTGGATTACACCCTCTCCCCTCCAAAAAAAAGTATTAATTAATTACTACACTAGATGTATAATTAGTTTAGGAAGCCTTCTGTACATATCAGGTATTTTGGAAAAGATTATTTGCTAATGTTGTTACTAAGGTAAACAACTGAACGAAAAGTAGTGAAGAAAGATGTGCATGAGGGCCGTGATGAAGATGATTAAAGGAACACATAGGCCTACATCAGTTTTCAAATCTTACATAGATCATTTAGAGACATTGTTGTAAATGTACGGAACAGATCGATGAAAGGAAACAACAAACTAGTTCACAATAGCTTTGTTTAATACCACCGAATATCATAAACAGGGCCGAATTTAAGGAAGGACAGCTGGGGATAAATGACCGAGTACTTTACAAGAAAAGGTCTCCCATAATATTGAAAAAAATTCCATATTGAGACGGGTCAGCAGCTCATTTTTTTTTGTTTTCGAATTTTTACCATAAATACTTTAAATCTTACAGTTGGCAACACTGGTAGTTAAAAAGTGTCCGCTTATTTTGTACGCGTATTCTCGTATTTTACTTCTTATTAACCCTAACCCATAGACATCAATAAATATAGACTGGCCAATAAGAGAGTTTTATGAAACGAAAATTTTGTGAATTGCAATTGTGTGTACTTTATTTTATGTCTATAAATTTTATTTAATTTCTAAGACTGAAGATCATGCAATTTTTAAAATTTTCATAATTCGGAAATCCGAATTCAATAGATATACATATTTTCAAGTTACATAAAGTTACTTCCTTTTTCCAGTCTATATGTATATCTATGACCTAACCCTAAAGAATTATAATTTTTTGCTACTAAAATATACGTATTTGTAACAACTCTTGAAGAGAGTGATGTCTTCAATGATGATTGTTATGCCGGGGATTTTACTTGAATTACAATAGTTGAATAAATGACGATCTAGGATTCACAATAAAAGATTCTTTGTAGAAAACAAAACTCTAGAACGTTATTTAAATATAAAACGTAAGTACAGCTTATGTACAAGTTACAGATCAACAAGATCAAATAATATTACAAAGGCTTTTAAATCAGAGCTCTTAGAAAACACGACTGTCTACTAGAAAATTCTTTCATCGACTGGCGTTCTTTCTAGCCTCGCCAATTCTCTGGCGCTCTTTTAAAAAAATGTCTTTATTTATTTTCAAATTAACCAATAGATTTGCAACATCGTAGTTACGTCTCGGGTAAAACCTGAGGTGCTGTCAAGGGTCTAGATTTGTGGGGTAATTCCTGAGACTCAGTTAATGGTTTATATTTCTATTTACACACAAGCTTTTAAATGTGAAATATACAAATAAATCTATAAAGGCATCTGTGACAGTATTAAATCATTTTATTTTTAAACGAAAGAAAGTTCAATTTAATTAACAATTCATCTCTCTGTTTCATTATATTGCATGTTTTTAGATATTCGTATTTTTATTATAAGTAGATTTTAATTAAAGCTTTAGAAAAAGTGAAGAGGCCTCCACAAAAATTCTGCACCAGGGCCTCCATATGATTAAATCCGGCCCTGATTATAAGACAACTATCTGGTGATGAGAGTTGTCCAACCTGTGACCGCAGCTGTGTATCAAGGATTGGCCTCTTTAGTCAAACAGAAGCTCCAAAGAGAAAACATAATACATTAAGACGTAAAATGCTATAGTATTATAGACTATCTTTTTCCTGAGACCCAACTCAGTTCACACAATGGGCGTACTGTCGTTGACTTGTAGCACTAGATTATAAGTAACCAACTTAAACCGCTGTTGGCGTAATCTATTTTAACTTATAAAACTTGAAATAGCTTGAATACACTTCTTTTGCGAACAAAACATAATCAAAACATAATCAAACTTTTCTTATCTTCTATATATTATTTCTCAAAGAATTAGGTCAGACAACAACAACGAGTAAATAGGGAAGATCCCATGGCGCACGCACCACGGTGGATCCAATCCGCACCGCACTATTTCATTCACAAAATAGCATAGACATAAAGAAATCAATAGACCGGGAAAAGGAAGTAACTTCGTGAAAACACATGTATATATATATATCTACTATTGAATTACAAAAGATTTCAATAATTTCCAGAGATTTCCAGGACTTTTTCGTAGGTCTATATTTAATAACATTTCAGGAGATATCGCAGGGGCTCCTGGTAAATCAAGAGGCAGCGGGAAATCTGTTATATGTTATAAAATGGTTTAATTTAATAATTTATACATCTAAAATCTGTTCCTAGATCTAGATCTAGATCTAAAACTCGAATTCAACTCTAAGAAGATTATGGAACTTCTCTTCGCAAGTATAGTTTTATGCTTTAGCACATGAACATACTAATTATATATAGTCCATTTAATCAAATTAACATTCAAATTTGTTTTTCTAAAGCATTGTTACATGAGTGCAGCTATATTCTTAATATCGCGTAAATTAAGGTCAATTAGCCATTTTTTTTAAATCTCCATTCATAGTATTTTTCATTCATGAATTCACGCATTTTTACTTATAACAAGCAAATGGGAAGATCCCATGGCGTACGCACCACGGTGTGAATGGGAAATAATATATCCAAAGCCGCACTATTTCATTCACAAAATAGCATAGCATATTTTTTTTTTAATTTAAAAAGATTTTAATAATGTCCGGAAATTTCCAGAACTTTTTCGACCGGCGGCATAGCATTTAATAACATTTCAGGAGATTTCCAGGGTGCTCCCGGTAAATCAAGAGGCCGCGGGAAATCTGTTATGTTTTATAAAATGGTTCAATTTAATCATTTATATACCCAAAAAATTAGCACGGGTCCAAAGAAAGTTAGGGACCCACTGTGGTCGCATATGTTGCAGTGCCTAAGGCCTGCCCTGGAAAATAGCGGCGTATGCTATGCCGCCGGTCGACTAGTGTACATATAATACTGTTATGTTACAGTGCCTTTATCTTTGCGTCTTTCTGAGTATTTTATTAAGTTTTGTTTTTGTATTTAAAGATTATGGTTCAGTGTTTTGTGTATAATTGCTACTTTACTTGTGAGTCTTCTATCCTGAAGGATTTCTAAATATAGTGATTTTATGACAATAACGTCGCATTTAACTCGAGATAGAATGAACTAACTTATTATTATTATAGCTTTTATATAGCGCTACTTTCATGCTTATAGCATGCACAGAGCGCTTTGGTCCAATCTCATTTGTGGACCAGTGGGGGGAGGGGGTATCTAGGAGCTGGTTTCCCGTGCTGCCTTTGGGCGCTAAGTAAACACAACTCTGCCCGAGTCGGGTGTCGAACCTCGAGCCTCCTTCTAGGTAGCCAAGCAAGCCAAGCTCAAGCCGCACTTAGCCTCTCGACCACGCTTCCCACATATACTTATATGTAAAAGAACTCTAGGTCACAATAGAAACATGTCTTTACGCTCTGGTATTCTGTAGTCGTCTCTCGTACTTAACAAAGCTTACGACAGCGCCGCTTTTCTTGCATCATTCTACAAAACTAACATTAAATTAATGCTCTCTCTCTCTCTCTCTCCAACTAAAATTAAATACTCCCTTTCTTCATAATAACCATGGAAACACACACATCATAACAGGGCGGAAGCTTTGTCTCTCCATTACAATGTATCTTTCTTGCGTACGGTGCAGGATGGCCATGTACAGTGCAGAGTCACAACAATAGTTGGGTTACTCTATCTCGCATATTTTAATGTGAATAACGTTTGTGTCAGTGTAGTCATGTACACAACTTTTTGGTCTATAGTATCAAGTATCATAAACATAATTGTTTTGTACTCGTGAATGGTGCCAGAAGCCTCGTTTTTTTGTTAATCTATTTATATGTGAACGAATTGCACAAAGCTCCATTCTTGGAACAGTCATAGTATTAATTCAGCACAATGGTGCATTCTGTTCTAAAGAGTATTCTCTGTCACCAAATCCAGGCTCAAGCTCAACTTATTAAATCTCTTGTTACGGTAAGCTGGAACAAATTGAATGGTCGACGTAGAAGCTGGGGTAATTGTGGTGAGGTGGGGTTAGAATCAATAAATCAATATATCGAATGAATTTAAATTCATTCAAGTCTTCAATAAGTATGAAGTAAGAACATAAATAGTCTCAGAAAACAAAAGCCTCCAATTTTAGAATCAATCAATCTATTAATAGTCTGACACATCCATTCAATTTATTAGCAGAACTTCAAAGACGCCTGAGTCTTTAATTCAAAATTAATTTAGCTGAACGGTGTGTGTGTGTGTGTGTGTGAATATGTATGTTTATGTGTGTGTGTTTGTGTGTGTGCATTTACGTACAAAAAAAGTCCTATTGACATTTTAGGTCATTTGAAAAGAATTAAATTTGCATTTGTTACCCATTGTAAAAAAACTCAAGTAGGCCAGAAAGTTGATTGCTTCAAAGCTGTCTGGCTAAAGAATGTCGACAAAGCAATTTTTTTTGGGGGGGCGATGCTTGGTGGTGTCGGGGGCTACAGGTAGTCTGGAATTGCTTGACATGCAAGTATATTGTCATAGAACAAAATATTTCATTGGGAGTTCAGACCCGCAATCATCTATTGATTTTATTTTGTTTTACTTTCAATCTGAAATATCATTGTCAATCATTTATATATCATTGACAATAATTGAAATATCATTGTCAATCATTGAAATGTCATTGTCAATCTTTGAAATATTATTGTCAATCATTGAAATATCATTGTAAATCACTGCAATATCATTGTCAACCATTGAAATATCATTGTCAACCATTCAAATATCATTGTCAACCATTGAAATATCATTGTCAACCATTCAAATATCATTGTCAATAGTTATTTGCTTTCATAGTGAGAATGTTGTGTTTGTGTTTTTTACGACTTTACGCTATAAAATCTTTAAATATTTTAACCGAACATTTTCGAATCAAAACAAATATCAAGACGCAGGCTTGGACTGGCCCGCCGGGACACCGGGAAATTCCCGGTGGGCCGGCGGCTGCCAACTGCCAAAAGAAAGTTATTATATTTTTTATTTTAAGTGAAATTACCGTTGATTATATGATAGCTTCAAATAATAGTTTGTATTGAAAATAACCAAACTGAAACAGAACAATCATTACTTCACGTTACGAGCCTGGTCAAAACAGTCTCTCCAGGCCAGACTCACGTATGGCAGGCATGTTAAACTGGGTGTTCGGGGGCCGCATGCGGCCCGCGACTACCTTGCAAGCAGCCCACTTGGCCACCTAAAAAAATTATACAAATAATGTTAATCTATTACGCTGGAAAACAAGAGATGACAAGCTACTTGAATGGAAAAATAGTGTTTGTTAAACTGAACAACGAGGGTGAGTCTGCAGTGAAAGCAAGCTACATTTTGTCAAACTTCATTGCAAGCCATTGCAAATCATTTAATAAAAGTGATTTTATGAAGCAGTGTTTCGTTAAAGCCGAAGTCATTTATTCAGAAAAAAAGGAGAAAGCATTCAAAGAAAAAGCTTTCACTTGTGACACTGTTGCAGATAGAATAAATGAAATGTCAGTCAGCTTGCTTGATCAATTAAAGAACGACAAAGCTGATTTTGAATTATTTCATTGGGTCTCTATGAGTCAACTGTAGCCCAGTTGGCTATATTCATAAGGGCCTTTAACAGGAATTATCACATATACCAGGAACTACTCGAGTTCTGTTCTATGTATGTGGGGGGAGGGGCATCTACGAGTAGGTTTTCCGTGCTGCCTTTAGGTTCTCTACCCGAGTTCGTTGTCGAGCCTCGACCCTCCTTCTAGGTAGCCAAGCCAAGTTAAAGGGCACTTAGTCTCTCGATCACGCGATCTAATTTGATTTTGAAAATGCTGCTGGAAATGTGCAACTAGAGCTTATAGAATAGAAGTCAGGTTCTTAATTGAAATCGAAGAATATTGAAATGGTTGTGCCAAAATTTTACAGTCATTTACCCTGAACGGTTCGTTAAATTGCGAAAATTTGCAGCTATTATTCTAGCTATTTTTGCATGCACTGGTCTCTGTGAACAGTTCTTTTCCATAATAAAAGCTATCAAAACACCTCACCGTTCGAGATTATCTGATCAAAATTTGCATCTTGATGAAAGCGTCAGTGGCAAACAAACTTCAACCTGACATTAATAAAATGGTATCCCAGAAAAGATGTCTGGCATCAGGACAAAGTTTGCTGCCTGGTCGAGCGGTTTGCACGCTGGACTGTCGTTTGGATTTATCGATGGTTCCGGGTTCAAACTCTGCCCGCTCCCATCCCCCGTCGTCCTGCGGGAGGTTTGGACTAGGAAGTAACTATTTTCAACTCTGAAGGAACATCCGAAACGTGTAAAACATTTTACATTTTTACAAAGAAAATAATAATTAATCATAGTAATTTTTAATTAGCCAATTCTACTACAAATTTAGCTAAGGGACAGGTATGCCATTAATTATTGTATTATATTGTATTATTTCTAATTTACATAAAACTAGAAGGCTGTTTTAAAACAGAATTTTTGCTGCGGCCCCTCAGGTCATAGTACATTATTTATGCGGCCCATATACCTTAGTAAATGAGATATATGTGATGTATGGTGTTATTTTATGTCTATGTCTTAAAGCGGTTGAAGTTGTTACTTTATTTGGGGTTTTAAAAACAGGTGCAGGCTTTTTTCGGGACTTATGGTTGTCGCTTTGTGTTTGGCGTGAATTTAACAAATTAAAATACATATCTGTAATTGGTGAAACCCGTTGGTGAGCAAAAGACAGAGCTCTTACTAAAATATTAGGAAACTTCTTTATCAAACATTCCAATCACGGCAATCAAGAAACACAAATTATCGATTTTTTGTACATTGACTTGCTACAAACATTTTATGATATTTTTACATCAAACAAATTCAATAATGATGTCCGATACAGAGCAAAAGCTCTGTTAGATTGATTGACAAGTTTTGAATTTATTCTAACGGCACAATTATTTCTGAAAATATTTGAACATTCAACGCCATTATGTTATTGCAAACAACTGGAATGGATATACTACGAGCCTATAAGATGGTTCAAAACAGTTTCAATGAATTAAGCAAAATACATAGAAATTTTGATTCTATTTTTCAAGCAGCTACAAATTTCTCAACATTTGCAAACAGTGAACTAGAAAAAAGAAAGCTCGACATTGAAGTGCAGACTGTTTTGAAAGAAAAGAGAATTATAGTCATCCAACCACTAGAAAGTGCGAAACATAAATTTCGTATAAATGTTCACAACTTGGTTATGGATCAAGTAATGAATAGTTTACAACAGATTCTCTGAGCATTGTAGTCTTTACGCTGATTTATCTTGTTATGATCCAAGAAATTTTGCAGAAATTCTGAAAAGAATGCCTAGTGATGCACTGCAGCACCTGAGTGGGTAGCTCAATAAATTTGATGATACTGTAACAACTGTTGTGGGAAGCGTGGTCGAGAGGCTAAGTGCGGCTTGAGCTTGGCTTGCTTTGCTAACTAGAAGGCCCAAAGGCAGCACGGGAAACCAACTCCTAGATACCCCCTCCCCCCACTGGTCCACAAATGAGATTGGACCAAAGCGCTCAGAGCATGCTATAAGCATGAAAGTAGCGCTATATAAAAGCTATAATAATAATAATAATAATAATAATAGGCTTGTCTTCGAGTCCGAAGATTAGTGAGGAATACAGTGTTTCCCGTGGCTGTGCAGTCCCAGCTGTGACCTACATAATAATAACAAAAGATCAGCTTCAAACTGAATTATTGGATTTTACAACGAAATGGGAACATTTTCAAACAACTCTTGAAGATGAATATAATAAGATCTTTGAAATGGAAGTATCAGACTCTGTATCGGACAACATTCAACAGTCTGAATCAGTAGAGTTACCAGGCAACAACCACAGAAATAAATGCAAATCTTAACAAAAAATGTATTGTTTGTTATTAATTTGTTCTCCAGAAGTTTAATTTGCATAGTCTTGCTTATTCAAATTTGAATCTGCTTACAAATTTGTTTTGACATTATACTATTGCAAGTTTAGACTCTAGTGTTTCTCGTGTTTAGGTTGTTAAAACTAGACGTTATTGAACTGTTTAATAATGTTTTACATAATTACGAATTTGAACATGAAATAAATAAAAACATTCTTACAACTTAAAGTAGTGTTTTGGAACTTTGAAATTTGATTATTATTTTTAATATATAATAAATAATTATAGAAACTAAAGAAAAATATATAAAAATTAAATTAAATTAAAAATAAGTAGTAATATTAAATTATTGAAAAAAATTATATGAAGCTAATGATGAAGTGGGCCGCCGCCATGACCTAATTTCCCGGGCCGGTTTTTTGAGCCAGTCCGACCCTGTCAAGACGTCATGTTAAAAGATCACCGTTACCAACGAAATATTTTTTTTATTTTTTAAAATGTAAAACAAACGCAGTAGCTTTCGAAGTCGACCTTACATTGCGAGAGAGTGCACAAAATGTATTGAATACTTTTTAAATTACATCGTTAGTCAACGCTCTACGTCGTTTGGATTTTCTATAGTCCCGGGTTCAAACCCTGCCCTCTCCCATTCCCCGTCGTTCTGCGGGAGGTTTGGACTAGGAGGTAAGCTATCTTCAACTCTGAAGGAACATCCGAAACATGTAAAACATTTTACAAACAAACTAATAAAAAAAGGCATTGTGTTAGTGTGTCAAAAGTTGTAGCAGAGTGCAAGCGTTAGAGTTCAGATAGTCTAAATACACCAAACGTGTTTACGTCTGAAACCAAAGTCTGTCTGAAACCGAAGTCTGTCTGAAACCGAAGTCTGTCTGAAACCAAAGTCTGTCTGAAACCGAAGTCTGTCTGAAACCGAAGTCTGTCTGAAACCAGAGTCTGTCTGAAACCAAAGTCTGTCTGAAACCAAAGTCTGTCTGAAACCGAAGTCTGTCTGAAACCAAAGTCTGTCTGAAACCAAAGTCTCTTTGAACTGGGATGATGTTGCTTTAATAACGGCATGTGACATTTCATATGATCACAGCATACATGACGGAATAACTATAAATATATTTTTTTCTGGTGTATCTGGAGTACATTATAGATGAATTATCGATAAGTTTTTTTTTTAAAAAGTAAATGATCATTTCTGCACACTGTATTAAGCTCAAAGGCACAAACTAATTGCAGTATTGTAGAGATATTTTACTTTCACGCTATGACTTTTATATTATTTACGATCTAATGGGCAACTAGCGGTAATAATGGAGATACCCCTGATGATCGAATAACCCTTATTAGGATGCAATCATACAATTCTGTCTGTCTGGTCTGTCCAGGTAGAAATGTAGAAAACGTTATATTTCTCACTTACCATTCTCGGATCAAGGTGAACCATGTGACAATTACTCATTAGCGAAGATAATAATCAACAACAAAAAAATTAACCAGTTGAAAAGAACTTAGATATATTTTGCTTGTTATACAAGTGGGAAAAGTAACGTTTCTTTAGCATCCTTGACCTTACTTGGTTTATCGTGGGAAAAAAAAACAATAAATCTGTTCCGTTACAACCTTATGCATTGGAATGTGGATAGCTCCCCAGTTTTGGTGTTATTTTTTGTATTACTACACAAGAAAGAGGACATAACTCTGTAAAAGACCCCAGAGGTCAGTATTCGTAAAAAGTTTTTTTTTCCTTTTTTATTTAATAGGTAGGAGGGGGGACTCGTGATGATTGGCTTATTAGCCACTGGTTCAATTTTATATGATTCAAAAAGTCTGGCATAGTGGATCTAGCTTAATTAGTTTTTGGTTGACTAGAACTGACCGTTTTACGCAGAGAGCAAAGAAATATAATTAACAAATTATGTAATGCTGCTTCTATTAAAGGAATTCGAAATTCGATTATTTATCTTTACAAGAATATTGTCATAGAATGCATTGCGATTTTTATTTTAATCAGTAGATGTATTTGATTCGAATCAATTTTTAATAATAATAATAATAATAACATTAAATACAATTTTTTTTTATTTTTGTAATTTTTTGTATTTATTAACTTATACTTATCTATTACATTGTTTAAAAAACTTGTCATAAATATCTTATTATATCAATTTTTTTTTAAAGTGCTATAGTCTTGTGATTAACCATTTGCCCTATGCTAGTACAAATTTCATGTTATAAAGAAATACTAATAGATCTAATTTACTCTTCATGAGTTGGCAAGATTCTTCTTTCATTTCACCGATTACCTACCCATGTGTCATAGAGACTTTCCCGAGACCATTCGTTACAGAAGGCCTCAATCCTGACCTGCATGGTCACAACCTGTGGGCAGTTTCTACCAATAGTTCTTTGCCATTATTTAAAAAATGTAAACTCGATCTGGATCTTAATTTTAATAAACAAAGCGTAAATTTCATAAAATCCCTAATGCTCCGCAGTGATTTTCCAAATTTTACTAACCTTATCAGAAATGAAAGACATACATCAAAGACAATACTCAACAACAGAAATAAAGCAAGAACCTTTTGTATGTCTTGTTAATTATTTTATTTCAATAAACAACATGAGTTCAAGGATGCAATGGCTTGTAACAATAACAACATTTTGACCAAAAAAAAAATGAAATAATTATTTACACAATGTCATGACACGGATGTCAAAACAAAACAACAGTAACAAGTTGGCATGTCACAGAGTGAACAACACTTTTTTTGATTCGAAGCTCATAGAGGCACGGAAAACACAAATACTTTGTCCATTAGGTGTCATGCTGAAAGATTCTTTCGAAATCAACACTATTATCGTTCTTTAAAACAGCGTCTTTGTTTATATTGGGATTATCAGCGTGTGTATATATAACTTGCAAGTATCGTAACACCGTAGTCTCTGTAAGCACTTAAACGAATGTCATCTTAACTCTCACTAGCGCCCCTGACAGCACCATCTTTGTTGAGCGCAAAGTTATCCCCAAGATACATTCACGGCTCTTCCTCTTAGTGTCGGGTGATGTGGGAATCGGAGCGCAGGAAAGAATGTCTTGAGCGTTATCTTCAAGAAGTTGACATCAAGTAAGTAGCTTCCGTTAAAAGGGTTTAAGGATGCTCGAGGAATTTGTTGATAACTGTGGATGTTGATTGTAACCTACTCGTGAAGCCCCCTTACGTACCAGTGTTGCGAAGGATAGATTGACCGGGGGGTGAGTTGATGGCAAGGTTGATATCGGCAGAGATCCTGGGACGAATCAGTCGGACTGAGATCAGCTGACGGTCGGAGCCTTTCTCGTCCGCCCAGGTCACTCGTTTGTCGCAATGACTAGCTCTCCTGGCAGTTCTTGGTTTCACCAAGTCAGCGCCACCGAAGGAAGCCGGGCGCCGAGAACCGGACGCCTTATTTGGCTTGAGCAGCTTGTTGCTGGATGCTTCGGAGGATTTAGAGGACATGAAGGATGGGAGGATGTTTGGGAAGAAGGAGGACTTTACTGGACTTGAGGACTTGACCTTGGAACTGTTAGATGAGGGCACTGATTGTGACTTGGCTTGGGTTTTTTCACTAGATTTGTTGTCGCTGTCGGAAGTCTCAAGTTTCAGTTTATCAAGGGCTTCCTGCAATGAGACAAATATATACAACAATAAAATTGTGTCCATTGAGATTTAAATTTAGTATATAAGTCCCGTTAATTAAAATGTAATGATAGTCTGCCCCATGAAATAAAAGTGATAAAATTATGTCCGTTGAAATAAAAATCTTTACATTATGTCCTATAAAAAATATTTAAATGGACACGTTTAGAAATGACCCATGATATAATAACAATATAGCGTTATGCTTAATTAGAAATGTTGTATTATTCTTTGCTTGGTTCTATACCGACTATTAAAATGTCAGTTTTATTACATAACTAGCTATTAATTGTTGTCTCTAAAAAGATGCGTGGTTTGTTACTAAGGAAGGCTATCGATGGTAATATACTGTTTTCATTATTAAAAAAAAAAACATTAGGCCTACACATGCCAATAGACTTTAATATAATGATTATTGCCTACAATGGCTTAGTTTGCGTTTATGACTGTGTAGGAATAATAACATAGACTAATTAGCAAGTGCAAGACTTTGCTTCTATACTCTACCGTAAAAACTCCATTGTAGTTAATTGGAAAGTCAAAAGACTTTTGTCAAAACAATTAAAACTGAGAAACTATTAAATAACCACTAGAAACGTTGTAAATAGATGCGATATTGAACAGATTGTTTATATAATGAACATTAAGGAATTTATAATGGCCAGAATGGTCAGGCAATAATCTCACGACAGGATCCTAGTTCAGAAATGGTATGCACATTGATCGAGTATATTTATAAGAAACAAACGAGCCAGGTACTTACCCTAAAGACTTCTGAAGCCTCTGGGAGAACAGACCTGACCGATGGGCAGGTGTCACGGCTGCAGAAGTACGTCTCGCAGCTGTTGTCATCGTCCAGTGAAATGAAGATGTCCACTGGGTCACGTGGTGAGACCACACTGGACTTCATAGGTACTGAGCTCACAGGCACGCGGTCCATCGTTCCTCTAGATTGAGAATCGACCTGAACCATAGTTGGAGCCATAACGTAATCTCAACTTGAATTAGCCGGCTTGTTGGTTACGGTAAGTACTAGATCTAAGCTTTCTTTCAGAGTTGAACAATAAATGTGCAGATCTAGTTCTCTGGTGTTTCTAGATATACGCTGACACAGTCTTTGTATATTGATTGTTTATGTAAAATGTAAACTCAAGAACTCGCTAGAACAGGGAAATCAAAATAATACTGATATCGCTAGAAGTCGATTACTGTTTACAAGTTAGAATTGAGTTAATCTCTCACTGTTTGCTGCTTTATATAAAAGAGCTTCTGACCAAAACAGTGCCACGCACGCACACGCGCACTGGCTGACGAACGCATGCGTCAGGGCAAGGCTTTATCTCGCGTCTTGTGCTAATGTTCCAGCAGGAGTTGGTTTGGGGGGGGGAGAGAAAGAGGGGGGCGAACGCGATATTTTCAGTCGATCCCCCTCCTCGTCAATGCCAGTCTGAGACTACTTGACTGGGTGGGCACTTCGAAATCGATTTCTATGGGATTGGCACTGGTATCGATACCGAGATGACGAACTTGAAAGTTGAGCATGTGAGGCGGGAAAGAGAGTAGAAGGTGAAGGTCGATGAGGCTGGCGGTGTAAAGTGAAGCCGGGAAGTATTCTAAATGAAGAAGATGCTCAGTGAATAGACATCACCAAACATTTGTAGATAGATTCTTGATCATTCGTATAAATGACAGTAGCGGAACAATTATAATTATTACAATTTTCTCTCTTTCTTGTATGACTGGATTTTTTTCAATTCTAAAGATTTTGTTTTTGTTTAGAAATATACAAAGCTAAGGGAAGATAAGTCCGGGGTGGTATGTTAGCTATAACAACGCACCTGTATATTCTCTTTGCAAATGGTAAGGCACATAAGCTCAGAATCAGGGACTTTATTACCTAAAATTTAAGTTTCCTTTTCAGTGCTTGTGATCTATAGGGCAGATGTAAAGGTCATCTGTTTCGATGTCCTACGGTGAACGGGGAAGTCAGGTGGCCAGCACAACGAATAACTGTCTTTACTTTTCCCCAACTATTATCAGGTACCCATTAGAGCTGGGTGGACCAGAAATAAAAAAATCCCAGGATTCGAACTAGGGACTCCCGGTTCGGAAGCCAAGCGCTTTACTGCTCAGCCTCCGCATCTCCACTTTTGTACATTTACAGAGAATTACATTGTAGCCTGATGACTTTAAAAAAAAAAAGGCGAAAATAATGTATAGTTTTAATTTGTAAAAAAGCTTGTATTTAAACGCATAATATAATTTTTGCTATTTCTCAAAGTGAAATTATTATTATCATTTAAGATGTGTAACGAATTTTCAGGCACCTCCAGGATTGAGATTCTTTAAAAGAAAAACAAAATTCATTCTAGTCCCCTAAGAGTGTCCGTTAAGAAAATTGTCTGATAATATGGAAGTTCTGCTACAGTACCGGCCTCTAAAAGGCAGCAAGAATCTAACGGGTCACGAAGATGTCCGCGAGGTGAGGCGTCACGTCACCACGCTTTTGACACATCAAATAATACATTTAGTTTGCTTCCACAGCCTCCAACTCTCCAAGCGAAAGCCTCAAACATGTCCGTCTGGTCAGCCACTCGCTTAATTTAACTCTTTCCCTCCTAACTGACGATAACATCGCTGATTTCACTGGAATGTGTTAAATAATTACGGAGAGAAAATGTTAACATTAGGGCAGTGTTTCCCACACTGTGTTCCTCGGGGCCTGGAACCTAAGTGTTTCAAGAGGTCTGAGTAGATGTTCCAAGAACTACTGAAATAACTAGTAGGCCACCACATGAATTAATCTCTCTGAAAAAAAATGTGTTCGCAAAATATTCAGAATGTGAGAAGTGTTCCGTTTAGGTAAAACTTTAGAAACACTGTATTAGGGTATACTCATTTGAATTTAACTTACTTAATCGCAAAATCTCCAAAAGTTGTTTATCATATTTTGAACTTTTTCATTGTTGTATCATTCTGTGACGTAATGCTACTGGGAACAAGGGAGGTCAATGATGGTTGCAGAATCGTCTTTCTAGTCAATAACAGTAAACCTGGGCTTACCTGGGCGATTGATTCAAAACTATACACTTATCAAAGTAGAACTACCCAAATATGGCAGGTAATTGACTGACTCTAGATTTGGTTCCCAAACTTTTTTGTCTCGTGGACCCCTTGACATGTTTTCTAGTTTTCCGTGGACCCCCTGTTTAAGTTATATTGAATTTTTGAACATTCATCAATTTCAAATTACACATTTTGTTTAAATATTTTCCAACCAGTGACATGAGGAGTGAAAAAGTAATTTAAAACTACATTTTAAGTTAAATTCATTTTTTTACAATACATTTATTAACAAAATTGAAATTTAAACCCATTATGTAACAGTTAATATGTATCGTTTATTATCCCTAAACACATGGTGTCATTACATAAAATGTTGATAAATAAAAGACACATAGGCAATATAAGTTCAACGAGAAAAGAAGAAGAAAAAAAATGAATATTAACACCACCATCTATTTTATATTTAGATTCAGCCATGTTAAATATTAGTTGTGATGTATTAAAATTTAAAATATGTTTTTCATTCCAATAATACATACAAAATTTAATGGCCTAGCTATAATAAAGTATAAATAATGTATATTTGTATGATATAATAGGCTATATATAGGTGATTCCATTAATATGAGATTTATATTAAACTCAATTCCTTCTTAAATGAGATCCACTTTCGTGGACCCCCATTTGGATCACAGGGACCCCCAATTCTTTTTTTCACTTTCGTGGACCCCTTGGAAGTCCTCGTGGACCCCTGGGGGTCCATATGGACCACTTTGGGAATCACTGCTAGTCTAGAACCTCATCTAGTATTATAAGAGGCGCACTTTTCTCTCTGTATTTAGACATAAATCCTGAACATTAAGGATGAGTGTAGTGCTTCACATATCCGTTGCGACCTTAATATTTTGTAACAGCTAATGCAGACAAAGTCAATGTCCACCAAGGGGGGGGGGAAGATACACACATTTGAGGCTCAAAGAAGGTGCAAACGCTAAAAAAAGATATTTGTTCCTATAGATACATTGTAAAGCCCATGCTTTTGAAGCTCAAAGTATCGGACACTCACAAAGCCTACTCAGGGAGACCAATCCCATACACATAGAGAATAAGCCCACGCTTATTTCAGCAAATCTCGAAATAAAAGATATTCGAAGGCCAGTGTCAAATCTATCCCTATTTTTTTTTTACTTATTGTAATAAATGCGTCAGTAAAATGGAGACCTCATTATTGCCTAACACTAAGTGTAAACTTGTGTGGGTTGAAATGGAGCCGAATTAGCAAATCGTCAATCTCAATAAATTTCTTACTAATTAAGTGATGCTAATCCTTGAACTTGTTTTAATGACAATAAGCACTGGCATCCATTTCTTCTCTATGTTCGTGCTCGATCTCCGCCCTCTCAAACTCTGCTGCAATTTTCTGTCTTCGTTTTCTAAGCGAATTTCATCATGGCACTTTATTTTATCCTGTCACCGGCAACGGTGTCACCCACAGATTGACGTCTATGTCGGGCAATAGATATAGACATAAGTGGCTATAAAATCGTCCTCTAACGTAATCGACATTTTATTATTATTTTCACTGAGTATAGCACTTGGGAGTATTTACTTAGCGGTTATCTCTGCCACTTGAAAACCGTTGTATCGATACTGGCGTTATTTGGTATCAATAGAGGCGTTATCGAACACTTGACCTCAATTGAGGGAGTGTTGTCGAAGTTCGATCTTTACGATTGCGTATCTGTATATGTAAGACTGTGTGTGTGTGTGTGTGTGTGTGTGTGTTTATGTTTGCGCGTAGTTTTGTATTATGTTCAACAGTCGTATTCATTTTTCTGTGCGCTCCTTTGATCTTTAAAAGTCAGTGTGTATTTAAACCTCTCTAAACTCATGACCCACTAAGCTGTCCTGTGCATGGTGCATTTATTAACTTTAGGTATTAGAGCTCTATTGATATAAATGTGAACTAAACGAGACGGGGATAGCTGTTGAAGTTTTATTCATTCAACTGAAAAATACCCTAGCCTTATATTTACTTAACCTCTACACACTGAAAATTATCTTACTTCCTTTTGTTTGTATTACCTGACATCCCTTTGTATTAC
>JADKLZ010000130.1:34904899-34917203 GCA_021533235.1 Biomphalaria straminea | reverse complement strand
CTGACAGAGTCACTGATACAGACTGACAGAGTCACTGATACAGTATGACAGTCATTGATACAGCCTGACAGATTCGCTGATACTTGCTTTAATGGACAGAAGCTGTCACTTCGAGACGATTTGGCGTAGTTATGTGTTTTAATTCAACGTCATGAATGACGTCTAAAATACGTCCGTCTTAATCATTGTGCTAGCTTTGAGTGTTGTGTAAACAATAACAAAACGCACACGAGTAAACCCCCTTGGCTAATAGAAAGGCTTTCTTTGTAAAGTGTTTTTTTCACGTTTCGGATGGCCGTTCAAAGTTGAAGATAATCTGCTGTCTACTTCCTAATCCAAACCTACCGCAGGGTGATGGCAGCGGGCAGGGTATGAACCCGGGAACATCAAGACGATCGAACGACAGTCCAACACTCATACCACACGACCAGAACAGACTATGAGAACACAACTTAATTCAATCAAATTATTTAAATCTAGGAAGTCAGATATGATTTTGTAACAACACATCATGCGAGTTCTCAATCTGACTGCCCTTTTGATGCCAATTTTGTTCAAGATCAACTATAAATACAAATAAGGAAGCCCTCTTTCAAATTCTTCTATACCTCTTCTATTGCCCCCTTTCCTGCGTTTTGTGGTAGGGTTTATTTGAGTTCTATACTCTATGCGCTGTGTATTGCTTCATCTCAATTTAGAATTGTATATTCTCCAGCTCTAGATCTAAGACAGAAATGCTTGGTTGTGCTGCAAGCTTGCTGTTGGTGATTGCTGCACTCTGGGAAACCTGCGAAGGATGTTGGGGCAAGCCAGGATGTCAGATTGTGGATTTGTCTCATACATTAGACACTGAGTCCATAAAGCTTCCATTCTTGCCTGACTTCCATTTCACAGTCTTAACCCAAGGTTTACAACCGGGTGGATTTTGGTAAAATTAGTTATAGGATTAAATAATATAGAATCATAATATAGGATTTAAGAATATAGAATTATAATTACGGCCATCGTTGTGCAGAATGCCCAGTTCTCCTTCTGAGAGAGATAGAAATGAAACCTATTTAATATTTTAACACATAACTAGACATTTCTCAACAATTACTCATCAAGAAATGTGAACATATTTCAATCAAAGTTTGTAAATCTAGAAAATATTTGCCTTTAGTTTGTTATCCTCTTTATCAATGACTTAATTAAACTCTGCCAAGTCGTTGGTTTTTCTGGCTGATTCAGGCAACCCATTTCATTCTCAAATCACACTAGGGATGCCAAGGAATATCCTTTTCCTAGTTAACTTGAAATATTTTGTAAAGTAAAACATTAAGAGAATTACCAGCCACGCTAAACGAAGTTAATATGGAATGACAAAGGCTTAGCCCTCGGCACCAAAATCAGACTGATGCGCTCCCTGGTCATGGCCACATTTCTATATGCTTGTGAGTCTTGGATCCTGACTACAGAGCTAGAGAAGAGGATCCTAGCAATGGAAATGAGATGCTACAGAAGAATCCTAGGCATAACATTAAAACACCGCATCACAAACCAGGAGATTATAGACAGGGTTACTGCAGCGATCGCACCTCATGATGACCTGCTAACGACTGTGAAAAAACGCAAGTTAAAAATCTATGGCCATATAACAAGATCTTCGGGGCTCGCAAAGACTTTCCTCCAGGGAACAGTATCAGGAAAAAGAAGAAGAGGCATATAGAAAAAGCGATGGGAAGACAACATAAAAGAATGGACGGGGCCTACCTCTAAAAGAAGTTTTAATCAGGGCAAAGGATAGAGAGGAATGGAGAATGACGGTCTACAAGTCTTGCTTGGTGCCCCAACGGTCCACCAGACTAAGGGATAGGTAACAGGTAACAGGTAATAAGCCACGCCAATCGTTTCTTACAGAACCACGTTAGTTTTATTTAAATTTCACTTCTTAATGTAAATGCATCGAAAACTTAATATAACGTGTAAGTTACAATGGACAACTGATAAAACAACCAACATGAAATGATGAAATGTCACTTGTCTGTTAGAATTATTTCATCGTGCTTATGTTTGCACCTTTCCAGGTTGGAATACAACAAATTTGACACGCCAGAACATATCAGCACACACATGGACGCTCCGGTACACTTTTTTAAAGAGGGTTTGAAACTTCACGAGATCCCAATTGAACGTTTAATGGGGCCTGGAGTGGTCATTGACATCAGAGGGAAAGTAGCCAGAAATGTCGACTACAGACTAAGGTAATGCATGCTGTCGACTACAGACTAAGGTAATGCATGCTGTCGACTACAGACTAAGGTAATGCATACTGTCAACTACAGACTAAGGTAATGCATGCTGTCGACTACAGACTAAGGTAATGCATGCTGTCGACTACAGACTAAGGTAATGCATGCTGTCGACTACAGACTAAGGTAATGCATGCTGTCAACTACAGACTAAGGTAATGCATGCTGTCGACTACAGACTAAGGTAATACATGCTGTCGACTACAGACTAAGGTAATGCATGCTGTCAACTACAGACTAAGGTAATGCATGCTGTCGACTACAGACTAAGGTAATGCATGCTGTCGACTACAGACTAAGGTAATACATGCCAGTATTTCAACATGGCTGAGTGGTGAAGCGTTTGGCTTTCTAACTGAGTCTCCCTGGGTTGAATTCTGGTGAAGACTTAACTCTTTCGGGTACCTGAAATAGTTGGGGAAAAGCAAAGGCGGTTGGTCTCTGTGCTGGCCTAATGATAACCTCGTTAACCGTAGACCACAAAAAAAGACAACAACAGATGAACTTTACATCATCTGCCCTATAGATCGTAGGGTCTTCGAGTGGATCTTTACTTTTCACTTCCGACGCCCACTTTTTGTGGCCATCTCTAGTAATGTAAGGCATCGGTTTGCTTTATTTAATTAAGTGACTTTAATTGACGACCTGCGGCCCATATTTGACTTATGACACATTGCAATTCGGCCCTATTGAAAATGTTGATCAAAGCGCATAACGAAGCCGCAGTTTGATTGAATTTTGTTTTCTTCGGCGCTATGGCTTGAGACAAACTTTTTTTGAATTCTGGCAAAAAAAGAGAATTGGGCAGCAACTCTGTATTTAATCTTACTTTTACCACTCCTTGTGTTATCTCCCTTTGAATATATTTGTTCATTGCAACTTGTAATAAGCCCATAGATGAAGTAATCGTTCTTTTTTAATTTAGTGTCGCAGATCTTCTGAGATGGGAAAGAATCTATGGACCAATACCAAAAGGCGCCATTGTCTTTATGTGGTCAGGATGGGACCTCAGGTATCCAAACAAGACTTTGACTTTTAACTCAGATACAATAGAAGACAAAAGGACTTGGCATTTCCCAGGTGAGTGTGTGAGAGACTTTTGTGTTGCTTTCTTTAGACTCCTGTTGTCTTAGACTAGACAATCACCTGGGCATCAGCTAAGGTCAGACTGTTCTCGCTGATATATTTAAGCGAACGACAATAGCTGATATAGCATAGAGTCAGGGACGCTGTGGGTTCTGCCAGTGTGTAGCACTATATGTTGCAAACTGCCCAAAGTTCTCCCGGTCACTGATGTTTCCAATGTGTTGACTCTCGTGTTTTGGAATAACCACAAGGCATCAGACGTTTGGATTTAGAGTTTTCCTTTACCTATGTGGATAGTGTATAGTGACAGTGGCGTAGCATCCATGGCGCGAAGGGGTTCAATGAACCCGGGCCCACGACCATTTAGGGGCCCACACCCGATGGTGAAACAACCATGGGTCCAGGCCCCCCTAATGGCCCTATGCAACATAAGCTCTAGCTTAGGGCCTCCATGAAATACCTAGTAATTTCATACAAAATCTGGACTTATATGGTGCCCCATATTTCAAATAGCTTTAAGGCCTTTTCAACTATATATACGACACTTGGCGCGTAGGGATTTCATATCGCCTAGTGATAATGACCAATTGTGGTTGCCCTACACTGCGATTTTGTAAACAAAAATGGTTTACATTTTTTTTTAAGTTTCCTTAAAATATCCTGAACGTCATCTCAAACTTTATATAAACTTTAAAACATTAACACGTTTTTTTTTCAAGTAGGAGTCATTGTATGGAATGTTTTCCCCATGTTAATGGTAATGTGGTGACGTTGCGTTGGTGACGTTTGGGTTCCATACTTCCTTATTTAGTTTGTTTTTTCTATCTATGTTAATTAAGCCGTTCATAGTAGTACCTATTTTTCCAGCTTTTTTTAAAAGTAAGAATTTTTTTTTCCATTACCAGAACTCTAGATTTAGACTTAAAAATATGTATTAAACAAGAAAAAGAAACATCTTATTCTGTTTGTTTCTTTGGGAAACATTAAAGTTGTTGATTATTTAGCTACTTATTGTGACTGTGTTAGGGAGGAGTTTTATAGGCCTAACACACATTTTTAAGATATAGCGATAATTACATTTATCGTGGGATGCTTGCGAGTCTTGGACCCTGACTGCAGAGCTAGAGAGGAGGATCCTAGCAATGGAAATGAGATGCTACAGAAGAATCCTAGGCATCACATTTAATATAGACCGCATCACAAACCAGGTCATTAGAGACAGGGTTACTGCAGCGATCGGACCCCACGATGACCTGCTAACTACTGGGAAAAAACGCAAGCTCTAAATGTATGGCCATATAAGATCTTCGGGGATCGCAAAGACCTTCCTCAAGGGAACAGTACCAGGAAAAAGAAGAAGAGGCAGACAGAGAAAAAGATGGGAAGACAGCATTAAAGAATGGACGGGCCTACCACTGAAAGAAATTCTAGTCAGGGCAAAGGATAGAGAGGAATGGAGAAAGACGGTCTTCAAGTCTTGCTTGGTGCCCCAACGGTCCACCAGACTAAGGGATAGGTAACAGTGTCTCATTGCATTGTCGTCTGGTATGTGCACTGGAAAGTCGTAAGGATGGTCTCGACCCAGACATAGCACCAACGTTGTTTTCCAACCGAATCATCAAAAAAAAAAAATACCCCTGATTACTTAACTCCACCAACAAGCTTGCCCAACATACAGACAACCTGAAGGACTGAGAACGGAGGATGATTTAAACAAAGAGCACATCGAAAAAGTTGACAATTACTGACTGAAAGTAATTCATCGCATAGTAAGTGATAGTTGTAACTTTAAAATGCAAAAATCTTTCAGTTAGTGGTCATCGCAAAGTGTATCGTTTAGATGACACAAGTAACAACAACAATGTCTTAAAAGTACTTAAATTCTTAAGAAAACAAAACACAACCCTTTACCTCGACCCACAAATTCAAAACGAGATAAAGACTTGGGCAATGCAATTTTAGCAAAACACCTAAAGGAGATCCAAATCTGTGCCATTTTCCTCTATCATCGTTGACAGCAATCAAAGAGAATTAGAAATTTATTAAATTCGCTTTATTTTCTGAATTTTTTTTGTGACCTCTGATGAAGAACTACCCAAAGAAATTGCAGAAAATCATTTGTAAGATTCTATATTTGTGAGAACCAGAAGTCTTTAGGATTGACTGAAAAAATACTCTTAGGTAATAAAATATCACCATCTTTCTTTAAATTACTTACGATGCCATGGCAGGGCTGGTTTTTCAATATGAGCGAACAGTACAATAGCCTCAGTGGCGTAGTTAGTGATTTGGAGGACCGATAGGTTTGACCCCTGCATTTTTACATTCGACATCCTGACATTATATAAAGGCGTAATATTAAATATTTGATGGAAAACAAATTTCGGACACTCATTTGGGGGCCCCTCAGTGGGGTCCGGTGATATTTTCAAATTTGGACCTCCATCCTCAACCTAGCTACGCCACTGCATAGCCTTTATTGTTCAACAAAAGCAGCCAATTACACACTAGGTTTACTTTGCTAAACAGTACTTAGACATGGTCTTCAATGTTTCTTTCAGCTGTGTTATTGAACTTGCATTGGAATGTCTTTTAGTAAATGTACTGATACATACAAACTACTGGATTTCTTTGTCACACAAAATATGTGTCATATGGGGGGGGGGGAGGGGCCAATCAACATATTCTTGAACCCGGGCCCACGGGTACCTTGCTACGCCACTGTATAGTGACCAAGTTTAGTTTAGAGAGTATGTTAGTTTTTTAGATAAATATATTCTGCATTGTTTTATTGCGACGTTATAGACCTAGTAGTGACGTAGTCAGACAGACGAATGATGTTGCAGAATAAGGGAACATGAAGAACAATATGGCTAGAGCTTAGAGAAGATTGAATAGTGATAGAGACGGATAAGTAAACGACGGGTAGGGAGACAAGACGAGCATCCCGTTTGTAAATAAATGCATCATTTAAAGTAGTAAAAAGTCTTGAGTATGTCTATCTTTTTAAATTGTAATGTTCTTTGGTTAGTTTAGACTGATTGAGTGAACTAGCATTGGGTTTGCGCAGCACCAAAGATACTAGCCCGAACAATAGCCAGCAAATGCCAAAAGTCCTTTAAGCCTGAAGACTACTAAAATGCCAGTTGCTTAGTTTGACCCCTTCTCCTGTCATGGATAACCGATTCGCTGTACACAATATCTGAGAGATACATGAAGGGTCATAAGTTGTACCGGTTGTCAGCGGCTATTCGAGACTCATGCTATTGGAAACACTTTATAGTGAAATCATTTCACCCTTTATCTCTTCTGGCAATACAAAATTTACTCACCAGAGAAGATCAGGCCTAACCGCAGGTCTACTCCATAACACTAATTTACAATAATATCTATTTTATGCTAGTAGGCTGTTTATCTTGTGGCTGTTATGACAGAGAAAATATCTGACTGGAATATTAAACCGCAGCACATAAATATACATATGTGTGGCTTTTTGCACGTTAGTTATTGAATAAAAAAGATCAATTACCAAAAAATAAAAGACAAGTCTTGAAAAAAAAAAAAAGAAACACTCAAAACGTATGAAATAAACATTTGAAAAGGATTTTGTTAATCCACGATCTTACTAAGTTGAATCTCATTTATATATAACTTAATTTATTTACCTACAATTCTAGGATTTCATCCGGATGCCATGACATGGCTCGTTCAGAACCGTAACATCAGTATGATAGGTGTGGACACGCCCTCTGTGGACTACGGACCTAGCACCAATTACGAGACTCATCAGATCATGTGCAAGGCCAACATCTTGGGTCTGGAGATTGTTAACAACCTGGGTTTGATACCAGCTTCTGGCTCATTCATCACGGCTCTGCCCATCAAACTTCTGAACGGAAGTGGAGGTCTTACAAGAGTTGTGGCCATGTTTAAAAACTAGAAAAAAATAAATAATATCAAACAACTCTCTTGTTAGCTATCAGTTTATTACTGTATTTCTTTAAAATGATACTAGGCCTATTCCATTTTATTATCTTATCTTACATAATACAAACGTTACTTCAAAAAAAAAAAAAGGTTCCGCAAGGTTGTCATTGCCGGAAGTGGTAATGGATGTAAGCACTCCACTACCTATAAAATGCTTCCTAATGGCATGCGTCGCAAATAGCCTCTGACAACCAGTCCAGCTCCCGGCCTTCACGTGTGGCTCAGATATTGAGTCCGGCGGAATTGTTCTTACTAACAGGAGAAGGGGCACAGGCGAGTAACTGGCGCCTTAACCAGTAAGCTTCGGGCAGGAGGGGCTCGTTAGCCATGGCTGGCTACCCACCTAGGAGAAGGAAAACTCTGAATTCAAACCTCTGCTGCCTTGCAGCTATACCCAATCAAGGGAAAGGCTTCGGGAGTCAACCCTGAGGAAAAATCAGGAGCTGGCGACCCTAAGGCAGTTTGAGCACCCAGTGCTACACTCTGGCAGAACCTGCGACGCTGCTGACCCCAAACTGTATCGGCACTGCCGTTCCTTTGGATACATCAGCTGCGTGGAGAGGGGGGAACTGATGTGTGGGCGACATCGTTCCGACCACAGCTTATGCCCAGGCATTCATCTCATGGAAATGTGATGATCCATAGTCGCTTCGCGACTTACGGTGGCCATAGGTACTTCAAAAAAAGATGATTAATGCATTCAGTCATGACTGAAACTCTGCTAAAGTGCTTAACTTCGAACCAGAGAGGATTTTTTTTTAGGGTACCACTGAGCCCACCCAGCTCTAATGGATATATGGCCCTAGTTTTTGGTCAAGCAAAGGGGGTTGGTCTTTGTGCTGGCCACATAACACCCTCATACAAACCATGGGCCACAAAAGCAGATGACCTTTGCATCATCTGCCCCATAGAGCTGAAAGGCGTAACGTCTCTTGAAGAGCTTTTCCAAGATGCCTTTCAAAATCACTCACGATTCTTAAAGACAACCTGTACCCATTAAACAACTGTTACATAAGATCTGAACGAAGTGGTCGTCTCCTTTCCATTAGGACTAAAACTGAAAGATTTAAAAACTCCTTTATCCCACTTTCGGTCAGTGTTACGAGGTCAGCTGTCGTCACCGAGAAGTACATAGAAGTCAAATTCATAAAGCGCTGGTTGTGAATGTGGGTTCGTATGTGAATGTTGTTCGAATTTTACATCAATATTGTTTTTGTACAGTAATTACACTGATTTTGTCAATTGTAATCAAACTGAATTTCCATTAGATTGGATCAATAAAAATTATCTATCTTACTTACTTTAAAGTAACGATAGCATTTTGATTTTCTGCATTAGGGCAACTTAAAGATTATTGGCTTTTGTTTCTCCTATTGACATTGTAATACAAGACAAAGAAGAAGAGACTCTAGAACTGACCATCATAAACAGAAGATAACAAGAGATTCATATTTGTTACAGTTTATTTCAAACATTAAATTACTTGCATTCCATGGAATGACAAACATGGAATTATCTTATAATCAACATCAGATATTATTAGCAGAACATATTTGAATCATCACAGATGAATGACATCACACGTTATAAACATCACATATGAAAAACAGCAGAGTCTTGTTGACATATTTATGTATTATAACAAAATGAAAACCATTTTTCACAGGTGCTTTTTTTTTTTTTGTTTCCAATGTACAGCATTCTTAAAAATTGCTTCTAATCAACATCTACATCAGATATGTAATATTATTATTATTAAACTTTGGCTGCCTGGATGATTGGTAGCATCACAAGGTACCTATTTCTAACTCTTGACAGCATTGAACATGGCATACTGCAAGAAGTTCAGGTTAGGATTTTATCCTATACAGACGCAACTTCAAAAAAGATTATTAATAGGTCCTACGCATATCCCTAGAATCTTACTATTGCTAAGCATCATTACATATGAGCATCAGTTGTCCAGATGTTAAATAATAAGATTGACCTAGATGAACAAGAGGTCATTGTCTTGACATTATTTGAAAACAAAATGGTGTGTGAGGTTATTTGACAAGAATAAGAAATTATTTGAACCTTTTAAACATTAAATGCTCGATGGCAATCTGTCTGAGAAATGGAAAAAAAAAAGGGGATAAAAAATTGTTGATCCATGAATAATTCCCCAAAACAGGAGAATGATTATAAGACAATCCTTAAAAGATCAGAAAAACATTTTATGCAATAATACAAAAAACTTTAGATGACAACCAAGAATACAGACAAAATTTTGATCAATGTTTTGGGGTTATGAAGAATTTTGCAATGAGACTGCAAGTTTAGCAACACTTTTGATGACAGGTAAATTTGTGATCAATTTGTATAACGTAAAGAAACAAAAGAAGTGAGAAACTTGTAAGACTGGCGATATCTATTACATGAATTTATATGAGGTTTTGATACCAGTACATTAAACCAGTGGTATAAAACAAAGAAAATTACATGAAGCAACCAAATTTTTCATGTAAGTAGAAACATATAGTGTGACATCACATTTTTGATCTTTCTTAAGAATTTTAGATTATTTCATCCTGGCCAAAATCCCTGGCAAGATGGCAGGATTTGAGCAGAGGACAACTGAGACCATAGTCAGAGTTCTCACATCAGGACACTCGTTGATGACAATTTTTTTATAAATAGCGATTAATCCATAGTTTTGAGAATAGCAGAAATTATAGGAGTTATCCATTCATTGCTATAAAAGTTACTTGAAATAGTAAAAATCACATCATTTGGTTTCATTATTTCAGTTATTCCATAAACAATAATAAAAAAATAATTCTATTTAAAATTTTTTTTTTGCATAACAATATATATATATATATTTTATATATATATAAATTTCAGACTATGTGAATATATGAAAATTTTGAAAATATTTTCTTTTACAATTTTTTCAAATCTTAATAAGGATTAAGTATATACACAAAATTTAAAAAGTGACAGGTTAACTAATTGAGAAAGTAATGCCCAGCCCATCACTCTGTGTTATCAGACCACTTTAAACCTCTACCCATAGTGCATAATAAAAGCCTACGTGCCACAGAACATGACAGTTGACAAAAGTTTTTATGCAGCTTTCAGGTTAAAAAGAGTTAAGCATAACACACATACATTTACATATATACACGTTTTTTACTATAAAAACAACAACAACACCCCTATGTCATTAAATGAATATAAAATGCAAGTTTGGCACGAAACAAATGGTCAATAAACATGCCTAGTACTTAAGTTTCCTTGCTGCTGATTGTCAGTTCATGCTTATTAAAAATAACAATTATTCAATTCAAAGAAAGTAGAACAAGTCAGTAGGTCACAGTTGAACAGCTTTTAAGAAACCATCATGTTTAAAAATAATGTACTATAAAAATAAAAGAGTACACTTGTATAAGTATATAGCTGTACAAAAGTGTAAAAAGTAAATGATCTTTATACATGAAATGAAAAAAAAAAAGCTGATTGATGAACACATATATGAATTTGACTACTCTGTAAGTAATAAATATGCTTTTCAAGCTTTTTAAGCTTTTCAAATAAGTTAGCACCAGTCTGTACGCAAGGCAATATATTGTGCATTTCTTTTGTGCCAGCCAAGTTAAATTCAAGATCAAAAGAATTAGAATCAGACAATCACTGTCTCAAGTTTTTCTGTACACTTGATAAATACTTGAATTCCAGTGATAGAAATAGATGAGCACAATACTGTATGCTACCAAACTTGTGGTATCGATGCTAAGATATGGTTAAGTGGTCCAGTAACAGAGATCTAAACAAGTTTACAAACTTTTCAGTAACATCTTCACAAATGAAGTAGACATTCAAGACATTGAAATATAAAACACAAAAATATACACAATATACACACACACACACATATACACAGTGATCCCTCACAATGTTTATAGGATTTACAAGAAATTAATGGGAAAAACAAATTTCCAAATTTTTTTTTTTCATTTTCTGCAAAATTTGGTAAATGGAAAAGCTATATATTTTATGAATTGTTACACGAAAAATTCCCAAAAATGTATAAAATTTTTTTTATAATATTAATTCTAACACGAGAAACCATGTATCTAGTCACAAAGGTAAACAGAAACATGATTGGTTGTTAGCATTGTATATCAGCTCAGTGGCTATGTTATGTTATTAAATTCTATAATTACTATGCACTTTGTCTTCTGTCTGTAAGTATAATAAATTACCAAGGCTCATACAGTGTTAAAGTGAGTGGGAAAATGTTAACAAAGTCTTATACTTAAATAAGTATACATTGTTTCTTCTTCGACACTTTCCAGTTATCGCAGGGGGGGGGATCACTGTCTTTAAATAAGACTGTGGTTACATACAAATATTGATTAAAGGCCTAGATAAGTAGTAAGGCAATAGAATATGAGTTTGATACAAACAGGAGCACCAATACTGGAACGTTTGAAACATGACCAACCAACAGCAGTCTGGAAGGGATTCTATTTTACCTAACAATTGATACATGTGTAAATGGACTAGTTATAAGAAATGTTGAATCAGCTTTAAACAATAAAGGTGGAGAGTGGAAGAGAAAAAAAGGGAAAGACACACAGAGACAACGAATTTAGCTATCTATCTGGATTGGAATCAGATTATAAACTTTCATTTGCAGCCATAAAATTCTTTTTTTTTTTTTTTAAATAAATATGGAATGACTAACAATAATTTATTAATACATGAAATCATGAATGTTTGAATTGTTATGCTTTTCCATAATTGTCCATAAGACAATGACTTTGTGACCACAGAGACTGAATAACAAGACTTCATAACCCAAATCCTCATGTAGTTGAATGAGATGTACCTTACATGACAGGGGCATAGCTAGGAATTTTCCATCATTTGGAGGCCCGGGGGGGGGGGGGGGG
>JADKLZ010000130.1:34878610-34889904 GCA_021533235.1 Biomphalaria straminea | reverse complement strand
CCCCCGAACACCCAGTTTGACATGCCTGGTCTAGACACTTATAATATATCATATATGTTATGTAGATCTAGATATCTAGTATCTAGATTCTAGATCTAATCTAGATCTAAATTGACTAAATCTAGCCTACTCTTACAATAGTGAATAAAATTTAGATCAGATTATTAAAAAAAAAAAAAACTATACATAAGCCCATTCGTCTGATTCATACAAAAATTATTTTGTGGGTGGGTTAGTATGTAATGGACCACAGAAGTATAGGTCAAGCAAAACTTTTTGTCCATCATCGGTCAAATACCAATCAACACCAATAACACTGTAACCTCAGGTGTACCCCAAGGAACAGCTCTAGCTAGTCTTTATAGGTCCACTACTATTTCTAATTTATATAAACGATTAACCAAATTGCATTAGTTCAGGAACAAAAGTTAGATTGTTAATTTGCAGATGATTGCATAATATATATAGGACAATAAAAACAACACAAGATACAGAAATTTTACAAAGAGAATTAGATGAATTGCAGAAGTGGGAGTCAAATTGGAGCATATGTCTTTCCACCCAGAAAAATGTCAGTTATTAAGAGTAACAAAAAAAACTAAAACAAATTAATTCCACTTATCTTATTCATGGTAAACCAGTAACACAGACAAAAAACGCAAAATTCCTAGGTGTTATAATAAATGAAAAACTGTCATGGAATCACCATTGATGAAACTAAAAAAAATCAAACAAAGCAATAGGGTTTATTAAAAGAAATTTCTATAAATCAAATAAGAACATAAAACTAAAATGCTATTTAACCTAGTTAGGCTAATAATAGAATATGCATCCTCTGTTTGGGACCCTGTGACAAGTAGGTCAAAGATGGTGGCCATTTAGGTGTCTAGGGGGTTTAGATAATTTGAGGACCTTGACTTGCACATAAAGCTACAGGCACAGCGTTATAAATGCAGGCACAGCGTTATAAATGCAGGCAACAAATACTTTTTATGTAAAACATATGTACAGTTTAATAATAAGAATGAAAATAAGTAAAAGGTAAAAAGCTGTACAGTGTTAGGGCGGGGCCTAATTATTTACATAAATGGGACTATCATCATGAGATATGAGAACCAAGTGGTCTGAGTGTCATTAGGCTGGTTGCTTAGCTTTAAGTCCTATGCTGCTCTGACGAGACTGGTGTGGCTGATGCTGAGTTGTCTGTGGGTGGGCTGGCGTGATCAATCCTAGCGCACGGGACAGTCCAACTATACGTAGCTGCAGGGACGGGTCTCTAGCTGCGATTGTTGATCGGACTCTTCTTATGTGTAGTAAGTAAGGCTGCAATGGTATCCTCAGATCTGATGTCAGCAGACTGGTAACAGCGTTACGTAGCAATGGGCTTCAAGTAGATGGAGCCTGTAATAAAAGCTGCAACGAGATTCGTAGATCGACTTAGCCATAATGTTCACACTGGGAGGTAGACACCTTTTCGTGAAGGACATCTTCAGAATGTTTAAATAGAAACCATAATCTAGTTTCATAATAGTGAGGGGAGTTAATCAATTAAATATAACATCTCATCAGGGGAAACAATAATAATAATAACAATAGTGAAGTCTCACAAGGGCGATAATACATAGTAATGTAACATTTAGTGTGTAGAAACTATAACTCAGTTTCACAAATATCCAAGGGAGTTAATACCTAGTATTGTATTCCGTCAGGGGAGACTACAAGTAGTGTTAAATTGTAAGACGCACCTTGTCACGGTGAGATCATTACGAGCCGCTTGGATAGCGAGATGAAAGGGGAAGGGGGGGAGAGATGGCTGATGGTCAGTGACCAAGTCGTTATTGTTTACATCTGGCCGTGTGGCCTGAACAATAGGGTACGGTTGAATGGAGACAGTGCCCGTTCAAGGAACATAATCTCTAGAAGTTAAAATTCAATACAAGGGGAAATAATTCAAGTCTATCCTGAGCGCAGGGTCAGTGCGCCATTTAAAATCAAGGCGATCAACCGAGATAAGATATTAATTGGATAAGATAAATAAGATAATGTATACATGGTTTTACCTAAGTAAAGTAATCTGGCCGACAGGCCGATAAAATAGAATATAGTACATAAATAATTACGGCATTCCTTGTCACGGGATGAGCGTAAAATATACTTGGTAATATGACATGTTACATAAATATTATGATAGTTCCCGGTCAAGGAATTTATCAATGATAATATAGTGGGCTCGTGGCGAGCGGTAAATTAATAGTAGCTAAAGAGCTAAATACATGTGGCAAGAATTGTTATAAATTCTAGTCCAGATAAAGAGGATGACTTTGACTATATAGTCGTACAAGTCATGATAATAAAATATAATACATAAAGTGACTACTTACATAGTCCAATATAAGAATTACACAAATATGTACACAAAATATAATGCACTAAATAAATGCACAAATATATAAATACACATAGTAAGTAAGAGGTTACTAAAACACTTTACACAAGCTTAAACCACCAATCCAAGTAAGAAAAAGAGATTAAATGAATATGGTATATAGTAAGCGTAAGCTCAAAACAGAGAAGTGTATCATTTCTCTCTGCTCCTCAGAATGAGAATGACAAGAAAATAGAAAATTATATCTCTTCTTCAGACGTGGGCAAGGAGTCGTGGCATCCAAGGTGTTTAGGTTGTCTGACGTGCCTAGGAGAAGATTATCGCTTGACCTTGCCGCGCGTTTCATGTATGGACATAGGGATGGGCCCTTATCGAATGACCACGAGACGATTTGTATCCCAATATGGTCGGGCGACAGAAACTATTTATCTTATGCGACAGGGATTAGCTGCGCGATAAAGTCCTTGTTGTCGATTTGAAGTGGGTCCATTTGTATTGACCCGTCCCCCGAAAGGGGGGGGGGGTGCGGCAGGATGTTAGGTCAAGGTATTTAGAGGCGTGTTTACTCTTGTCGATAAAGAATGTGCTAGACATCTGTCAGATTAAGAAATTACATCGTGACATGGATGCCTAGAGAAAAAGGGGGTGGTGGTAATAGGGCCTTTTGTTGTTGGTGTGCCAAAATTACGTGAATAAGATGGAACACTAAAATAAATTAATTAAATCCCTTTTACCGAGTGATACCAAAAGTGGGCGAAATTTATTTTTGTCACAGACCCCTCAACTCAAGAAAACATTAAGAAACTAGAACAGACACAAAATAGAGCAGTGAGATTCATAACAAATGAATATTCACATTTCACTAGAGTAACACCTTTAGTAAAATCACTAAATTTAGAAAGCCTTCAGGATAGAAGACTTAAATTAAGAGTAAAGTAGCAATTATACACAAAAACACTGAACCATAATCTCCAAATACAAAAACAAAACTTAATAAAATACTTAGAAAGACACAAAGATAGAGGCACATTCCTCGTCCCATATGCTAGGACAAATCTGTACAAATATCATTGCTCTTTCTTCCCTAGTGCTATTAGAGCATGGAATGGTTTGCCTGAGATAGCCAGGAAAACCAGTGACTTGGCAGAATGGTAAATATGCATGACTGAATGCATGACACGTAGGACGTAATCATCTTCTTTTTTGAAGTAACATCTGTATTATATAAGATAAGATGAGATACAGTACATAATGTGTACGTTTGTACGGGCATGTATCCATGCAGAAAAAGGGGACATAATTGAACATAGATTTAGTTATGCATGTAAAGAAAAATTGTAAAAAAAATAATTAAACAACCAATACAAATCAATTATTTATTAATTTAAATCAAATCAATTAATTTTATTAAGCAATGACATTCAAAAGATCACTTTTTCTGGTACTACATAAAAAATAGCATTTTAAAATTGAGTATCAGCTGCACCCATTGTATCCCATATATATATATTTCCTACAACATACTTTTGACCTAATTCGCTGTCATCAGACATCCTAGGTAACAAACAATGAAAGGTTACACTTACACACACATGCCTTCACAATGAGTTATAGGCCTATCAGAGCAGGGTTACCAAACATTTGTGGAGTCAGAGGTTTCGAAATATTAAGACAAAGACCATATTTGAATAGCATTTCTATTTCTAACAGTACACAGATATATTTTCACATATAATCTGGGTAGCATAAGAAGTGCTAATAATTAAACTTAAGAAGCTTCAATGAAGTTTTAGGTTTCAGTGACCAGGGGATGGAAAAGTGCAGGGTTCAAACAGTTGACCATCGATCATGACGACAGTTAAGCTCATACCAATTTTAAATGACCATGAAATAAGACTCGACTATAGTCGTTGCACAGTAGATTGCCTCTGATAATTATTGAATAGTAATATTACATCCAAGCACAGTTGTATACCAAGAACATCAGCATGAACAGCAAAAAGGTAACTTCGCCTAAGAAATATAATCACAAATTTTTTTATTTTTTTTTTCGTTTTCTATCCTCCATTGAGAGCCTTAATTGGTATTTGCCTGTTCTCTATAGATCATTATAGACTCTAGGAGGCACGTTGGCTAAGGGGTAATTTTAAAGCATTTGGCTTCTGAACCAAGAATCAAGGGGCTTTTAATTTTGGGATCTTAAGAACGCCCCTGAGTCCACCCAGCTCTTATATGGAGAAAAGTAAAAGCTGTGGCTCATATTATGCTGGCCCCATGACACCCTTGTTAACCATTGGCCACAGAAACAGATGACCTTAATTACATCATCTGCCTCATAGATCAATATAAGGCCTGAGAAGTGAGCTTCAATTAAAAAAAAATAGATCAGCTAAAGTAATTATAAAATATGTATCAAAACATTTTGTTTTGTTTCCCATGTGTAGGATGTTCCTTCAGAATGGAAGAGGATTAAATCCTAGCCCATATATCATGCAGGATTGGGGGCTGGGTTGAAACTTGGGATCATGAAGATCAGAGCACATATCACACTATCAGGCAGCCATCCAGATAGGCCTACACCAAACATCCATATTTATATATGTATAAAAATAAATGTATGAACACAATAATTAAAGTTCATTTTATTTTACTGATCAGAAAAATATATAACCATAACTATTGCACACTAAAAGTGAATCAGATTATAGACATATACACTTCATGAAATTCTACATTTAGGTTTAAAAAAATGTTTGACTAGAATTTGTGAAGTCATTTTAAAAAGCAAAAATATGTAAATCAATTAAGTACCGTATATTTAATAAGGTGTTTATTTTCATCATTTTTTTCTACATTAACATATTTATCAATATTATAATTGTTCACATATAACTTTATAACTTTAATAAGGTCAAAGCAAACTTTATAAATTCAATTAATCACACAATTTATTATCAGTGTTCATCCATCTATAATACAGTTTGCTCAGGCAAGGCAGGAGATGCACAAGACTCTTGTAAGTCCTGGTCAATTTTTTAATGTCTTCAACATCTGTATGTCCTGTACCAGAGGTTTGTTGATGTGATTCCTCATAAACAGGAACACACAGAGAGCACCCACCAGGAGGCCTAGGAACAAAGTACCAATAGCGATGCCCACTCGTGGTCCTGATGTAGACATGGAAGAAGAAGAAAAAACAAAAACAAACATTATATATATATTATATATATATATATGATCTTGTCCACAATAAAACTTTATGCTATAATTAATACAAGTATAGCAAGTAGAGTTACATATGCACAGCAATGAATAGCTATATTGTTATTTTATTCCTTAAATTGGTAGATCCAGTAGTTTTTTTTTGTTTTTTATTGTGTTCTTCCTCTAAATAGTATTTCATATTTTTTTTACAATATGCCAGGCCTAACATTGCATTACATTAGGCTATAACATGCAGAAACTAAAAACTAAGTATTTTTGCTACAAAACAATTAAGCTTATGACATATTCCTATGTAGATGGTAAATAGGTCTAATACTTTTTTTTCCCACTTTTTTTTGTGTGATTAAGTTTTAAATAAATTTAATTATCATAGTGCACACATTTTATATGTAAAAATATAGATATGGAAATACAATATTAAATTGCATTACATGATATGAGGGTGGAGGACACGCACTAACCGTGAGATTTATCAACTGTATGAGGACCCACCAATAGTGACCGAAAAAAAACAGAACAGACTACGTTGGGCAGATCACCTTGAAAGAATGTCAGATAACAAAGGAGTGAAAATTGTGTACCGACAAAATACAAAAGGCAGGCGACCGAAAGGCAGACCCCGAATGCGATTGATTGATGACGTGGAAGCAGATCTGCAACAGCTGGGGGTTAGGGCGTGGAGAAGAAAGGCCCAGGAGAGATCTGAATGGAAGGATATGTGCAAGCAGGCCAGAGCCCTCCATGGGCTGTAGTGCCACTGGGATGGATGGATTACATGATATGATTATGTAATAGGTCAAGGGCATTTAACTAGTAATTTTTAGTCATGTCATGCTCTTCTAAGTCCAACAGAATTGGTTTATTTTGATGTGTTCTGAACTAGAGCACTATGCACAAGGCACCAATAATCAGGCCTAGGAAGAGTGTGCCAAAATCAATTCCTACTCTGGCTCCTGAGAGAGAAAAGAAAAACAAGGTGCCTAAAGCAGCCTGGAGTTGGGAAATTGGTAGATGAGAGATTCCTAACATGATTGTATTATGACGTCTGACCATTTACATTTGAAGTAACAATAAGATGATTAAAGTACATTCCTCATCCCATATGCTAGGACAAATCTGTACAAATGCTCTTTCTTCCCTAGTGCCATTAGAGCATGGAATGGTTTGCCTGAGCTAGCCAGGAAAACCAGTGACTTGGCAGAATTTAAGTCACTGGTAAATATGCATGACTGAATGCATGACGCGTAGGACGTAATCATCTTCTTTTTTGAAGTAACGTCTGTATTATATAAGATAAGAAGATAAGATAAAGTAGAATGAAGATTGGAAAAGTGTGATTTAAAAAGGAAGGTAAAAAAAATAAACTTATAACCTGGTCAGCTAAAAAAACATAGCCTAGAAACAAGAGTTAATAGAATTATCTTATTTTTAGTCCTTAGGATATGGCCTTCTATAGCCAGATAATGTTATCAGACTTTGGTTTAGTTGATCTGTGACAATTTCTCTCATTTTCCCTTTGCAACCTCTTGTGTGACTCAATTAGAGGTTTATCCTTGATTCACAACTGCAGTCACAGTTGTATTTAAGAACTACAAAACATTGAGCTACAAAACATCCAGATATTGTGTAAGGATAAGCTTGTAGTGAGATATATTATACTTTCTTCTGGTGACTTGGACTAAAATTGTTTTCTTTTTTTTCTTGAAGTTGAAGCAATAATGCAATGCAATTATTTTCTTATATGGATCAGGGAAAAAATAAAAATGTAATAGGCTACAAATATAAAAAATATTGCTGGGCAAATAATTTTAAAACTTTATTACTGTATGTGATGATGTTTGAGTGTGTGAAAAATCAGCTTCTTAATGAGCTTAAAGCTTATACATGATTAATTTTAGTTCAGGAAAAATTGAAATTACTGAGTAAGTTTTACTAAGAAACATTTATTAAAAATTTTTTATCCTGACCTGTGTCTGAGGAGTCAGCATCAGAAGAAGAACATAGTCCATTATCTGTAGAAAGTATAATAATGTAAGCCTAATTAATTTGAAATAATTTGTTTTAATAAAAATTAGAGACAGTATTATGACAAGATATTACAAATAAAAAAAAAAAAAACTTATTTTACGAATAAAACTTTGTGCTGTAAGGTTAGAAGAGCTATAGTAAACTACCTGTTACAGAGGATGGTGTTGTACTACTAGGGGTGGCACTGCTACTTGGACTGGTTGTTGTTGTAGTTGTAGTAGTTGTGGTTGTACTTGATGTGGATGAGATACTTAAACCTGATGTACTCCTGGTTGTTGATACACTTGAGGCAGCTGAAACTATTTGACAAAATGTGTTATCAGAGTAAATCTCCTGTTATCATAAAAAGACAACTGAAACCTTAAAAAACATGCTATCTTTTGAGGTGACTGTAATATATTTAAGAGAACGTGTAGTACTATAAAATAAATATAAATAAAGAGGTTCAAGTTCAAGTGAAAAAATAGAAGACTATAAAATTATTATTGGTACATCAAAGAAAAGCAATAATTGCCCATAGCCAGAAGTAAACTTACCTGATGATCCACTGACAGTGGTGCTAGCAGCAGTCAAAGGGTTTGCTCCTGCAAATAGAAACTAGTTTCTTTCAGAAAGTATGGACTGCAATAGTTCATTTGTTTGCTATGTAAGCAACACTTTATTTTGTTAGACAAGGTGTATGACTGACTACTTACTTCAACAATACAGGTGACATATACTTCTAATAATTAACTAGTAGACCAGCTGGTGAATATATCTTTATTTATTAAAAAAATAAGCGAAGTGTTGCACTCAGAATGTGACAAACTGTTACATAAAGGAAAAAGTTTTTAAAAGACTGCTTTAACCAGTCAATTAATCATTATTCCAGCACAAGTTTATCTATTATTTAAAGAAGCATTAAAATAGCTATAGAATATTGCATTAGGTTTATTCCTTCATCAGAAGATTGACAGTCTAATATATATAAAAACTTGATCTTACAAATAGTCAGTACCGTAGTAGACTCCATTTTAAAATGTGAAAATAAGTTTTGATTACCGGTATACAAAGAATTAATACTAGATCTAATCTTACTAAGAGTTGATAGTAGATTTGATTTTACAAAGAATTAATAGTAGACCTAATCTTACTAAGAGTCGATAGTAGACTTGATCTCACAAAGAGTGAATAGATGTTACAAACTTGATGTTACGAGTTATTAGATGACAATATTAAATGTAAACATACGTGTGTAAAGTGAACACTGAAGGTTCTCCACTACAACAATGTACTTGGATACGGTGAGATCAGACGTGGTCATTGAGCACTGTTTGTCTCCCCTTTCAACGCTGCACAGGGTGAAAGTGGCACATCCTGGCAGTCCAGTTCCACTAGAGCACAGGTCAGCACACTCTGCCGCACTGGACACCTTTGCAACACTATCAAATTGTATCTGTAATGTCTTATGATCCCGAAGAATATAGTCATAAAGATGGTTTCCTACAAAAATGTATAAAATATTTCATTCACAAAAAAAAAAAGTTAAAAATTTGAGTTTGGATTTCATGCCTAGCATTTAATAAATACCAAATTACAGATATTTTGAAATTAATTACAAATAATTACAAATTATTTTGAACTCGATAGACACAGATCTTACGAGAGTAATGACTGCAAGATAATGCTTGTAATGGACCAGAGCTAGCAGTGAACTTGTGCAGCTTTCTCAGAATACAGCTGCCATCTGTGCAATAGTCAAAAGACTCACACCTAAAATCAGGGTTGGATGAGCAGCTCTTGGCACACATCTCATCGCTGGTGATCCCTTGTATGATCTTGTCGCCCGTCAGGGTGAACTCTTGCAGGTCATACTTTGTATACTCATCAGTGTATAGGCCTGCAACGATTGCTTGTGATGTCAAATACTAATTTTAATGGATACTTAAAAAGAACATATTATTGTATTTTGTATTTGTGAGTCATAGTTTAAAACTAAAGATTGTTAGTTTTTTTATGATAACTTTTTATTATTTTGGGCTTTGATGCCAAAATACAAGACATATCTGACATTGAGAAATCCAGCACATTAAAACTTCAGTCACAGTGCAAAATGAAGCAACAATTTTATTTTGGGGTGATGCAACCTTTGACATGAAAAACAAGTTTATCTAAGGGGAAATAAACACTAATTACTACCATTTATCCTAAAATCACAGGATTTATCTCCCTTTATTCTATATAAAACAAAATTAATTAATTATGGTAATACTAAAAGATCAAATAATTTTTGGATTGATTCGTGTATTGTTATTGACTATAAATAATTATAATTAAGGGATCTAAATCCATATGGATCCACATCACTGATTAAGTAGCATTTATTCCCCTTATTTCAAAATGAAATAAAAATTTATCAATGACAATGAATTAACTAACTGTTTAATTTTTTTGATGAATTCATATCTAGTCAGGTTCAATGAATAATTCTGCAAAGTGCTAACATGATCCAAAATGGGAAATTAAAAAAAAAAAAAGTTCAAACTTTTTACCAGACCGACAGATGGACATATTGTTACGAACTTCACTTCTCAGGCCTTCTGCAAACACTGCTCAACATAAATACAGCACATCTAATACAAGAACTTAACAAGAGCCTCATGAATAACAGTGGCGGTTTCATGACAAACACACAACACCACAGCCAATACGACACAATTGGCTCCACTATCTACAAATGCCTAAGAACAATACAACTGCCTAACTAACACAAGTTTCTTTAAAACGCGTATCTGCTACATTTTTCACAGACTGTTCATTCACACACAGTTCTAACTGCACGCTTGCTATCTGCTGGACTCCACTGTACAACTCTCCAACACACAGAAATCACACATAGTCCTCGCCCGTTAAAGCTCGGGTCATGCGCAGATCACAGGTCACAGGGACAGTAGTTGGTTGACCTGTGTGACTAGTTGCCTAAGCATGTATCAGTGGGTCTCACACGTACACACATTTTAATGCGCCACTGGAGATGTAACAATATGCACAGGATTTGTACCTTACAGACAGAGTGAGTAGATATAAGCTTTGTAAAAATAAAATTATTGTATCCAATACATTTTATTACCTAGTCAATCATGTTAATCAGAAACTTAATCTATTAAGTAATTAATTTTTTTTTTGAAAAAAAATTCCGCTTCATACTCTTATGTTATGAGCTACTAACACCAAACACAAGTCTGTTTAGCGCCAAGTACAAGTAAATGTTAATATAGTTTTCTTTCACTAAAAACTGTAACAAGGATGCAATAAAAAGAAAGTTCACAAAACTTACGAGAATAAACTGTTGTATCGAATGACCGGTTGAGCACTGAAGAGCCATTACCAAATTCATCAGGATGAATAGAAGACAGGCGACAAAAGCCAGTAGTAAATTTGTAGTCGAATGTTTCACAAGAAAATGTGTTTTCCTAAAAATTAATATTTTAAGAAATTTAAAGAACAATCAAATCTCAGAAAATGGTTAATTGTTGGTTCCTACTTTTGCTAATCATTCTAAAAATAAAGAACATAATTTTGTGTAAATTATTTGTGTCAGGTTTTAGTCTTTAAGATTGTATTATAGACCTACATAACATTTAATTTTGTGACATCTTTCTGGCTTCAAGATTGT
>JADKLZ010000130.1:34857147-34867587 GCA_021533235.1 Biomphalaria straminea | reverse complement strand
GGATCGGCGCCATGGCCTACTTTGAAACGTCTGCCCTGAAGGGCGATAATGTGGAAGAGTTACTGCTGGCCACAACCAAAGCAGCAGTGCTGGGTATCAAAAAGTCCAGGAAATACAGACCATTTACTGATACACTTAGGAGCTGGAAATCTGTACAGGCATTGAGAGGAAAGAACAGCTGATAGGATAAATCTTCAGACTTTGATGGGAAAGGACAAAGCTGATAAGACAAATCTGTACAGGCTTTGAGGGGAAACAGTAAAAGATTTTTTCACAGACTATTGAAAGACCCGAAGCTTGTTTTCTCTGCCACAGAGTTGGTAAGAGCCGACAGATCACGCTCGGGCTTACACAGAAATGAAATTATGACCTGAAGACAGTTTCAACATACTGCCTCATAAATTGAAACCATGTTTTGTTAATGATGATTGTAGAGAATATTGTATTGATGCTCTTTGAAAAACCAGTAATACAGTATTAAACTGGCATTTCTATTCATCACTTAATCACAAGAGAATACAATATGGCGAATTTACAACTGAGCTCTTCGTGTACTCCTTATCATGTTGGACAGTTGGAGGGTTCAGATATTTTCAAACTCGTTTTTTTTTTACGAAACAGGTTGTTTGGGGTGTATTGTTTAAGTATGGGCCCTACAAATGAGTAAATTGGATGGACAAAGAGACATTAAACAGAAGAGACATATTACCCATGTGCTAACTTAAGGTTGTGATCTTATAAAACAAGGGCAATAATTGAGTGTGCAAGCTTTGATTTCATATACAGGTTTAATAACCATGACTTGCAAACAATAGTGACATTGACGGGTTATTTTATTTTTTTTACATTTTAAACTAATTTTTAAATAAAATTGATTTACAAGTTTACAAACCAACAGTCTACAATATACGATAAACTGTTTTAATTTATAACAAGAGGAAATTATATACTGTCAATATAGGGTAACATTTCTTATATGACCAGAAGCTATATCACATAAGATCAAAACCTCTTGCTTAATGCAGTGATGAAAGTAAGAAACATTTTGAGCATTGTTTATAAAACCACATGAGACTGTATCATGATGTAAATGTAAAGAATGTTCTGTAAGTTATGTTTATTTTTTATAGTGCACTTATGGTCAGATGGGCGTAACCATGATCTTGTTTCATTTCTTCCTTTGGAAATTTTTGCTTTGTCCTAATGTTAGTTCTGTGTCAGTGTCATAGTTTTTTTTTTATTAAATTAAGGATTTGTCGATTATTCTGAGATTGAAGCGCTTTGTGTTGTGCTAATCAATGCAAAGTCACTTTGTTAAGTCTCATATTATACAATGCCAATTGTAGAAATACTATTAAGTTTAGTCTAAAGTTTCTCTTCACACTCCTTATTTGTTAAGTCTTTGTTAAGTTTCATATTATACAATGCCAATTGTAGAAATACTATGAGGTTTAGTCTAAAGATTCTATTCACTCTCCTTATTTTCTCTTTTGTTACCAGTTTGTTTAGTTTTGAGGTGCTAGAATTTTTTTCTTCATTTTTTTTAGGAAAGCTCAGCTTTTTAGATTTGGACATCAGTTGTCAAGCTGTTTACATCCTAGAGATCCTTGGGATTTTGCTTCTTTTCTTTGCCTCTTTTTGGGGCTCTGCATCTTTTTTGGGCTATTGGCCTCTTTTTTGGCTTTCATATTTTATTTTATTTATTTTTTTATTTTTTTTTGTAAACAAAATTTAATTTCTATAAGTTACCTACATTATTTGATACTAATAATAATAATAATATAGATAGATATATTTAAAAAATGGAAAAGAGACAATTCCAATGCCCATATATAAGAATTTTTATGTGTGTAAAAAGTGGACGAGAAGCATTTCAAAGATCTATACTCCAGTGATTTCTATATGTTTACAGATTATACTGCTTTGATTTTTTACTAATGGAAATATAGATGAATGTGTATAGAAGAATTTGAACAAAAGGAGAAATATCACAGACATATATTCCAATACTTTTGGTACGTTTGTGGATTACCCTGCAGCATGCGTTCTTATGTAAAGAACAAAATTAACGTCATTAAAAATTTTATACTCTCCCTTTCTTGACAATTTTTTATTGTCTCCCTTGACACCAGGGACACTACTTCCTTATCACCAAAGTGACAATACGGGCTGTTAGAGTCAGAATTGGGGGAGTTCTGCTTCCAGCAATTTCTCTTGATTGACTTTAAGTCACAGTGGTCTATTATAGTCATACTCAGAAATTTATTATTTTTTTAAAGAAAATTTCTCAATCTGATATATAAGTTATAAGGTGGTAATATCTTAGTTCCATGATAAGTGTAGGGATTGTGTAACAATCAAGAAGCTAAGGAAGGCGTAAACAAACTTTAGAGATGATCATTACAGGTATGAACTTAATAGGAAATACTTTTGAGGTACTAGAATGTTTCAGTAATCATTGCATATCTATTATGTGTATGGGTTTGAAGATTTATATAGCCCTTTTTTTTTACTTGTTTTTTATTCATGTTTTAAATATGGTGAAGGCATGGTGATTACATCGCACTAACCTCAGGTATATTAACTGTATTGAATGCAATATATTTGTGATCACATCAATTACTCAGTTCTGTTTTGTGGTTTTATTTGATGCAATAGAGTTTTATATTTTATTTGCTAATGTTCATTCAAAAATTATGTTAACTGTGATATAATTTATTACATGTAAACCATGTAAACAAAATAAATTATTAAAGATTTTATTTTTTGTAAAAAAAAATTGAGCTGCATTTCATTTTAGAAAATTATTTACACCATTTTTAAAATCTTTAATCTATTACCTACAAAGTACTTTACAAATAGATTGCATGAAATAAACTTGGTTTAAACAAAATCTTATTCAGAAACCATCAGACAATTGTAACTTCTATATATTAGCTAAAACTACATTTTAAACATTGTACATAATGTAACCCGCAATAGAAACTTGATAAAATATAAGCCATTGGTCTTCAGAAGAGATTGGAGCATGATGTATGAAAGATGTGTTATAAAAAGCAGTTTAATAAAAAACAGACTTACATTTGGTAGAAACATTGTTATCTGGAATAAATTATCATACACATTGTCTGTGATCATCTCATACATTTTCTCTACGTCCAGTTGAGGGAAGCTAACATTCTCAGATCCTGTGCAGGAAAAACAAACTTTGAATCTCAAAAAAAATATATTTTTTTAATTGATCTAAACAAATAATTGAGAAGATGAATACAATGACATGAAGAAATAAAAAGACATTAACATTTTTGTGGTGAAATCTCTAAAAAAGAAAATTCACAAATTTGGTTTAAATAGGTTAATATACACTGTGAAAGGGCCTAAAAATAAATCTCTAATAAAAGCCTTTATTCTGAAATGGTCATATCAACCCAGTAAGACTTAAAAGTAAAGTAGCAATTATACCTAAACACTGAACCATAATCTTCAAACACAAAATTTAATAAAATACTAAAGCTTTTTCTTCCTTAGCGCTATTAGAGCATGGAATGGGTTGCCTGAGCTAGCCAGGAAAACCAGTGACTTGGCAGAGTTTAGGTCATTTGTAAATATGCATGACTAAAGGCATGACGCGTAGGACGTAATCATCTTCTTTTTTGAAGTAACGTCTGTAACATAGAAGAAGAAGAAGATAATTGAAAAGTTTATACAAAGTCTCTTAGTTAAATAAGAGCCAACCAGGAAAATTAATGACTTGGCAGAACTTAAGCCATTGGTTAACATGCATGACACGTAGGACGTAATAATATTCTTTTTTTGAAGTAACGTCTGTATTATATAAGGTAAGATAAGATAATTCTTCCAATGTTGCATCACCTGCATATAAAAAAAAATGGTGAACCAAGACAAAAAAGCTTACGTGAATAATGTGTGCATATTTTCAGGACATTGGACGCAGTCAGGGGATCCCCTTCACTTTCTTTATGCCGCTGTCCTAGTAGACATCTCTGACCCAACAATGGGTCATTGCAGAGGTCAAAACTGTTACAGGTAAATGTTGGGTTTGAGAGACATGATGCAGCGCAGTCAGCAGGCGTATTGACATAGACATAGCTGGCTGAATCATTCATACCCACATCCATCACCCTAGAAAACTGAGCTGAGAAAAAAAGAATATATTCATAGTTGAAAATGTTACTTTATGAATTCCTTCCTCACCCTTACATAATTTTATTTTCATCTCTTATTAAATGTTGTAATTTAGAAAAATAAAATAAAAATAAATAAATAAGCTAGCACAATGCTATTTTAAAATTGGTTTTACAAGTTTCGAATGTTCCTTCAGAGTAGAAGGTTATTACATCCGGGAGCACGTTACCCTGCCTCAACGTGGCGCTCCCGTGGAAACGGCTCACTAGAGGAAGTGGCTAGGCGAAAGGGTAACAAATATGATTCCCGTGGGAGTGCCCATGGGCGGACGAGAGTCTGCCCCTTCACGGTGCGGATTTGTAAGAAAGCTCCCACAAACCAGTCACAAATCCATGCGCTGTTCCTCAAGGGACCGTCTCATCAATGGCGGATTCTGCACAGTTAGCTTGGTACAACGAAGGTAGATGGTGGAGGCCTCCGGTGCCACCGAGTGGTATTGGAAACAGCAATGCTCTATAAGCATTGACTCGGGTCGCTCCCAGACAGGCCTGTTGGTCCGCAGGTTTGTTTTTTTTTACTGTTTGATTTTCGGGCAGTGAGGTCAGACAGGTTTTTTTTCAAACTTAGTGCTCGAAGAGCCTTCGGCTCAGCACTTATGACTATCCAGCGGTTATTACATCATAAACTTTCTGAAGGATAACAGGGAAAGTTGGGTTTGAACCAGAGACCATCGAGACTACAGTTTGTGGCGCAAACCTCATGACCAGGAAGTATTTTTCTAAGGCAGCTTTGATCTTCAAATGTGGGTCAAGCACATGCCACTCAATCCAGGGACAGATTGCTAGTATTATCTACGAGCAAGCCCTCCCCCTCCCCCCCAAAAAAAAAATTAACATGATGATATTTTAAACATATATAGGCCTAAGCAGAAATAATAACATTTTTTAATATCCCCACCTTGGGATGGAGCTCAGACAAATCTCAGTGGAGGAAAATTACTTCATCAGGTTCCAAACAGAACAGGAAGACCCAAGTAAATAAATCTTTAAAAAGCAAAATATCTTGTGCTATTAGAGCAGGGTTGACTGAATCAGACAGGAAAACCAACAAGTTTGTGTGTGTATTGTTATGAGCTGTTTTGTCATTCCTGTTTCTTAAAGCCTTTGAAAGAGACTCTTGTTTTCTGAGTTTTTCATGTAAGGGTATTTCAATGTTTAGCAACATTATCTTTTGGCTCAAAATGTAAACTGTGCACACCTACTGAGTGGTGAACTGGTGCACGCATAAGTGTATTGTGTATTTTGTTTTTAGATTAAAATTTTGAGTTTTACCAAAGGGAGGTATTGATCCCAGGGCAGTAGCTTTGATATAGACACTGGTGTCATCATAAGTGACTGAAGCTTGCTGGAATCTGATAGGTGACGACATGGTGATCTCAGACATAAGTACAATGGCATTATTCAGGAAACTGGTAGAAGCCTGGTCCAGGATAGGATGGTATGGTTCTGGAAAAAACATTTTATGTTATTCTTGCAATTATATCTATATATTGTTATGACTCTGTCTTGCGCACCGCCATCCAGGCTAGTGCACAGATGCGCACTTCTAGTAAACGGACTAGAACAGAATGTTTACATGTGAGAATAACGACTTCCGCCCAAGCTGAGAGCCAAGATGGAGAGACATTGCTAAATGAAGTTGTTGTTTTATGTACGTGTGATGTCATGTAAATAAACATCTATGTCTCGTTGAGTTGCCTTCCTTTAAGTTATTACAATATATATATTTTGTATTTTTAAAATCTTGAGTCTTAGAAAATAATATGCTTTTACTCAATTCTCTCGGATTATAATCTACTTTAAAAGCACATACAAAGACTTTTCTTAAATCTCTCTCCACCTATTTCACATTCTTTTTGGTTTATCTGTAAACCTCTGGAAATGCTTTAAAGACCAGCTTTAACTGTTATAGAAAAGAGCACCTGGTTGCAAGCGGCTTCAGAACGAGACAGCTGGATGTCACTTACAAAGGCCACGGGATACACATTTAGGACTAAAAGAAAATTAGTTGCCGAGCACAGAGGTAGATTGCCAAAAGAAAATAAAAATTGACTCCTGGCCTACAATGGTTATAACTGCGCTAAATATGTATGTGACAGATGGGTCTGCGTAGCCACTGGAAATACTGCATTAATCATTAATCTTCTGACTCAAAGACAAGCCTTACAATTATTATTATATAGTGAATAAAATGGATAATTTTGGTCTCAGTGAATGATTGATTTATATGATAAAATATAAGATTGATTAATAGATTGATTAATACGATAGATATTTATTTGACCATTAAGATAAAAAAAAACATCAGCAAAGAGTTGCTTTTCTTTATTTAGTCATGTTTCCCTATGCTGAACACTATCCTTATTTCCTAGTTAATATTTTAAATTGTTATAGTCTAATCAGCCTTAATGCTGAAGGTGTAGGGAATTATTAGATGAAACTGCATGGGAGTCATATTAAATCCCAGTGGAAGGTTAACATTTTGAATGCAGGACTGCGTGTGTGTTTCTATGGTGACGGTGGTAAGAGGTTAGTGATTGCTTGTGAATGATGCAACCAACATTGTCATCACTTGATCTTAGGGGAGATAACTCCAGAACTTGAGACTGAAAGATTATATTATTGCTGTGAGATTTTGTTTAGAAGTATTATTATTAAAATCTACATTTATTTCATTTATCACAAGTTGATTTTGTCTATATTGTAAATAAAGTTATATTTAATATTGTTCTCAAAGACACTATAAGTTTTTCAAGTTTATTAGTTAAGATGTAATACACCTACAACAGTTTAGTTCTCAATCAACATTTTGTCACATGTCACAACTGGTTCATTTGTTGCTAATAATAAGAAATATGTATCTTAGGGAGTCTAATCAAGGTATGTAAACATTAATCATCTTTGCTTTCTCAATTTATTAAAAAAAGAAATGAAGATTTGCAGCTTTTCATGTAGCCAATACACAAAACATTTTAACGTAGTACATTTATCATGTATATATACGTTTGATGCGTTAAACACTATATAATCACTTACGATTTTTAAAAATAATAATGAAACTTTGTTTTTCTTTGGGGTCGATGCAAGGTGATGTGTCATAAAAGTTGACAGTATAATGCTGATCATTGAAGTCGTAGAAATTGGTTGTTATAAAAGAGCCAGTCTGATAATGAAAAAAAAAAACCCAGACAAGTTTCAGAAATTTAACATGAAAGATCATATTTATTATAAATTTCTAATGCACTTATTTCATTTGATTAATGGTAATAAAAACCCAACCAATGATAGATGGTTGTCAATGTCACTTTTTTTTCCTACAAAATAATAATCAATGTTATCTATTAATCTCTATTAGCTATGTAACCTACAGTAATGTCTTGAATCTCCAGCATGACTGGCTGGTTGCGAGTGATGTCTGTACTATCAGGAGCAACATAATCCCAGCCGTCCTGAGAGAAAGTAATGGTGACTTGTATTAATGAAAGTTCAAACCATTATTAGAATAACTCTCTGTTTACAACACATTACTACGAAGACATAAAGTTATCAAAGTTATCCAAGAAGTTGACAAAAACAAAAGCTTAGAGATTCAACATAAGTTTAGTTTTTTTGACTGAGTATAGTTACTAAGGAATTGGAGAATTCTGTCTAGATGTACTTTAAAAGTATCTTGTATTCACACCACATTAAAAAGCTAAATTCCTTCAACTACACCATCTAAGAAAAATTCATAACAGAGATATAGAAATCCTAGAACTGTCACAGATGAACAGTATCCACACCACAACAAAAAGGTCCCAATTACAATGCCAGGGCAAATATTCTGTATGCCTGAAAACTGCCTTATAAATGACTTTTTTTATGGGGAGCTGTGTGCAAGAAAACTCTTGGAGGGTCAATACAAGCATTACAAAGACACCCTAAAGAGCACCCTTAATATCTGGGAAACGCTCTCAACTGCTCCTCAAGACATCAGGTAAGAAAATTGTCTATCATTAACGAACGTAGATATAAAAAAAAAAAAACTGAGAGAAGAAGACATAATTCCAGACGACCTAACCTATGACTACCGATAGCATGAATTTGGTTATCTTTTTAAAGCAATTAGAGAATTCCTAAATATGGGTTTATGTAATTAACTTATTAGTAATTAGTAAAATTGGCATGGTTCACTTTTAGTTTTTGTTTATACATTATCAGACTTAAAATTAACTTACAGACTGAAAATAGAACTTGAAAACACTTGAAGAAGACATGTTGTAGGCACCAATTTTAAAATCCTTGCGTCTAGATTCAAACACATCACAAAGTATTCCTCTCACTGTTTTCTGTACAAAAGAACATTTTAAAAAATCCTATGATGTAATTCAATATATCTAATCAAAATTTCATAAAATTTCAATGCTTAATTAGATATGATTTGATTTGATTTTAGGCACAGTTTAGGCCATGTCATGCCTGCAGTCCCTTAAGGACTACTCTCCCTCTACATAAGAAGGGCTAAATTCTATGCACTTAAATCATTACAATCAGGGTCTATTCACAGTTAAAATAGTAAAGGTAGTAAAAATGTAATAATTGGTAAAAATTTAATGTAAATAGTACATGTTCACAAATTCAATCAGATCTTCGCAAACAACCCCACTTCCCGGATAAAGCCAAGTACCTTCCCAGGGTCGACATTGATGAATAGTATTTTTAAGTTAGTGGTTCTAAAATATTTCTCCCTGACTTCCTGGTATCTTGGGCAGTCAATGAGGATATGTTCCACGGTGAGGCGAGCGTCACAATACTGACAAAGTGGGGGCTTAATTAAATAAAATCTATTTCAAACTAGATTTAGATATTTGATAAGTTCTCTCATCTAATCTTATGAATTACAGGTGTTTCATTTAGAAGAAAAGATAATGACATCCTACATTTATCCTTGTGTTTATCTCCTTGTACATGTTTATTAGAGACTTAAACTCTGCTACGTCATAAGTTTTCAGGCAACCTGTTACATGCCCTAATGGCATTTAAGAAGAAGAAGCACTTGTATGAATCAGTTGAAGTGTATAGAACAGGGTTTCTCAACCTATGGGTCGCGACCCCCTTGGGGATCGATCATTATTCGCCAGAGGTCGCCAAAGAGCATCTAAAAAAAAAATGACTGTGTTCATCCTTCTATTGCGGTGTGTGTGTGAATGTGGGGTGGGGAGTGGCGACAGAGTGGGGGATTGTAAAGAGGGATGCCGAGCTTAAAAGGTTGAGAACCACTGATATAGAAAGTCCTAGCATATGAAATTGATTGGTTTCATTCTCATAGGAATAATAACATGGCTTGTCTTCAAGTCCAAAGATTAATGAGGAATGCAATACTTCCCGTGGCTAAGCAGCCCAAGGTTTGACCTACATATTTGGCACACTCAGGGCAAGCATAACCATTGTCTGCTAGTCGTCAAATAAGATTTTCTTTTCACAGGAATACATTGCTAAATTAAACAGAAAACCCCTTGACTTTTTTTTCTACTATTAATTTTTACATTCTATGGATCTAATCATATGTTATAACCTACCTCGCCAACGTAGATGTATGAATCATCTAAATAAAACATGCTCTGTGGAGATTTCAATGACACAAGCAAACTGCCATCTTGAGTGGTCTGCCCAGTGACAACATCAAAACTTCCTTGTGCAATCGGCTTGATAAAACATTGTTTGGTGACTTGATTGATTTGGTAGGCCACACCTGACAATAAGTAAAAACACAAAGTTACATAGACAAGTGATACAATTATTATTCATTGTTTCAAGTATAACTAAACTGTTGAAAAGATGTAAGCAAAGCAGTCCAGTTTCAAACTGCTTCTATAATTAGATGTTTTAAGTCATAAAATGATTGTGGTTCACCTTTTAGAGATTTTTTTCTTGTGTCCGTAAAACCCTATGGACATTCTTTTTTCACTAACATAATAATGGCAATGCCTTTGTTTCCAAAGATTGAGGTTGAGTGCAGTATTTCACATGGTTATGCAAACCCAATTGTGACATGCATATTTATCTACATCTGATGCAGATGTACTATCTGCCTGGGGTTTATTTAAGTTTTGTCTGAATTTTCTGTGCATTATTTTTTTTAAAAGCTTTTATATAGCACAACTTTCATGCTTTTAGCATGCTGATGAGCAGGCTATGATCCAATCTATTTAAGGGCTTTCCTCTGTGTTTCAAATGAGTGTCCTGTGCTCTTAAA